>JAQJVL010000035.1:3294641-3854641 GCA_035578905.1 Stictocephala bisonia | reverse complement strand
CTTTTAGTCTCTCCAGTTAATCTTCTATATCAATTGGACCGGAGGGCCTTAATGTCTCTTTCCAAATTAGTCGTGTACATATAGTAGACCTTTAAGGAATCCTTTTAGTCTCTCCAGTTAATATTCTATATCAATTGGACCGGAGGGCCTTAATGTCTCTTTCCAAATTAGTCGTGTACATATAGTAGACCTTTAAGGAATCCTTTTAGTCTCTCCAGTTAATCTTCTATATCGATTGGACCGGAGGGCCTTAATGTCTCTTTCCAAATTAGTCGTGTACATATAGTAGACCTTTAAGGAATCCTTTTAGTCTCTCCAGTTAATCTTCTATATCGATTGGACCGGAGGGCCTTAATGTCTCTTTCCAAATTAGTCGCGTGTACATATAGTAGACCTTTAAGGAATCCTTTTAGTCTCTCAAGTTAATCTTCTATATCAATTGGACCGGAGGGCCTTAATGTCTTTTCCCAAATTAGTCGTGTACATATAGTAGACCTTTAAGGAATCCTTTTAGTCTCTCCAGTTAATATTCTATATCAATTGGACCGGAGGGCTCTATAATTCGTGTACTTAGAGTGGGCTAAAGAGTTTTGAAAGAACATGATAGTTCCTCACTCTAATTAAATCATTATCTTGTATTTACATCTTATATCTTTATCTTAGGAACAGAAACATTGGGGTTCGATTGTAATAGATGGCTCATTATGAAAATAACGAGGATATTTATGATTTACATTAAGATGGTCCTTTTATAAATAATTTTGTTAACAGAGAATAATATCGAAAGCACAATTTATAAACGTATTCTGTTTAACATACTACCGTTTTCCATAATAATTACAGCCTTGTAACGACATAGGAAAAATGTACAGTTTCAAAAATACTCATGGCGTCGTTCTTTGTTTATTTGTAATTATTCTATCCGTGTTTAATGCATAAGTCACACTATTGTCTGTGAAACTTTTCAATTAGTGGTAATAGAGCATTAAAATAGTAACTAAAATAATATAAATATTTTTGATTCTTGTTTTTGTTTTCAGGAAAAAAGATCCCAAAGGGATCTTTTCCGTTAATTCACTACCACTTGATAAATATTCTATTGCTCTAAAAACTGTTCCCCAATCACTTTAACGTCCACTGTGGTATTCCTTATCCGCTAGAAATCCGATATAGCTGGCCTTATCTTATTAGTGTCTAAGAACCTACACACGAAGAGCGCATTCGGTGGTAAGTCAAACATTAGATTTACCAGTTTTTGATCAATTTTATTAGCCACCTAACCTGGCCCGACCTAACCGTAATTGCGATTAAAAAGTAGTGGTAGTGAATTAAGGGAAAAGTTCCTAAGTGTAAATTGTGTGAATGATTTTTAGTCAAAGTTTTTTTTTTAATTGAGATATCTCATAGGCCTACTCGCAATTATTTATTCGGAATAATTAATGTGTGTAAATATACTTGCCACTAGTGGATTAGTGTGACATCACGCTGCACGCTCATTACTATGTCGTACGTCCCTTGCTGGATGGTTCGCTTTGAGGACTGGGGCTCTGGGAATTGGGGATCACTATCATCATGATTTACCCCTCAAAACGAACAAAGCAGCCCTCTTAAATACCAATCTCTAATACAGCCAACAGTGAATTGCTTCATCGGGCATATTTTCATACTTCCAAACATTTTTTTCGTACTCATGTATGATATTGATATACCGATTCGTACCGACTTATGATATTGATGTTTATTATAAACATTTAAATTTACATTATTTACATTTAAATCCCCGCTATCACAGTGGGTATTTCACAGTTGTAATGATGTTTTATAATACATTTAATAGTCTATGTACATATTAGTGATGAGAGAATCGAGTTTAAAAGTAACTGGCAAATCGATTCCTCCATCTCAATCAGGTAATCGATTAAATCATTTTGTATCAATTCTTTGTTCTATTTGAGTGGTGAGTTTCTTCTTCCGATTTTATTTTAATATTTACATTGTTATTGTAACCCAATACATTTTTTATAACAATACGATTTTTAAAAAGTTATCCTTACTCGATTTTGAAGCAAAATATCTGATTTAGTTTTTTGTATCAGAGAGTTTTATGAGAGAATTAATATAGTATAGCGATAATTAATATTAAAGCCTATGGACAGTGAAAGTAAAAGTTAAACAGACAAACGTTGCTTATTGAATTATATTTAAGAAGTTTTTGTAAAGGGACAAGAATATTATATGTACATGATTATGCTCAGATACATGTACTCGATTATTTACCCAAGTTTGAAAATGATCAATATTGATTAGTTTTGTTATTTTTTCACCTTTCACCCAATTAACTTTCATGTTAATATAGTAAAGCTATTGATTATATTTGTGCACAGATATATTTCATATCCAATGTTAAATTTTGTGTCCCAAATATCAGTTGTTTTTGTAGTAGACTACATTTTGCATCGCTAGTGTATTCCTATGTAAAATAATTCTGTTTATACCAGCTGTGGGTGCGGGCCTCACTAACTAACCTAATTACTGCCATAAATATTCACATTACATGATATATCTATTTGTAATTAATAATATAATAAAGGGGACAACACAACTACTTGTTAATATGTGAATCTTTTGTGACGTCACTTACGTGATTAATGTTTACATGAAACTTAACACTTAGTTGAACTAAATTTTTTAGTCAATATCCACCTGAACGGATTTTCAGATTCGCAAGCACTCTCAGCGTGAATATCTTACACATCAAACTTACACATCAGAGCTAAAGAAAAAATTTACTTTTTTAAGCAAATATTAGTTTTTTATTTCATCAGGTGGACGGCCCAAAACTAGTCAGAAGATAATCTTAAATAAGAGCACAGGTTAAGTTGTCCATCTAATTAAAGGTCTTAATTAGGATAATACGACGCCAAAAAAACCGACCTCGAAAGCTGTTCCTATTGCAAATGGCGGTAGTTTAAATTTATAACTTTAAGCTTAATAAAAATGTCTTAATTAGTTCAGTGCTCGTAAAATAAATCAGTAACTAGTAAAACATCGATAATATGCCTAAATACATATTTTTTCAAAACAACTCTCTATTATTTGTTTATTACATCAGACGGATGGTCTTCGAGGAGTCAGTAAAATATCTTCAAAAAAGAATTGGAGGAATTGTTTACCAAATTATAGGTTTTAATCAGGAAAACACATTTACCAATTAGATCCTAAAATGTAAATCCTACGTCAAGTTGCAGTAGTCACGGAGTATAAAGGAACAGCGGTATCTTTCTTATGGCCACAGAGAACACCTCAGTGGCAATTATACAACTAATGTACATCTTTATACATTTATTTATGTAGTAATAATTACTATATTTGTCCTTGAAAATTAGGGGGAATAAGGGAGGGACTGACAGGTGTTGACCCTACAATCGGCATGGAAGACTGGATGATAGTAAATGGATAAATGAATAAATAAAGGATTCTATGATAGTCCTTGGGAAGGTTAAAACTAGAAATTTAACTTGTAATAATGGTTATACCACCAGCGACATACAAATGTTGCTAACATTTTGGGTTTAAGGGAAGTTTTTGTGCAAAGACTATGTATTATTGATCTACTTTCAAAACTGCATGAGTAAGATTCACAAGGTTTTGCCTTTATTTAGCCCATGCGTTTGAGTTTACTGCTTTTATTTAGCCCGTGACATTTAAAAACAATGTCCCACCCACCCACCCATAAACGTACAATGGTATTGACCCACCCGCCCACCCATACACGTACAGTGGTATTGACCCACCCACCCACCCATACATGTACAGTGGTAGTGATCCGCCTACCCATACCCGTACAGTGGTAGTCACCCACCCACCCACCTATACACGAACAGTGGTAGTGACTCACCCGCCCACCCATACACGAACAGTGGTAGTGACCCACCCGCCCACCCATACACGTACAGTCGTAATGACTCACTCACCCACCC
This sequence comes from Stictocephala bisonia, assembly GCA_035578905.1. Classification (NCBI taxonomy): domain Eukaryota; kingdom Metazoa; phylum Arthropoda; class Insecta; order Hemiptera; family Membracidae; genus Stictocephala; species Stictocephala bisonia. The sequence continues at coordinate 3,850,661 of JAQJVL010000035.1, read as the reverse complement.
ATACACGTACAGTGGTAGTCACCCACCCGCCCACCTATACACGAACAGTGGTAGTGACTCACCCGCCCACCCATACACGAACAGTGGTAGTGACCCACCCGCCCACCCATACACGTACAGTGGTAGTGCACGAGTAAAATTCACAACACTTGCTAGATTTGTTTTGTTTGATTTTGGGGTTCATAACTTTTAATTTTTTAGAAGGTGAAATGAATTTTAGTGACTCACACATTCAAGTTAAATTTCAAATTATATATATTCTTCATTTTAATGGAACCTAATATCATGTTTTGGATAAGTCAGCGTTTTAGACCCAACTGTCCATTTGAAAATGAAATTAATCATAATTTCCCGCACATAGCCTATCCATAAAAAAGGATCGGTCTCTCCTTTTTACTAAAAAAGAGAAAAGAATTCGATAATCAAACGTGAAGATAAGGATGTGCCTGACAGGATTAACTTAGATCTGCAAAGTAAGCACCTGATTAGAATATGTGTAGCTAATACGGCTTCATTGCGGGAAACAATTTATAATATTATTTGTATTATTATAGTATTATAAACATACAACAATTATTAACGTGATTTATTTTGTATGTTATAGGTAGGAACATCAAGCAATGTCACCCACATGTGATCCACATCACTCCAAGAGGATTTAGTGAAAAGTTTGGGGTTCAGTCTCGTAAGCAGATTGGGTTGAAAGAGGAGTGAAATCTTCATATGAAAAAAAATTGTTTCTTCCTCTGATCAATTAACTAAAGATCAAATTAAATTCCGTGGTTGAATTAAAGCTGTTGAGGAGGACATTTTATATATTTCCCCAACAAAACAGTTTCTCGTATTTTGTTATAAGTTTTGCCCTCTTATATAAAGGTGACTTGTGTTTGTTTAACCAGTCAGTGTGGTTTTAAGTTGCCTGGATGTTTTTAAAAACTCGAAAATATTTAATACCACGCAGTGTTAAGTTCACGTTGAGACTGACTATCGTTGAAGTCCATAAAAATACTTACCAGATACATGTTTACACTAGTTTTATAAATAATTAATTTATTGTAAGCATATTTCTGTAGTTAGAAGGCATATAGTAAAAAAAATTATATGGTAAAAATGTAGGGCCTTTACCGTTAATTCACTACCATTACTCTTTTTGTTTCCGTTAATTCACTACAACTTGATAAATATTCTTACTCTAAAAACTGTTTCCCAATTATTTTACGCCAACTGTGGTATTTCTTATCTGCTAGGAATCCGATATCACTGGCCTTATATCATCGCTTTCCAAGACCTTACACACGGAAAGTGCATTCGGTGGTAAGTCAATCATTAGATTTATCAGTTTGTGATCAACTTTAGTAGCCAGCTAACATAACCTAACCATAATTGTGATAAAAAATTAGTGGCAGTAAAATAACGGAAAAGGTAATGGTAGTGAATTAACGGAAAATGTCAAGAATGTAATACTAAGGCTATTCGAACAACTGTGTTTTCATTTTAACAATTCTCCTATTGATCCATGATTTAAGATTATTCTCCACTTGCAACTAACCTCATAGTACCCCAAAATAATAGTAATACACTTTATTACAGTTGAAACCCATGGCCGTATCCCTTCACAATAAACGCCAAAAACATGGATTTTTACTTTGGTCATTCGGTCCGTAAAAATAATCGTATCGTAACACTTGAAGTGTTATTTGATATTAGAATTTCTTTTGTAGTGGACTATGATTTGATTTGTTTTCATTGAGCTTCCTGTATTTTTTACAGTTCAATTTGTGAAACTATAAATGTCATTCTTGAAGATTTTAATTGAAAGGCTCATAATATCAACTTATGATCCAGTAAATAAACACGAAGTGTTCATTGTAACTTCACGAATTAACACGATCCACACAGTTGAAATAGGAAAGCATGTGTTGGCCGGCTGACGGCAAGATCGTATGTCTACTACTGTGTAGGGCTGTCGACTTGACAGTTTTGGAAATGTCGACGTTTTGGAAAACGTTTCCCTTAAACATTCTATCCGTGTTTTCTAATTTTAAAGCGTTTAAGTTTCGTTTTGAATACCAATTTAATTCTTTAACACGTTTTAATTAAAACACGCAGTATCATTTTTTTAGTATTTTTACCGGGGCTTCTACTATTTATTATCTAGCCATATCTGTGAGGAGGTTTCACGTGTGAACCACACGATACATTTACGAATGATGAGATTTGACAATGTCTCTTATGGGACGAGCCGCATGTACTCTTTCCCACCTAACACACGGTGGTTCTCGACACCATGGCCACCAAACCCGCCCCATTTGACAGATCCCAGCAAAGCAGAAGCCGAACCTATTGTGTAGGTCGCTGTCCGGATGTTCTCTGCGGAACCAGCAAGCGTGCAAGCCTTTGATATCTAAATGCCGCCTTCCTGCTCTCATTTGTATTCATCTTATAACTTGAATTAATATTTGAATATCCTTCAAGAAACTGCTGAATTTTGAACTAAAAATCAACTAATTCTTTCAAATATCAAACAATGATTGTTGCTGGAAAACTTTAAATGCAATTTTTACTGTCAAACATTAAAATCGGTTGCAAAAGCAGTGATTCAAAGTAATCCTCATTGGGTTTGGTTTTCAAGAAGGTTCACTATGACTGACGTCACGAGCCTGCTTAGATTAACGTTGACCTCTCTTATACTACACTACACACATGAGCCACCCAATACTTAGCAATAGAATAAACAAGGAAGCCGTTTTTATCCTACAACACTATATACATATAATTTATGAATTTCAAAGCCAGCCAAAAAACCAAAAGGAGAATGGAACGTGGTTAAAAAGTAGCATTGACCCATCCACCCACCCATACACGTACAGTGGCATTGACCCTCCTTCCTACCCATAAACGTACAGTGGTATTGACCCTCCCACCCACTCATACACGTACAGTGGCATTGACCCTCTCTCCTACCCATGAACGTACAGTGGTATTGACCCTCCCTCCTAAACATACACGTACAAAGGTAGTGACCCTCCCTCCTGCCCTCCTACGTGTATGGGTAGAATTAGAAATTCTTCATTTTACATGCCCCAGTTTAGAACATCTTCTATTGGGATAGGCACAAAAAAATGTACAGACCAGAAATATAATTGAGTCGTGGTCTTACATAACCTCGACTTTACAAAGTTTTACATTTATTTATTTAAAATTATAAATGTCTCAGCTTATACAAATATACATGTTATTTAATTAACTATATACTAATAACATTTATTGTATGAATAAAGAGGATCTTTCAAAAATCTTAATAAATAAGAAATAAATAGCACGTCTAGAAATAAACAAAGAAATAATAAGAAACAAATTAGACAGTAATCACAAATTCATAAACAATTACTAGAACAATAAAGTACGGTTAGTTACTTGGATAAATTAGTTACTAATCATATATTGACTGTATTAATATTTTTAATTTTGTATTAAACGTTTTTACATTTCTCTTCTTTTAACTAACGCCCAAATGATCCATCAGTCTGATTGACGAATGAATGTAAAAATTTAATGAATGTATTTCCAATAGTACTTACATTAATATAACATTTATAATTGTTGAAAACTGACTGGCCACCTATCAAGTAGTGTGGCTAGTTTATAAAAAAATAATATTAAAAAAAAAACAATAATGGAGTCAAGCATCTAGATAACCAGCGGCATCTACAATGCTGCTATATTAGAGTTAGTTACCACTAAACTCAGTGCACTAGAGTTAAGGTTGAGTAGTATAACTCGTTATATACCTACATTAATACTTGCCATCAGCATTTACTAAATTATCTAAAAATATATATGTAAGAGTGAGTCCTTGATCACAAATAGAAAAATTTAAATATCAATAATATTGGAAAGAATATACTGAAAAAGGATAACAAAATATATTGTACATTATTTTAAAATTATACAAAAATCTATGTAATTTTTCAATGATTTTTTTTATTATTACAATAATATTATGTAAATAGTTATTGTCCTGTTGAGTTGAAAGCCAAGTAAATATTTTGTTTTACAAAAATGTTTAAATTATTTATGTTTTTAATATTAATTTCCAAACAGTTAAAATACTTTGGCTCAAGGAAATCAAATTAATGTCTAAAAACTGATTTATTTACTTTCGGTAATATCATTTTTATTTATTACGAATGTTGTATTATATTTGTCGCTTTCCAGGTTTCTACTTGAAATGAAAAATAATCTGGGTATTTTGAAAACGTATAAATGCTGAATAGGTGGTATCTTTAGTTCATTGCAAAGAGAGAAAGAACTTTCTGTTTTAATACTATGCGTAAAAAATAATTGTGTGTTATTCTTAATTTATCGATCAAATATTTAAAAGTTCCATCCACAACAAGAAAGTCCTTATTGCATTTGAGAATTGATTAAAGCAAAATATAGAGTTCTTAACAAAGGAGTATTACAAAAATGTGTTAGGAAGTAAAATTTTCTGACTGCAGATCTCAGTTTACTATGCAAGTTAGTAATTTGCTGCTCAAAAGAAAACTTTTCATCTAGAAAAGTCCCTAGACACTTAAATTGATTTATTTGTTGTGAGTTTGGCAGCTTCATATATTTTTGTTGCAAGTATAAGAATTAAATTTTATAGGCATTGGAAAATTAACCTATAAACATCAAAATTTATATATTTGTTCTTTCAACATTGACTTCAACATTTATTTGCATTTTAATAAAATGACGCTAATTTCGCAATAAAAACAGGCCATTGTTGATCAAATCACCTGAGACAAATTCGAATTTGTGTGAATAAAACAAAGCTACATCATCGGCGAAGTTAGTAATTTTTCCGTTGAAGTTAAGTAATAACATAAAAATACTAAAAATAGAGTTGCAGACCAGACAGAGTTTTGTGGGACTCCAGCCTTAACTGTTCTTATTGAACTTAAAGTGTTTTGGATTTTTATTTGTTGAGTTGGACCTAAAATGAAACTAATTGATTGGACGTGAAAATATTTTGTATAAATAACTGTTCTATGAATGGGAAACTACAATGTATGACGACCAAATCTTGTATGTCTTAAATGAACATCCTGCATTCAAGGTTTTTTATAGTTTAAAGTCTCAAAAATGTCATTAATGCTATTTATATCCTTCTTTGATTTTTAACCAATGTATTTATTTATATAACTTTGTTGCCCATTCATTTAACCTTAGGTTAAAGATATATCCAATACAAGTATTTTGAGCTACATGTAACTTTGATGTAATATCAAAAAAGGCAGATATTGCATAGTCAAAATAAGGAAATATCAATGACTGTACCAACTGTTTCTTAATGTGAATTTGTGGCTTAAAACATAGTCGCTTGAACTGATACAAGCTCTGGTAAACTCCCTTATGAATATAATCAACCTGATTTGATTATGACAGAATTTTTAACATCCTCCTTCATAACGAACAATGAAGCGAGGAAACGAATGGTGTGATTGGATTTTCAATAGGCATCTTAGTTTCTTAGTAAACATTCTTCAAACTCGGGTAGACATAATTACTGCGCCGACAGTAACCAGTTAGATAAATTCTACTAAGATCATCAGATGTTGTCAAGTTTGTCTTTTATAAGTCAGGATATTGATAAGATAATGCTATCCCAACAGCGTAAATACCATTTCCTAATAGAATTTGTGCAATATGGCAGCATAGGTACGCTTTAAAAAGTAACGGAGAAAGTTCGGAACCCTAAGGAAAGCAATCCTTTAGCTTACTGTAATAGTATAATGTGAGGAAAAAATGTTATTTACTTACTTATTCACATATACGGTAAATGCCATTTTTACAAAATAGGTTTAAAAATTGGGACATTCCCACAAAGATGGCACAAATTGCCACAAAAACGTGTCCACCCTACAACAATAAATTATTCAGTATATAATCAAAGTGCAAACAATATACTTATATACTTATACTTATAGCATAAATAGCAACAATATATAGAAATACAACAAATATATGTATATAGAAATATAACAACCAAAATAATAGGTATGTACATGTAAATATAGAGAAACAAAATTGAAAATAAATAACAATATAAAAATAGATAACAACACACAGTACTGCCACAATAAATACAATACAGCTCAGTGATAAATACTAAGACCAACAATAATGCTATAAAAAATAATATTAATAATTAATTAAATAACACACAAATGAACTTCATAGCTAAACTTATTAAAGACTGTAGCATAAAGAAAAAAATATCTTTTTTTCAGTGCTAACACATTACAAGTAAAAAAATTGTGATGCTTTGAGGTTACCAAGCCAGAGTAATCTGGAGATGGCACTATGAAGTTCATAGTTGGTAGAGCAATGCGGTGTTCTGAACATGTTCAGAGAACGAGTACTACTGGGAACTCTGAGATTGAGGTGGAGTAACTCCGAGGAATCGATATCTCCAGTAAGAATCTTCTACAGAAACACCAGGTTATGTAGCCTTCTTATCACTTTTATCAGTCTATTACTTATCACTTAATTTTAAAATCCGTAAAGAAAATTACAATGAAGAAAATTAAATACAAATCTCAGTAAAATACATTTAAATCCGACTACAACAGAGTCGAGGAGAGATTTATAAACACTGTAGTGGATTTATTCCGTAACTATTCTTAATGAAAAATGATTAACAAGAATTTTTAAACAAGAGCTACACCCAGGTCCTTGATTCTAGGAATTCTTCATTAACAACACAAGAAAATATGGTATGTAAGACTTCGTTATCTTATAAGACAGTACAAGTAAACGTCACACAACACAAATGTATTACAATATAAGCACAAAATGCACAAATATATTACAATACAAGTACAAAATGCACAAATATTCTGGTGATTGATTTCGGTGAACCACGCTCACCTTCTTCAGACCAGAGGGAATAACATTCCGCATTTGTGCTTATATTGTAATAAATTTGTGTTGTGTGACGTTTACTTGTACTGTATATGTACCAACACGTATTATGCTAGCTAAAAAACTATTTTATAAGACACTCATCGGATCAATGTAGTGTAGGGACACTCTAATGTAGAGATTTTGGCTTTGACTCAGCAATACACTCCATCTTAATGAAGGCCACAGGTAAATCTATAGTTGCCAATAAATGTTAAAAACTGTAAGAAGCCTATTTTTCATTTTGTTTTAAATGTAATTTAAAATTTCCGGAAAGTCACCAACCAGTTGGGTAGCTTCTCGTCAGGCAGAGTGGTGATGACAACTTTCAGCTAGACAATCTCGAATGCTCTAGACCCTGAATACAATGCTCGCCAATGTCGTCAAATCTGTGGGCTACTGACTCATCAGATACTTGGGGAGATGACTTCGACCAAGTAACGATACTCTGCTTATCCACTAGAATACGAGTGAGACATGTGCCGTTGCTCGGAAGTTTCTGCAAGATTGCTGGTTATTGCCAGTGGCCTTGACCGGAGGGCTCCGACGTTATCGAAAGATAACGGAGTCAAGCAACATCGAGCTAGTCCCTTGGATGGGAGACCGTCTGAGCGATCCCGTCATTGCACGCAGCCCGCCTGCCCGGTCACTGGTGGTGGTTCGGAAGTCACCCTTAAGCCGTTGTTCCCTAGGTTAAATGTTGGAGAGGGTTTCTTTAAACTTCGCCTGTTAAAAAAGACATCCTTTAACTTTAACGGCAAAACTTCTTTTTAGTCACGAATTTGATTCTTTATGACTGAAACAATTCGTGTAGAGCATAACTAAATATATATTAACAAGACATACAAATAAATAACAATAATACTACACAATTTGTATCCACAATTATAAAGCAAGAATATACAACGTCTTATGAAACAATTATAAATCCAGAACTTAAACAGGATAATAAATCAATAATAATGTATAACTTATAAAAATATAAAACAGAAATATGAACCTGTGCCAATAATACTAACAGAATAAAATAAATATTCTAGTTGCCTTATGCATTAATAGTCATATATTAATTGGGTCACAATAAAAATAAATAAATAAAAAAAACAACTATAAACAATAGAAAATCAACAATAAAACTACAAGAATAACAAGATGTAGATAACAAATATTTAATTTGTTCTTGAATCTATATTATTTCAGAAAGGTTTTGGAAGATTTTGACTTATATCTGAACATGGATAGTTATAAGCCCTTACAATTAATTGACAAAGTAGATTTACAATTTATTTTTCGTTTCTTAATCACCTAAACGTAATTTTTAATCTAACGTGCTGGGATTACACACTTGCATATTTATGATATGTTTGTTTTTCGACTAGTCTCATAGTACTAACGAAGTTTATCCATTAGAAAAAGATAATGTTCTGATATAAATAATGGCAACTATAAAACTGCATGATCAGCTAAACAACAATATATTTAATTATAAGCACATTATAAATAAAACAAAAACAGTAATTAAAAACATTAAAATAGCAAGTATATTAGAACTTAGGCTTAAGCGGCCGGTGTCATAACTAGAATCTATAGTTTCCGGTGACAACCGCGTCAAGGTACTATCTAAAATATTTACAAGATGACTAGACATTTCACCCATACTGTGATGCGGCATCCTCAGTGGTTTCTCTGACAGTCTCAGAGAAACCACTGAGGATGCCCCATCACAGTATGGGTGAAACGTCTGGTCATCTTGTAAATATTGTAGATAGTACCTTGACGCGGTTGTCACCGGAAACTATAGATTCTAGTTATAGCAAGTATATTAAACTATCGGCAAGTTTGTACATGATCTCAATTAATTATTTTTGTTTGTGTGACAACATAGTGTTAACGTGAATCTGAATAAATGATATTGAATAACTTGTTAACTAACACGAATGAAGCTATAAAATACTTTCCCTATCAAAGCTTTCCTACTTTACTCTAATTATAAAAATGATTATTGAAATGTTACTTTATTATTATTAATACATGTGAATTGGTTTTATAAAAGTATTTCGTTTCGTCCATTTTACATTATTTTTTTATTAGATGTTTGTATAATACAGGGTGAGAAAAAAATATATGGAAACGCTTTCACAACAACGTTATTTTTCGCATAGATAATGTGATAATTAAACTTCTTTTAATATCTGTGTTTCATAAACTGTAATTCTTGATCAGAATAACTTACTTAAAACCGTTAAATAGCGAAGAAATAATATTGTTAAAAAACAGTTACTTTGAAATTCAAATGACCGCTACTCTGGAAAGGACAAACTTTTCGAAGTCCGGTTTACGGAAATTAATTTCTCTTGAAGAACCCTTTCATTTGATATCAAACTCGACCTAGGCTTAAGTTGTAGATTTTCATTCAACTCCTCGTGGTTCGTCCCCCTGAAAAGATGAAATGTCGCTAATGGCGTTAAAAAGTATGTTTTTTGTAACCATGATGATGTACAGGATTTAACTTTTATAAGTGAAGTAATACAACAGTTATAAAAGCGTGTCCATATTTTTTTCCACCCTGTATATTGATACAAGTTAGTGGTATGCTAGCGTGATTTTGGTTTTCAAATTAATTATTCCATATTAATTAATTCCACCTACCCACCCGTACACGTACAGTGGCGCTACCAGTGGTAAACTACTGGGGTGAGGTGTAACATTAAACTTATCTTTCTCGAGAATCTTAATATAAAGGCCATAAAAACCATTTAAGGGTTATAGTTAAAAGCCCTTAAAACAGAAAAGATCAAACAAATTCTAACCACAGATAAAGGAAATGCTGTTGTATAAAATAAAACCGCATATGAACAAAACATCTAAGACAATTTGAAAAATCGGCACAGCTTAATAAAGATTAAGCCCACCAAAACGTATGTAAGGAAATATGAACAAACACTGAGAAAACACGAAAGGGTTTCTCCACAAAATGATGGAAAAGGTCCAACAATCCTTGTCTATTGCATTTAGATGTGTTACAAATAACAACATTGTATATTGTTGGAAAATATAATTTTTCAGCCCCTTAGACAAACGTTAAAATCTTTTGAAATAAATAATTTCAGTAGCAGATTTAAGACAATCTACAACTTTTTTCCTGGTACCTAAAACAGTTACATTACACAATCTGAAAGTAGAATTATGTATTCTTGAAAAAAAAAAATCTAACAGAACAAATATTATAATTTTGCAGGAAAAAGGAAAAGTATCTCTAAAATTATAGCAATCTTCAAATAGTAAGGATCGTGTAAATATGACGAGAAACCAATGATTCAGGCACAATTGACCTAATTTGCGCCTCCTAAAATATTCTCCTATTTTCTATGAAACTTGTATAGGAAACTTTGTAATGTTGGATAAGAAATTGATCCATGACAAACCATTAATGGGCTAAAAGTATACTTACTGATTTTTCTTTTCTATGAAACTTGTATAGGAAACTTTGTAATGTTGGATAAGAAATTGATCCATGGCAAACCATTAATGGGCTAAACCTATGTCAAAATCTGCCTTTATGACTTACTTCTTTACTCTAATCACTTTATGTAGCTGAAATTTGGCACGGAAGACCTCCCTATGATTTAAATGGGCAACAAGGCCGTCGTTATAAAAATTATCCATTTAAGTGGGTTTCACTGTTACATTTTGAAGGTGATTTCCACTCTATCTGACACAGCGCTACTTTGCACCTTCCTAAAGTTTACTTGGAGGGCTTTCTGGACTATAAAACATTGCTATCTAGGAAAAAATCTGATTTCAATCAGAAAATATTGAAATTAGTTGGAATAAAGCAATAACCTGGTCATAAGCCATGGCAAAATTCAGTCAAATAAGCTTCAGTAAGACTAAAAATCCTGTCATAAGCTCTGAGCCTGATGACTTCATATAACATCAATTAAAAAATTGTAAAACTTTTATAAACAGAGAGTCATGCATAACTGCTTTCCAACTCCTACAATTATTGATTGACCATGCCCAGCATTTACATCTTTGAAACAATCATGTGTCAAAATGTGTACTCACAAGAGAGACTGACATCCACAGTTGAAACCAGAGGCGGGGACAACTATCGAACTGGGTAATATACATCGATGTATATAAGAATAACTAGATCGCTCACTGCAGCAGCTGCTCTGTCTGGCTCGTATTCGGTCCGCCTTCCCCCTCCCGTTGGTTGGCAAAAGTCAGCGGCTGGAGTGATACCACTTGGTGACTATTCATGGGTGCACTGGGATACCTGATGTTTGGTAGTTTCCGTATCTACAATACACAGAGGAAGGACACAGTGATAACACTTAGTGACTACTCATGGGAGCATTGGGCTGCCTGATGTTTGGTAGTTACCGTATCTACAATACACAGAGGACGGACACCGTGATAACACTTAGTGACTACTCATGGGAGCATTGGGCTGCCTGATGTTTGGTAGTTACCGTATCTACAATACACAGAGGACGGACACCGTGATAACACTTAGTGACTACTCATGGGAGCATTGGGCTGCCTGATGTTTGGTAGTTACCGTATCTACAATACACAGAGGACGGACACCTTGATAACACTTAGTGATTACTTATGGCAGCACTGGGCTACCTGATGTTTGGTAGTTTCCGTATCTACAATACACAGAGGACGGACACCTTGATAACACTTAGTGATTACTTATGGCAGCACTGGGCTACCTGATGTTTGGTAGTTACCGTATCTACAATACACAGAGGACGGACACCTTGATAACACCTAGTGATTACTTATGGCAGCACTGGGCTACCTAATGTTTGGTAGTTTCCGTATCTACAATACACAGAGGACGGACACCGTGATAACACTTAGTGACTACTCATGGGAGTACTGGGCTACCTGATGTTTGGTAGTTTCCGTATCTACAATACACAGAGGACGGACACCGTGATAACACTTGGTGACTAAGCGAAAAACTTGTCACCCGTTTAAAATGTGGTAGTGAGTGATTTTGGCACCGTTTATATGGAACAAAAATTAGTGCGGTTGATTCAATTCAGGCAGGTACTGTGGCGGCGAGATCTGAGGAACCGCGCTGTGGAAGTGCTGGTTCACTTTATCGGTTGTGACTGGCCATGCTTCAGCAGCTCGGCGCCGAGGACCACTCCTCCGGCCAACCGCATCGCTCATTAGTTCCCTATCCCTCACGAAAGGCCTGGTGGGCTTTAACGTCATCCGGATGAAAGTGTTTGTTTTATCTTGTATAAAGTTCTAACTATTCTTACTAAACATAGTTTATAGTTAACATTTATTTTGCATACTGTGCAACTTGAAAATGTTGGCTGTAACAAACTTTATTCATCCCTTAGAGATAACGGGTTCAATGTCTGTTGATACACCATTTAAGTAGGTGGATCTGAATTTTGAGTGATTGAGAGAAGTACGTTGAAGTTAACTTGTTTGTAGTGTGGATTGGTGAGGGGTTAAGAGTCGTATCTGCATTCTGAGTGATTGAGAGAGTACATTAAGTTAAATTGGATTAAGTGTAGTATCTGCACTTTGAGTGACTGTTAGAAGAAAAGAATTAGCGACAACATACATAACTCCTGTAAAACTAAAATCGATATTTAAAGGGCAGATATAGTATGATGGACAAGGAATTTGTGGAGGGAGTTACCCAGTATAAGTCAACACACTTAACGCCTCACCAATTCATAATGTATACAAGTTGACTTCAACGATTTGTATCAATTATTCAAAATGCAGACAAGACTCTTAACCTCTCGCCAATCCACACTATATACACCTCAACATCAACGTACTTCTCTCAATCAATCAGAATGCAGACACGACTCTTAACCTCTCGCCAATCCACACTATATACAAGTTACCTTCAACGTACTTCTCTCAATCACTCAAAATGCAGATACAAGTCTTAGCCCTTTACAAATCCACACTATATACAAGTTACCTTCAACGTACTTCTGTCAATCACTCAAAATGCAGACACTGCTCTTAACCCTTTACAAATCCACACTATATACAAGTTAACTTCAACGTACTTCTGTCAATCACTCAAAATGCAGACACTGCTCTTAACCCTTTACAAATCCACACTATATACAAGTTACCTTCAACGTACTTCTGTCAATCACTCAAAATGCAGACACTGCTCTTAACCCTTTACAAATCCACACTATATACAAGTTAACTTCAACGTACTTCTGTCAATCACTCAGAATGCAGACACGACTCTTAACCTCTCGCCAATCCACACTATATAAACCTTAACATCAACGTACTTCTCTCAATAACTCAGAATGCAAATACGACTCTTAACCTCTCGCCAATCCACACTATATAAACCTTAACATCAACGTACTTCTCTCAATAGCTCAGAATGCAAATACGACTCTTAACCTCTCGCCAATCCACAATATATACAAGTTAACATCAACGTACTTCTCTCAATCACTCAAAATGCAGACACGACTCTTAACCCCTCTCCAATCCACAATATATACAAGTTAACATCAACGTACTTCTCTCAATCACTCAGAATGCAGACACGACTCTTAACCCCTCTCCAATCCACAATATATACAAGTTAACATCAACGTACTTCTCTCAATCACTCAAAATGCAGACACGACTCTTAACCTCTCGCCAATCCACATTATATACAAGTTAACATCAACGTACTTCTGTCAATCACTCAAAATGCAGACGACTCTTAACCCCTCTCCAATCCACATTATATACAAGTTAACATCAACGTACTTCTCTCAATCACTCAGAATGCAGACACGACTCTTAACCTCTCGCCAATCCACACTATATACAAGTTACCTTCAACGTACTTCTCTCAATCACTCAAAATGCAGATACAAGTCTTAGCCCTTTACAAATCCACACTATATACAAGTTACCTTCAACGTACTTCTGTCAATCACTCAAAATGCAGACACTGCTCTTAACCCTTTACAAATCCACACTATATACAAGTTAACTTCAACGTACTTCTGTCAATCACTCAGAATGCAGACACGACTCTTAACCTCTCGCCAATCCACACTATATAAACCTTAACATCAACGTACTTCTCTCAATAACTCAGAATGCAAATACGACTCTTAACCTCTCGCCAATCCACACTATATAAACCTTAACATCAACGTACTTCTCTCAATCACTCAGAATGCAGACACGACTCTTAACCTCGCGCCAATCCACACTATATACAAGTTAACATCAACGTACTTCTCTCAATCACTCAAAATGCAGACACGACTCTTAACCCCTCTCCAATCCACAATATATACAAGTTAACATCAACGTACTTCTCTCAATCACTCAGAATGCAGACACGACTCTTAACCTCTCGCCAATCCACATTATATACAAGTTAACATCAACGTACTTCTCTCAATCACTCAGAATGCAGACACGACTCTTAACCTCTCGCCAATCCACATTATATACAAGTTAACATCAACGTACTTCTCTCAATCACTCAGAATGCAGACACGACTCTTAACCTCTCGCCAATCCACACTATATACAAGTTAACATGTAGCTTTACAGTTTAAATTTATGTCAGTATGTAGCTTTAAAAAAACATTTATGTCAGTGAGTAGCTTTACAGTAAAAGTTATGTCAGTACGTAGCTTTAAAATAAAATTTATGTCAGTATGTATTTTTACAGTAAAATTTATGTCAGTATGTAGCTTTACAGTAAACATTTATGTCAGTATGTAGCTTTAAAGAAAAATTTATATAAGTATGAATTTTTACAGTAAAATTTATGTCAGTTTGTACCTTTACAGTAAAACTTATATCAGTATGTAGCTTTACAGTATAATTTATGTCAGTATGTATTTTTACAGTAAAATTTATGTCAGTATGTAACTTTACAGTAACATTTATGTCAGTATGTAGCTTTACAGTAAAATTTATTCCAGTACGTAGCTTTACAGTAAAATTTATGTTAGTATGTAGCTTTACAGTAAAATTTATGTCAGTATGTAGCTTTACAGTTCAAATTTATGTCAGTATGTAGCTTTACAGTAAAATTTATGTCAGTATGTATTTTTACGGTAAAATTTATGTCAGTATGTATTTTTACGGTAAAATTTATGTCAGGGTGTAGCTTTACAGTAAACATTTATGTCAGTATGTAGCTTTAAAGTAAAATGTATGTCAGTATGTAGCTTTACAGTAAAATTTATGTCAGTATTTAGCTTTACAGTAAAATTTTTTTTATGTTTAAATTATTGTTCAATCAACAATATTCATGAAAACGATCAAACATAGACAATCTTACTATATCTAAATAATGTATAGTTTGAACATACCATTATTTTATTGTTTTTTAATTTTTTAAATTTATTTATTTGTTTTATTGTTGTTCTTGTGTTATTGTCGGCCTATATATTTATATAGATGTTATTGTCAAGTATATATTTATATACAGTTTGTGGACTTCGTTACTCACTCTACTCTGACGATTTTCTACATGAGTGTTTTGATCTAAGAGTCTTCCTTTTTCAGTAGCATTATAATTATTGTTTGTATATTATTATCAACATGAATTCTTTATTTATTTCAAGTGGCTTGGACTTGGAGCGTTGGCTGTTTTTTCGCTCAGTTGCATGGGATTTATCGCTACCATGTCGTAATTGGGTCATACCCGTAATGTAGCGATTTTGAAAAAGGCAGTAATTTCATCATTATTCATTTCTAAGACGCCAATCGTAGAGATATGGTCGAATAATGAGGGGTGAATGAGTGTAGATGAACGAGTGTGGTCATTGTTACTGTCTGAGTTCGGCTTAGCTCATAAAGGACTATTTATTAATAGCCCAATAGCTAGGGCAACTATGGGACCTACAGCTTTACGTGGAATCTGAACCACGTAGTGTTGGTCTGATTTTCAGCTAACTGACAGGTCTGACACTCAGTTTTCTTCCCTACACAACAACTGTACCTTGACTACCTTCCAACATGGACACCCCAGACTTCTCTAGTTCGAATAAAAGTCAACGTCGAAATGTAAACAAAAAAAATTATTCGTTTGCTTTAAAACAATATCGTCTCAATACATAATCGATTAATCGTGAGTACAATTTTTCTACGTCACTTTGGTCTTAGAACTGAAGAGTGTTAGTGGGGGGGGGGGAGTTGAGTTATATTAAGCAGTTTTTGGCACACTATGATGTCCAAAACATAAATATTGCTGTGCAAATAAACGAGTTTGAGTGTAGGCGTGACTGTGCGTGTGACGCTGGCGTGACGGCCGTCAGTAACCTCTCGGCCAGTGCGACACAACCATCCATTAACTCGTTATCGAAATTTTCTCATTTTCTAAGGTAGACTGTGCTCGTTGAGCTCACATTAACATCATAGAACTAACCTCCAAGTCCACGGTAATTCGTGCATTACGAAATGCATACTTTCTACGGTAGACCTAAACTTGTGTACTATGGAATAAAATCTTTTTAACCCAAATCAACCATTTATAACTAGATCATTAGATCCACGTTATTTTAAAAAAAACTTAATTTTCAGTTGTAGTCTACTTGAACACGTGAGAATTTCCGATCATATAAGATAAAGTTTTCTAAGGGATGAATCATGAAGATGAAGTTTTCTCAAGTTCACCACTAACATACTAAAACTTTCTAAATATTTTGTAATATTTCTTCCGACCCACTACTTAAATACCCCTCTCATCTAGCTCTTGTACGCTGTGTTCCATTCCTCGAAATTTTTATTTGAGACTGTACCTCTCACCTCTCAAACATTTGACTTGTGACAGTCCTCCCTTCCAGCCATCTCTCGACGCGTTTCACTTCTGAAACTTCCTCTTAATCACGGCTAAATGTCTTGTTGTGAATGTCCCTCCTATATAATCATCAAACGTTTGACTTATGGTCCACGCCATCGACCCCTCAAACTTTGGAATCGTGATTGTTCCTCCACCAACCCCTTGAATTTTCGACTTCAGACTGACCCTCCTAGCTCATAAAGGTTTGACTTGCGACAGTCGCCTCCATCCAACCTTTGAACGTTGGATCCACGAATGTCCCTCCCGAATACTGTTCGGATATATTACTTTAAACTGTCCCTCCCACCTGCCCATTCAACGTTTGACCTGTGATGGTCTCTCTCTCACATACCCCTGAATCTTTGACGAGAGAGGGTCCATACTTCAAAATCAATAGATTTTTAATTGTCCCTCCAACTTTTGCCTGAAGAAAGTCCTACTCTTCAAAATCAAGTGATTAGTAACTGTCCCTCCTATGCAACCATTGTGATGGTCCCCGTACCCATCCCTCGAACTTTTGACGTGATGTAATCCCGACACCTGAAATTTTTTACTTTCAAATGACAGTTTTCCTTCCAAACCTTGTAACTTTGACTTGTAATCAATCGACCTTCCACAATGGAGCATTTCACTACTCAATTACGGTGGTGGTGCCTCTACTACCCACCCATAGACGTGTGGCGGTGATGACCTACTATCCCACGCATACGCACATTGGTAATAACACGCCCATATATGTATAGTTGTATATAGGTGTGTCCATATACAACTATATACGTAAAACTTGCTCATCCACCTAAATACGTACGATGGTGATACCGAAAGTTTGATTTAATAGGGTCCTGTCTCCCATCTCTTGAACTTTTGAATTGAGACAATCCACTCCACACCTCAAAGTTTCGACTAATATCAGTCCCTTCGATTCTTCGAATCTTTTAAAGGTTTCTCTAACACTTCAACGTTTTACGGGTAACTATTTCCCCAAATGTTCAGTATCCTCTATTCGGATTCCTTATGTTGTGTTAGAAAGACCAATCATGGAGTTTTCAGTTGTGGTCTTGGACCTCACAAGGTTGGTCACTGCTCTTAACTCAATGCTGTGCAGAAGCTCTTTCTCCGGCTGATTGATATTAAGCTGGGTAACTATTTTTTTAATGTTGACTTGCATGAAATAAATGGAACATAGTCTGCACATAGCGTTGTTTGTCCGGAGATTATTAATGGACCTTATCTTTGTTTTTAGTATTCTGTATAATCAAGTTGACTGTCTTAATCAAGTTGATCCTCTTAATTTCTATATTTTCGTCATCCTCAGTTTTCCTCCCAACAAATGATATGAACAATACAATGTATGATACAATAACCTAATAGCGTTCTGATACTAATACAATAAGACAAGGGAGCAACTCTGACTAGTTTTTTGTGCATATTGTTTTTTTAATGATGGTTTTGTGCTTCATTTTGGTCACCATTCTTGAAAACCAAGATTGTTAAATTCGATGTTGCAAAAGGTACTAACCTTTAAAACAAAGCTCCAGACCTTCTAGAACAAGACGCTGTGGGTCATTTTCAAATAACCAGTGTTGTCAACAATTCTGTCATCGAAGATACTGTAATCGAGGATAGTGTAGGCACACAAAATCTAAAAGGTTACTTCGAAAGACATCGAAGACTAAATTGACAGACATCAGGGAAATCTATCGCTCAGAGGAACGGTCCACCAGAGATCTTTAGAAGAAGGCCGGAGGTCATTCAAGAAGACCTGCCTTAGAAAGGCCACAGGACCATCAAAGGTAAGTGACACCAGGAGCCCGTTAGGTAAATACTCGAAAATATCACGTACCATCATATTTTGCTTTCCTATCTGCCAATTCTAATATGATTGATTCACGTTATGATTCGGGTCCCATTTATCAACAAGTGAGATTTTCCCAGGCGCTGATATGTTATGTGGAAAAACCCATTCTTGTTTCTCCCTCTAAATATAAAAAAATAAAGATAATAAAAAAAATTAAGATTAACCAGCAGATTCCTCAAATAACACAAACAACAGAATGCTGAAAAACAACCATAGTAGGGCCTATAGCATTATAAACTTAATTCCTGACGCTTATCAAATATGAACTAATATTCTAGAAAAAAGGACAATTCTACAAAAAATGCAGGATTGAACTGAAAGATTAGATACATTTTTTTGGGAAAACTATTCATTAAGTAGCTTAAGATCCACTTAGTGTTTCATCCTTAACCAATCTTTTCTAATAATATTTTTTGGGACTTGAATAGTCCGAAAGTATTTTAAATGTCTACGTCTACGTCTACACCTCATACCCTCAACAGATAGATATGTGCACATCGAAAACAGGTTTCTATACAACTTAGGTACTAGAAGTACTGAAAAAGCTGCCTTCATTTTTATATTTTGTCAGATTCATTCTTTTTTCACAGAGGAGAGCAGAGAACAGGTAGTTTCGAAATTGTCAGCATTTAATATTGACATTGTTGCAACTTAGACCTAACAATAAATTACTCACCAAAAACTGTCTATAATTTTCCCTTCCTCTTGAGGTCCTTGATTTAATACAGATTTAATTTTCTTTTGAAAGCTTCATTCATATCTTCAATGCAGCTTGCCAAAATAAGGTATCACTACTTTTCTTAATGTTAGCAAACATCTAACCAATTGCAAAATCTATTGCTTTGTATTAACGTATAATTTTCTTAGTTCTCTTTATGTATTTTAGTACTCCTTTCGTATTTAACGCCTCCATTAAAGGCTTTGTCGAAACTCTGTAATAATCTAACTTGCCTACTCTGTTAAGTGAAGTTCGACAAAAATATAGGTACGTAATATTAATGTTCAGTGAAAAGGATCGAAATATTCAACAGTAAAATTGCTTCCCTTTTTGTTACAAGTGTAATCTACCAAAATGTGTATATAGTTGATAAGTGATAAGTTTTCGTCTGATAGTAGAAACGTATTCTCCCTCCAGAAGAGTAAGGCGTCAAATTAGTCTAGTCATGCAGCTATTTACATAGGACTTGTAATAAGTTGTCTAGGTCTATCTAGCGCTATCTAGGTCTAGGTCTAGGTGCATACCACGCACCTTCTATTCGCAAGCTCTTATGCAGTAACCAAGGTTTTTCAATAAGCACGAGATCCTTTAAAAAGTACGATCCGCTTCATCTCTTCGGTCAGCTCTCAATAAGACTCGTGGTGCCACGATTGGTAGAAACTATTTTGATAGTTCCAATGCTTCAAGTTTTAAGGAAAAAACACGTTTCGACGAGTATAAAAACTCTGTCGTCTTCAGGTGTTACTACCTTATTCTGCATTGTTCCCTAAAACACTTGAAGCATTGGAAATCTAAAAATATTTTCTACCAATCATGAACAATACAATGCTAACAAATAACTTTCAATCAACAGCTTGTCCACCTTCCAAAAAGAGCTGAGCACGAATGATTCTTCCACCAAGCTACATTTCTTACACATCTGATATCTATATAGAACAACCAAAGTCCCACTAAAGAAAACTACTACTTCACATTAATTTCTAATTCAAGCCAAGACAGTTTCATGTACTGAGGTGTGAAAGTCCTTTCATCGGGTTGAATCGTAGACTAATAAGTTTGGTTCTGTTTTTTCTAGTGTAAGTTAAAGTTACCGGACTCAAGTTCAAGGGTTGTGTACCGTATTGTAAGAACATTCACTCAGATTCACTCATTCAATTAGATAAAGTTCGTATCTTTTCTTTTTCACTTACTTTAAGCCCTAATTGATGTAGAACAAATATTGTTTGAAAAATGACAGTATCGTTAAATGTAATAAAAATAGTTTCAATCAAACAAGCTTCGATTATGTCTATAACTCTGGTTAACGATCACTATTATAGTGTTTTTATACGGTATTAACAGGGTTCTCTAGTAAATGAGTAACTCTACTCGTGGATCATTATTGAAAAATTCATAAATGTGGTTTTTCAACACCAAGAAACAAAATAATAATGCCAACCGGAAAACATCGTAACTTATTTAATGTAATCAGTCCATCACAATACCTTTTTCTCATCTATGTTCATGGTGACATTGTCTGCGCATCACCTTACCCATCCCTCATCTATGTTCCTGGGTATTAAGTCAATGTATGACCCCCTGAAGATTATACTATCTTCAAGGGCCACTTGAAGATAGTATAATCTTTATTCTGTAACGAGCATTTTGTCTTCCTTAATTGTTGAGCTCCACTATTCCCTAAAACCACCAAAGGTTCTTTTGCCTTCTCGGCAGTGCGGTGGCCAGTGGTTACCGGTCGCCTGACAGGATATGTGTGTGTGGCTCCCCCGTAATTACCTATTGTGTGTCCCGAGTCGGGTGTTCCACGCTCCTCGGTCCGCCTACTCTAAAACGAGCAGTTGTGATCCTTAAGACCACAAAAGATGATTCAATACGGATGTGGACCCTAACAAGAGCCGTTTTTATGAAGCCTTCTATAAATAGATCAGGGGGGTCGAGAAACTCTGCTTAAAATGGTTTTTAATGTGAAACGAATTTAAAGTGTTTAATTTATGGTAGAATTAAAACTCAGTGACTGTTTCCCTAGTTACAAAAATTATCCTCAAACACCAAAAGAAATTAATAATCTATTAATATTGATTTTTTTTCAGATGTTGCTACTAAAAGGTTTAAAGTGCAAATTCTTAAACAATAAGTTTTTTATAACTTTGCAGTTCATGTAGTTGTCTACTTTATATTTTATAAGCTTTAAAATTCCATTCAATGAACTAAATTTAGAAAAGGCAGTTGCCTGCGTTACATCGGCACGTGATGCACAAGTGAAAACTAAAACAAGCGTGCATGATGAAGAAGAGCGGAATTGCAATTACGCTCTCTTTGAAGTGAACTGGACGGACAAAAAGAGCGCTCTGACTAATGTAAGCCAGGTCGGCACTCTAACAAGTGATAAGATAACCGGACGATAACACTCAACATTTCTTTAATAGGCACTGCCACCGCCAAGGTAAGTATGGCTATCCGACTCGTCACACACCAGCTATGCCTACTACATTTAAAACTCATCAGGACATACGTTTCGTAATTTTAATCAGTAATGCTTAATACCAAAAATACATAATAAATGTTTTCAATGTATCATGTAAACAAAATGAGACCTCGTTGTTATTGTTGTAACTATTGCAATGTTTAATTCTTTTTTTTATTTACGTTTTAAAAGCTCATAAAGATATTTGAATGAAGTTATACGGAGTGGAAAAAATATGGAAACGCTTTCACAACAACGTTATTTTTTCCATAGACTTTGTTAAAATTAATGTGCTTGGTAAAGTATAATTTTTGAACAGAATAATTTACTTAAAACTGTTAAATAGTGGAGAAATAATATTGTTAAAATTAGTTATTTTGAAATTCAAATAACCACTACTCTGGAAAGGATAAACCTTTCCAAGTCCGATTTACAGCAATTAATTTATCTTGAATAGACCTTTTATTTGATACCAAACTCGACCTAGGCTTAAATTGAAGCTTTTCGTTCAACTCATGGGCCATCCCCCTGAAAAGATTAAATGTCGCTAATGGCGTAAAAAATGTGTTCTTGGTAACCATGATGACGTAAAAGATTTCAGTTTTTCAAGTGAAGCCATACAAAATTGTAAAAGTGTTTTCATATGTTTTCAACCTGTATTTGGTTTGGGCAGTGTTTTTTAACAAATCGAAGATAAAAATGATTTTTCTTTTTCAAAATGCAATGAAATTGTTTTTAATACTACATTTTCGTTAGTAAAATCAAACACAACTTTCCTAGAAACACCTTAACCTTTTTTTTATTTTGCTTACATAAAATGTTTTTTAGATTTGCAGTAATCTAGCAAAATTAATGTTGATTGAAACGAGAACTTAATTATTGAAATCAGAGAAGTATATTTTCCTAATCGATTACTACTGGTGTCACGCCATTTATAAAAAAACACATAAATTTGTATGTTATGACTTTAACAAATCTATTTAGTTTTTATTTCAAAGTCATTCAATTTTGCAGTGTAACAAGCAAAATATAAAGCTTTCTAAAATCATGGTCAAATTGGAAAACCCAACAGCAAAAAACAAAACTTTTAATTATATCAAAACACGAAAAGAATGAAAAGAAACAGTAATGAAGAAAAAGAAAATAATTTATAGCTTTTTGTTTCATGAAACTTAAGACTCCATAATTATTTAGAATTTCAATTTGATTTTTAATTTTAACTTAAAAGTAGGCTTATATAGATTTATAGGTAGGAAGAAAAAGATTTTTTTACCTATATCGATATAAACCCTTTTTAAACCCTTTCTTTGCCGATGTGGTGGCCTCGGATTCGGAGGGCAAGACAATGTTCGAATCCTCAACTAAGCTGAAATGTAAGTTCACGCACAGGGCTGCAGGCCCATGGGAACTAGTGGGTGAAGTTTTCTTTACACAAAAGTTTGTACAATGTTTACGCATTAAAATGTTGACTGAGCATTTGTTGTCTAATTAGATAAGTTCACGTATTCCTAATTTTAAAACATGAAATATAGGGTTAGGCCGTATAAAATAACATTTTACGTGGACATGCTTTTAAGTCCTTTTAAGTAGGTATTATTAGGATGAAAAGTGAAAATGGTGTTGTCTACGTGGGATCCATCATTTTATATTTTGATCTTTGATGTTTTGAGTGGCTTTTTTATCTTTTTATTCCTCCAATTCTCCTTCATTCTTTATATTGTTGATTTCAAAATATGATGTGCATATATTATCATGCTATTTTTTTTATTTTTTATTTTTAGACATATCAATTAAGCACTTAATTTTTTATCTGCGTAAACTATTTATTTTTCTGTTTAAAAAGCCATTATATAAATTGTTTATTACGATTTCTCTTTTCTTTTTTGTCTTTTAGTTTTTGTTTTTTGTAGCTGTTGTTAATTTACATTATGGATCTATTCCCCGACAGCTAAACTCACAGTTAATTTCGTGAGTTAAAATATAAAAACTAATATGATTTTTTGTTTGTTACACGTTTTTTAAATTAAAATAAAAGCTTAAACTAAACGAATAATTTTCAATGGATTTAATTTTGTTTCAACCATCAATATTGAAAACGGTCAACTCAAGTGTAGTGGACAAAAAGCCACAGCTGAGCATACAATTTTTTTTATTTCTGTAGAAATAATGCCAACAGCTCAAACGCCTTAATACACATCGCCTATGCGACTTCATCTCACTTTTTAGAGTTGTTAGTGTAGCGGCACTAACCTAACCTAGAAGATTAATAGTAGTATTTAACGCAGGTGCGTTTTAATTTTTAAAAAACGCATGGCGAGTTTTAAATCAGTTACCCCATTTGCTCAGTTGTCAGTTTATAAAACATTTGCTTTTTAAATATGCCATTAAATTAATACTAATCCACTCTACATTTTGAGTGTTTCAATGTTACAAGGGATCACTTGGGATCCAAGATCTAGGAGTTAACCTTTTTAATAGGAACGTGGCCATGTAATTTGTCATTTAACACCGTCATTTCAAGCTGAAAACGAAAGAGCAATCAGAATTAAAAAAACATGAGTCGTTCTTTAGTTATTAATTATTTTGTTATTTTATTTATTTTGTCATCGCCAATGTATTTTCCTGAAAACAACTTACTTCTTGTCTAAGTACGATAAAAACAAATCTGGTGTTGTTTTAGTTAGGTACTGGAAAAGACACGGTAAAACAAAATAATTGTTAACTAAAAAACGATACATATTTATAAAATTCTGATTATGCTAGCGTTTTCAGCTTGAAATGACGGTGTTAAATGATACCACATGACCACGTTGCTATTAAGAATATTGAATTTGATTCACAGATCTTGGACTCCAAGTGATGTCTAATAAAATTAAAACACTCTAAATGTTGTAGGGTGGGTTAGTATTAATTTAATGGCTTAGTCAAAAAGCAAATCTTTTATCAACTGCGGAAACAAGATAGGGGACAACTGACTAAACTCAACCTGTATATTTACTTTGTTTTACCTTCCTTTTTTCTTTTTGATTGATTACTTGCTATAACTTATCATGTTGGAGCAATTGATTCGTTATAGGTGGTGATGACCTACTCGCCCACCCACACACATACAGTGGTGATGACCTACTCGCCCACCCACACACATACAGTGGTGATGACCTACTCGCCCACCCACACACATACAGTGGTGATGACCTACTCGCCCACCCACACACATACAGTGGTGATGACCTACTCGCCCACCCACACACATACAGTGGTGATGACCTACTCGCCCACCCACACACATACAGTGGTGATGACCTACTCGCCCACCCACACACATACAGTGGTGATTACCTCTCGCCCACCCACACACATACAGTGGTGATGACCTACTCGCCCACCCACACACATACAGTGGTGATGACCTACTCGCCCACCCACACACATACAGTGGTGATGAGATGACCTACTCGCCCACCCACACACATACAGTGGTGATTACCTCTCGCCCACCCACACACATACAGTGGTGATGACCTACTCGCCCACCCACACACATACAGTGGTGATGACCTACTCGCCCACCCACACACATACAGTGGTGATGACCTACTCGCCCACCCACACACATACAGTGGTGATGACCTACTCGCCCACCCACACACATACAGTGGTGATGACCTACTCGCCCACCCACACACATACAGTGGTGATGACCTACTCGCCCACCCACACACATACAGTGGTGATGACCTACTCGCCCACACCTACTGGTTGAGTACTAACCCACCCAACTTCCAAATACCTCCATGTATGACGTAAAGGACATTTTAAATTTGTATACTATTATCTGTCAGTATCTTCTTTTGGTCCACAATATTAATGTTGCCTGAAAACTATGCGATCCCTACATTTTAAAAAATATTGTCCTAATCTGTTAATCTTTTGTTCTGTTTCTGTTTAAATTAAACGTTTTACTAGTTTATACATTTATACAGTGACTATGGGAGGAGGGGGAGTGGCAGATCACATTTGATTTGTTATGTATTTCCACCTATTGACTGATATTTACGGTATATGTGTATTTAAAAAGGATTAGTAATATGTTTACACTAGTAGAATCTACTTAAATAAAACTACCATGCTATAATTTCTGATATCAAGTAGTTACAGGGTCCAAGGTCAATGGTAGCTTAATTAAATCAGTCTTGTTTACATTTTTTTCTTGATCTCGTACAAGTGTCCTTGAACTGATTTACATGTGATAGATTATGTGAATCGACTCACTCACTAAGGTATTACATTCTTTCTACAACTGGTGTTGAGTTTATCAAGTGTAATGTGTGTATTTTCGAATTTGTAGTACCTACTACACTTTCTAAACAAAAATGGTAAATTTTTCTAGATTTTGAAAAAGAATCGAAATATTAATACGTAGTTGTTATTGGTAAAGTTGTAGGAAATTTCCAAATCTTTAGGTACTTTTTTATTTATTTATTTTTTAATTTACTCAACGTTGCTACATACTTCCTTATTCTACATATAAAATAATTGTTGTTAATACTACTTAAATAACTCATATCTTTTCTTTGAAGATCCTTTCTCTTAAAAGAAAAGATATGGCTTAGTTAAGTAGTGTAAAAAATAGTGTTTCATGTAGGATAAGGTAGTATCACTTGAAGACGAAAGGCGTATCATTAATATGTATTAATAATACGTATTATTATGCAATATTTATTATGTTGTAGTAAATGTTATTATTATTAACATGTATTACTACTATTTACATGATTTTAATGACAGTTTTGTTTAGGTTTGGTGTTCAAATAAACCAGCATTAGCATGTATACAACGTTCTGCCCTCATGTTTCTAACCTCAACTTTATTGAATTGCACGAAACCCAATTGCACAATTTAAATCAGCAGATAGCCAATTAAGAAGAACCAGGGATACCAACTCATGAACTTGTAGTTATCTTAAACCTTCAATTTCTGTACATGAATAAATGAAATGTATTTCTCATAATACAAAACGTGCAAACAAATATAGTTGTGTTTGAGAAATTAACCTGACCACTTTATCAAGTAGTGTAACCGGTGTTACAAAAACCCTTTGTATAAATTACAAATAATAAAACTAGAGTCTAGCGTTATTATTATTTACAAATAATAAAACTTGTTATCTGTCTGTATCTAAATGTAGATCTAGCTTACAATAAAAAAAAAATATATACAGGGTTGAGCAAAAGATTGGAATATATTTATTAATTTCAAAACCATTGAAAGAAATATTATGAAAATTTGCAGTTATGTACACGTCCTTATACCAAACATTTAGACAATCTTTTACTTGCTTTTAGCATAGCTCATGAAGGAAGTCTTAAAAATTTTAAATTTAAGCCTTCCTCGAGTTATACCTCATTTTAAAGGTCTTTGTTTTTAAAATATAAGAGTCCAAACTTGAGATAAAAAGGACGAACCAGTCAGAAAATACAGCCATTCAAAGAATTTAATGTCAGGGTTGGAATGTATTTATTAATTTTGAAACTATTAAAAGAAAAGTAATGACACTTTGTAGTTATGTACGTCCCCATACCAAACATATGGATATATTTTACTTGTTTTTTTTCATATCCAGGGTATGGCCCATGAAGGAAGTCTTAACAATTTTAAATGTAAGCCTATCTTGAGCTATACCTCATTTTAAAGGCCTTTGTTTGTAAAACACAAGTGTGCAAACCTTAGGTCAAAAGGATGACCCAGTTAGAAAATATAGTCGCTCAAAGAATTTAATGTCATATAACTAACTCTGCTGAAGACTAAGGCAAGTCTATTGCTGCGTAGAGCAATAATTTATCTAACTGAACAAATTATTATAATAATATTCGTAAACTATTTTTAGGTAAACCTACTGTCAACAGTTTTTTTAATAAATTTTTCTTATTTTTATCTTAGTTAAATAGCATATCTATTTTTATAACGCAGTCGCTCGTTACGATTGTTAACGATCAACAACATACTCAGCACAGGGACCTGAAACTGTTAAATAAATAGCCGTATAATTGAGGATAATTATTAGTAATATGACATAACATTCTTTGAATCGCTGTATTTTATGAATGAGTCATCCTTTTGACATAAGGTTTGCACTTTTGTTGTGTTTTACAAACAAAGGCCTTTAAAATGAGGTATAACTCGAGGTAGGCTTACGTTTAAAATTTTTAAGACTTTTAAAATCACCTGGCTATTCGAAAAACAAGTAAAATATGTCAAAATGTTTGGTATAGGGACGTGTACATAACTGCAAAATTTCAATACGTTTCTTTCAATGGTTTTGAAATTAAGAAATATATTCCAGACTTTTGCCCAGCCCTGTATATATACGTATAAATAAATAATAATAATAAATACATAAATTATTAGGAAGTACAGAGTAAATGTTAAGACATGTAAATAGGGTTGCGTTTTAAAAGAAACACCCTGTACATGTGAACTTTCTACTTCGTTTGACGATTAATCATCGCAACGAATGCGGCGATTTTCTGAAAAAGATCTATTCCTCGCATATAACGAACTGATTTCTTATTTCATAAAGTTATCGACAGAACGTGTAACATACCTGCAATTCAAGTTAATCTTTGTTGTTACGGTGACTATCAAAATGGCTGTAGAACTTGAATGCTATCGAATGATCGACAAAATGCACGATGTATGTTGGCCCCGGGCGCTCGCCCGGAGCGGAGCGAGAGCAGATCCGGTGACGTAAGGAGCCGTGCAGCAGCCATCGCCCAGCCAGTTGGGTGGTCTCTCTCGCCTCTCCTCTCAATATTAATACGTCCACGTCACCCGCCTTCACCACCCATTTATCCTGACTCAAAATCCGTTTTCAGCCAACTAAATCCAGTTGTAAAACGATGGAAAGCTCGAGTGAAACATGAAACATCCGTCATACATCACGAATGCCGTCTACCGCTTTGCCATCGTGCATTACAAGATGACATGACAGGAAGCGACGCAAAGAGGTCGATGTTGACAGGCCTAGAATAGTCTGCTAGACACTTACGTCTGACCAATTACGAAAAATTAGAATTTGTAAAGAAAAATCAAAGCTATTTCATATACAAGAGAAAAACAATGACGGTCAGTCGAGTGGTAATGTTAAGTATGCTCACAAAGAAAAAATATACAGAGGTCACTTTCTTATGGTCGTAGCGAAAGCCTCCATAGGAGGATTAGGGATGATGAAGGAAGGGACTGACAAAGCCCTGGCTCTGCTTTTGCACAGTAAACAGGAGGAATAACTACTTGACACATTCAGCACACTATTGGATGCGACCTCTGTTTCTTTCTTCTCTGTGGTTTGATCCAGCATTGGGACATTGAAAAACATCACAAGCGGGTCTTCCTCATCGTACAGTGACTAGCTGTACGATATTCAATGTAATATATTACAAGTTATTTATATGATATAACTTGTAATATATTACTTTGTAAGTATGTATGTATAAGTAGCTTGTAAATCTAATTAAAATTAATGAAAGGTATTGGATACCTAATCTATGCAGATGATGTAGTCATGAGGACGGAAACTCTTAAATATAGTGCAAAATAGAAAACAGAAATAATCCTAAATCTTACATTGAACTAAAAGGTAATTCTTAAATTATTATTGGACTTTTCCAACGAGCCAGTGTTTGATAACTACACGACGTTTCGAGAGGTAT
Source organism: Stictocephala bisonia (assembly GCA_035578905.1). Classification (NCBI taxonomy): domain Eukaryota; kingdom Metazoa; phylum Arthropoda; class Insecta; order Hemiptera; family Membracidae; genus Stictocephala; species Stictocephala bisonia. Next base: position 3,821,129 of record JAQJVL010000035.1, on the reverse strand, counting down.
GAAACTCCTCTCGTTTTCAAGTGGCCTAAATTAACTTACATCAATATTAAAATTAAGGGAAATGAAGGCCTGAAGAGGCCTTATCTTAATACTGTTTAAAAACTTAACCTACAACATTTCTACTTAAAAACATACATACAACAAAAAACAAAGCGCTAATAGCAAATTCTAAAAAATAAGAAGCAATTTCACACAACATTACAAAAAAACAACCAAATCTTACAAGAATGCTGCACCTGCCTCCAGGCTAAACTGTAACTAAATGAGCAATGAAAATTGCATGACAGAGTTTATTTATTTCATTATCAAAGATACAATTATTTTACAGAATAAGAAAGAATAACATGCAATAATAAATTAAACATGCTAAGCAAAGAACGATGAAGAAACAAAATGAAACACAATAAAACACAACACCATTAAAGCAGACTACAATAAAAATGATGCATGAATAATAATTATATATAGTGAAAGAGTTAAAGCATGAATTCAGCAACAATAAGCAATAACTGCATTAGTAACAATAAATATTTACAGATAAAAACAATATAAAGAATAATACGAATACGCTGTAACAATAATTAATAATAAAGAACAAACAGCAAAATCTAATAATAACAAAAAATAAATAGAAAAATAAGATAAATAGTAATAATAATAAAGAACAAACAGCAATCTCTAATAATAATGAAGAATAAATAGAATAAAGACGATAAATAGTAATAATGATAAAGAACAAACAGCAATCTCTAATAATAATGAAGAATAAATAGAATAAAGAAGATAAATAGTAATAATAATAATAAAGAATAAACAGAAATCTCTAATAATAAAAAAAATAAAAGGAAGAAGATAAATAGTAATAATAGTACAGAAAACCAGCAATCTCTAATAATAATGAAGAATAAATAGAATAAAGAAGATAAATAGTAATAATAATAATAAAGAATAAACAGAAATCTCTAATAATAAAAAAAAAAAAAAAAAGGAAGAAGATTAATAGTAATAATAGTACAGAAAACCAGCAATCTCTAATAATAACAAAGAAAAAATAGAAGAAATAAGATAAATGGTAATAATAATAAAGAAAAACAGCAATATTTAATTATAACAAAGAATAAATAGTAACGTAATAATTAAATTGTATTGACATCACTTACTGCCGATATTTTTTTCTCTTTTCCATCAACCAATACATCAGTGTCCTAGCCTAAAAATATAACAATTATGACCTTGGTATAGTATTTATTATCCTTAATAGTTATGGTGGACAAATCAAATTGAGAATATCACAGCAATAGATAGTATCAAACTGGATGTTTTAAAAACATTATTTGGGAGTAAGTAGAGAAGTAACACGTTAGTATTGAATAAAACATACTAACTATCCATCCTTATTTAACTTTTTGCTGTTAATCGCTAATGTATTGTAATGGTAAATTATGAATAAATAAACTGGAATATGTTAAAAAGAAATGCTAATACATATTACAGGATAAGTTAAAACCACACATATTAATGTAATAATTGCTTTAAGAAATCAGGCCGAAAATATAAATTATCATTTAGTAAAAGTTTTTAAATTGTATGAATAATTGTAGACTCTCTTCCAACAAATAATAGGGAAATCCTTCAGAATCAGTTGAAAACCTAAAAACGAATGATGAATTTTTTACTTTCAATGAAAATCCTGAAAATGAGATTCCTGAAAATCAAATCGAAATTAATAATATGCGTTTTAATTTATATGTAACAACAACCGTAACAAATCTGATCTTAACAATGAAAAACTAAAACAGTCTTAAAATTATACATAAAATTATCCTACATTTTTGAGGACTAATATTTGCACAGATGGTTTAAAACTAAACCCACAAAATATTTTCAAACTATGACACAGTTATTCATTTGAAACTTCCTTTGACAATGAAGTAGATAGTGAACAATCAAACTACTGTATCTCTAAATAAATTAATTCATGAATATTTAAAGTCTAAAAACATTTTCTTACTTTGTGATTCCAGATTATTGTATGCTGCGAGGAAAACTTACGAAACATTTTAATGATCAGAATTCATAGAATTAAAATGTTGTATTCAATGAGTTCTTTCGCATTTTATCATAAAAGGAAATGAACTAATAAACACGAATCAATAGAAAATCCGATTTGTAAGTAATTAAATAAAACTCTGTTCGTTATATGAAGAAAAAGACTTAATGAAAAATTCCATAAAAAGGTAATTCCAAATTACCTTACAAAAGTAAATATTAAACAAACCATGGAGTTTGCTATAAAGATAACATGATTTTTTTTTTAAATATCTTCATCATTTTGGGATTTATTAACGTCCGATTTGTGCATTATTTAAATCATCTGATGTTTAGAAGAAAACGCATATTTGTGTACAAAAATAACCATAAATAAGTGTTATAAGTAGTAGATATTTTTACAATAATGTTCCAATAACTCATTACTCAGTCAGTGATTCAATACTCGTAGAGTGGATGGGTCATCACCTATGTACATGTATGGGTGGGTGGAAAGGTCATTACACCTGTAAATGTATGGTGGGTGGAAGAGTAATCATATTTGTACATGTATGAATGGGTAGAAGGACTATCACCTCTGTACATGTGATAGGTAGAAGGGTCATGACCTTTGTACATGTTTGAATGGGTGGAATGGTCATCACCTATGTACATGTATGGATGAATGGAAGGGTCATCGTACGTGTTTGAATGGGTGGAAGGGTCATCAACTCTGTACATGTGTGAATGGGTGGAAGGGTCATCACCTATGTAAAAGTATGGATGGGTGGAAGGGTCATCACTTTTTTATATGTAAGAATAGTTGGAAGGGTTATCACGTATGTACATGTATGGATGGGTGGAAGGGTCATCACTGTTGCAAAAACTAAATTTGTTGTTGATCTTCCAGGTCTAAATCAGTGCTGTTCTTCTTTCATAGTCCCCTCTATTACTTTTTTTATTATTTTCCCAGTATTTTTTCGTATACAGTGGCTCATTAAAGCTATCCCTCTGTAATTCCTGAAATCTTTTCTGTCTCCTTTTTTCCAATCACCTGGTGTCTTCTTCTCATTCCACACTACTTTAAACACTCTACATAGCCATTGCATTCCTATTGCACTATATGGATTTAAAGAATAGTTAAACTTCACCTCCGTGACACTCTGTAGCGTAAATGTTCTTACGAACAATAAATAATCCACTTATCCGTCTTGGGGATTTATTGATTTCTCATGATCTCTTTTGTAAAACAGTGAGGCAGATACGTACAGTGTTTGAGAACCACCCGCCCGCCCATACACGCACAGTAGCATTGACCCACCCGCCCGCCCATATACGTACAGTAGTATAGACCCACCCGCCCGCCCATACACGTACAGTGGCATTGAATTATGCCACTGTACGTGTATTAATTATCAAATATCAATTATATATATTATAAGTAATATCAAATTTATGTAATGGGATCGGTTTTGTGCTATCAAGCATTTTGTGGAGGTGTTTTTATATTTATCAACATTTAGCTCAATCGAGAAACAATAATGTTTATGGATATAAAACATCACAATTCACACCTGCCCACCCATACACATACACTGGTACTGACCCATCCACCCACCCATACATGTGCGGTAGTATTGACCCACCTGCTCACCCATACACGTACAATGGTATTGACCAACCCACCCACCCACACACGTACAGTGGCATTTGTAAGTAATTAAAGTAAATTTTAAATACCACTGTACGTGTATGGGAGGGTGGGTGGATCAATATCATTGTACGTGTATGGGAGGGTGGGTGGGTCAATACCATACACTGATACCCACCCGCCCACCCATACACGTACAGTGGTATTGACCCACCCGCCCACCCATAAACGTACAGTGGTATTGACCCACCCGCCCACCCATATACAGTGATATTTACCCACCCGCCCACCCATACACGTACAGTGGTATTGATCCACCCACCCTCCCATACACGTACAGTGTCATTGCCCATAAAAATTGTGGGTTATGGATGGTCAATATAAATGCACCATCCATACAATACCTCTGTACGTGTATGGGTGGGTCAGGTGGGTGAATACGACTGTACGTGTATGGGTGGTCAGGTGGGTGAATACGACTGTACGTGTATGGGTGGTCAGGTGGGCAGGCCCGACCAGAGGGGGGGGCAGGGGGGGCAAAATCTATCAATATCATGTACGTGTATGGGTGGGAGGGTGGGTCAATATCATGTACGTGTATGGGTGGGAGGGTGGGTCAATATTATGTACGTGTATGGGTGGGCGGGTGGGGATTCGAACATTGAACCTTTGGCACTCTGCAGTCCGACAGTTTACGTAATTGCCCTCCCATACACGTATATTGACAGTGACCCACCCGCCCACCCATACACATACATTGGCAGTGACCCACGCGCCACCCATACACAAACATTGGCAGTGACCCACGCGCCACCCATACACAAACATTGGCAGTGACCCACGCGCCACCCATACACAAACATTGGCAGTGACCCACCCGCCCGCCCATACACGTACAGTGGCAGTGACCCACGCGCCACCCATACACAAACATTGGCAGTGACCCACCCGCCCACCCATTCACATACATTGGTAGTAGTAGCCCACCCATTCACTTTCATTAGCTCAATTGGTAACTCGTCCACCAACGCTGCCTTTCCTTTACTCATTTTCTTCACCGCTTACTCAAATTCTTACCAAGTAATTTCCTGATCCTCGTCAATCTCCATTTCCCTTGTACCTTCCCTTTCCTCTCTATCTCTTATTTCACCATTTGGATTTAGCAATTTCTGAAAACGAGACGTTGTAGAGATCAAGTTGCCAACTTTTTACAGAGTCAGACATACAGACTTAAGTAGTTCTATATGTATTTGTACAATCATCACAAAACTGTAAGAAAACGAAACGTTGTAGGGATCAAGTTGCCAACTTTTTATAGAGTCTGACATACAGGCTTAAGTAGTTCTATATGTATTTGTATAATCATCACAAAACTGAAAGAAAACGAAACGTTGTAGGGATCAAGTTGCCAGCTTTTTATAGAGTTTGACATACAGGCTTAAGTAGTTCTATATGTATTTGTATAATCATCACAAAACTGTAAGAAAACGAAACGTTGTAGGGATCAAGTTGCCAACTTTTTATAGAGTCTGACATACAGGCTTAAGTAGTTCTATATGTATTTGTATGATCATCACAAAACTGTAAGAAAACGAGACGTTATAGGGATCAAGTTGCCAACTTTTTATAGAGTCTGACATACAGGCTTAAGTCGTTCTATATGTATTTGTATAATCATCACAAAACTGTAAGAAAACGAAACGTTGTAGGGATCAAGTTGCCAGGTTTTTACAGAGTCTGACATACAGGCTTAAGTAGTTATATATGTATTTGTATAATAATCACAAAACTGTAAGAAAACAAAACGTTGTAGGGATCAAGTTGCCAGGTTTTTACAGAGTCTGACATACAGGCTTAAGTAGTTCTGTATGTATTTGTATAATCATCACAAAACTGTAAGAAAACGACACGTTGTGGGGATCAAGTTGCCAACTTTTTACAGAGTCTGACATACAGGCTTAAGTCGTTCTATATGTATTTGTATAATCATCACAAAACTGTAAGAAAACGAAACGTTGTAGGGATCAAGTTGCCAGGTTTTTACAGAGTCTGACATACAGGCTTAAGTAGTTATATATGTATTTGTATAATCATCACAAAACTGTAAGAAAACAAAACGTTGTAGGGATCAAGTTGCCAACTTTTTACTGAGTCTGACATACAGGCTTAAGTAGTTCTATATGTATTTGTATAATCATCACAAAACTGCAAGAAAACAAAACGTTGTAGGGATCAAGTTGCCAACTTTTTACTGAGTCTGACATACAGGCTTAAGTAGTTCTATATGTATTTGTATAATCATCACAAAACTGTAAGAAAACAAAACGTTGGAGGGATCAAGTTGCCAACTTTTTACAGAGTCTGACATACAGGCTTAAGTAGTTATATATGTATTTGTATAATCATCACAAAACTGCAAGAAAACAAAACGTTGTAGGGATCAAGTTGCCAACTTTTTACTGAGTCTGACATACAGGCTTAAGTAGTTCTATATGTATTTGTATAGTCATCACAAAACTGTAAGAAAACGAAACGTTGTAGGGATTAAGTTGCCAGGTTTTTACAGAGTTTGACATACAGGCTTAAGTAGTTCTATATGTATTTGTATAATCATCACAAAACTGTAAGAAAACGAAACGTTGTAGGGATCAAGTTGCCAGTTTTTTACAGAGTCTGACATACAGGCTTAAGTAGTTCTATATGTATTTGTATAATCATCACAAAACTGTAAGAAAACAAAACGTTGTAGGGATCAAGTTACCAGGTTTTTACAGAGTCTGACATACAGGCTTAAGTAGTTCTATATGTATTTGTATAGTCATCACAAAACTGTAAGAAAACGGAACGTTGTAGGGATCAAGTTGCCAGTTTTTTACAGAGTCTGACATACAGGCTTAAGTCGTTCTATATGTATTTGTATAATCATCACAAAACTGTAAGAAAACAAAACGTTGTAGGGATCAAGTTACCAGGTTTTTACAGAGTCTGACATACAGGCTTAAGTAGTTCTATATGTATTTGTATAATCATCACAAAACTGTAAGAAAACGAAACGTTGTAGGGATCAAGTTGCCAGTTTTTTACAGAGTCTGACATACAGGCTTAGGTCGTTCTATATGTATTTGTATAATCATCACAAAACTGTAAGAAAACGAAACGTTGTAGGGATCAAGTTGCCAGTTTTTTACAGTCTGACATACAGGCTTAAGTAGTTCTATATGTATTTGTATAATCATCACAAAACTGTAAGAATACAAAACGTTGTAGGGATCAAGTTGCCAGTTTTTTATATAGTCTGACATACAGGCTTAAGTAGTTCTATATGTATTTGTATAATCATCAAAAAACTGTAAGAAAACAAAACGTTGTAGGGATCAAGTTGCCAGTTTTTTACAGAGTCTGACATACAGGCTTAAGTAGTTCTATATGTATTTGTATAATCATCACAAAACTATAAGAAAACAAAACGTTGTAGGGATCAAGTTGCCAGTTTTTTACAGAGTCTGACATACAGGCTTAAGTCGTTCTATATGTATTTGTATAATCATCACAAAACTGTAAGAAAACGAAACGTTGTAGGGATCAAGTTGCCAGTTTTTTACAGAGTTTGACATACAGGCTTAAGTAGTTCTATATGTATTTGTATAATCATCACAAAACTGTAAGAAAACGAAACGTTGTAGGGATCAAGTTGCCAGGTTTTTACAGAGTTTGACATACAGGCTTAAGTAGTTCTATATGTATTTGTATAATCATCACAAAACTGTAAGAAAACAAAACGTTGTAGGGATCAAGTTGCCAGGTTTTTACAGAGTCTGACATACAGGCTTAAGTAGTTCTATATGTATTTGTATAATCATCACAAAACTGCAAGAAAACAAAACGTTGTAGGGATCAAGTTGCCAACTTTTTACAGAGTCTGACATACAGGCTTAAGTAGTTCTATATGTATTTGTATAATCATCACAAAACTGTAAGAAAACGAAACGTTGTAGGGATTAAGTTGCCAGGTTTTTACAGAGTTTGACATACAGGCTTAAGTAGTTCTATATGTATTTGTATAATCATCACAAAACTGTAAGAAAACAAAACGTTGTAGGGATCAAGTTGCCAGTTTTTTACAGAGTCTGACATACAGGCTTAAGTCGTTCTATATGTATTTGTATAATCATCACAAAACTGTAAGAAAACGAAACGTTGTAGGGATCAAGTTGCCAGGTTTTTACAGAGTTTGACATACAGGCTTAAGTAGTTCTATATGTATTTGTATAATCATCACAAAACTGTAAGAAAACAAAACGTTGTAGGGATCAAGTTGCCAGGTTTTTACAGAGTCTGACATACAGGCTTAAGTAGTTCTATATGTATTTGTATAATCATCACAAAACTGCAAGAAAACAAAACGTTGTAGGGATCAAGTTGCCAACTTTTTACTGAGTCTGACATACAGGCTTAAGTAGTTCTATATGTATTTGTATAATCATCACAAAACTGTAAGAAAACGAAACGTTGTAGGGATTAAGTTGCCAGGTTTTTACAGAGTTTGACATACAGGCTTAAGTAGTTCTATATGTATTTGTATAATCATAACAAAACTGTAAGAAAACGAAACGTTGAAGGGATCAAGTTGCCAGTTTTTTACAGAGTCTGACATACAGGCTTAAGTAGTTCTATATGTATTTGTATAGTCATCACAAAACTGTAAGAAAACGAAACGTTGTAGGGATCATGTTGCCAGTTTTTTACAGAGTCTGACATACAGGCTTAAGTCGTTCTATATGTATTTGTATAATCATCACAAAACTGTAAGAAAACAAAACGTTGTAGGGATCAAGTTACCAGGTTTTTACAGAGTCTGACATACAGGCTTAAGTAGTTCTATATGTATTTGTATAATCATCACAAAACTGTAAGAAAACGAAACGTTGTAGGGATCAAGTTGCCAGTTTTTTACAGTCTGACATACAGGCTTAAGTCGTTCTATATGTATTTGTATAATCATCACAAAACTGTAAGAAAACAAAACGTTGTAGGGATCAAGTTGCCAGTTTTTTACAGAGTCTGACATACAGGCTTAAGTCGTTCTATATGTATTTGTATAATCATCACAAAACTGTAAGAATACAAAACGTTGTAGGGATCAAGTTGCCAGTTTTTTATATAGTCTGACATACAGGCTTAAGTAGTTCTATATGTATTTGTATAATCATCACAAAACTGTAAGAAAACAAAACGTTGTAGGGATCAAGTTGCCAGTTTTTTACAGAGTCTGACATACAGGCTTAAGTAGTTCTATATGTATTTGTATAATCATCACAAAACTGTAAGAAAACGAAACGTTGTAGGGATCAAGTTGCCAAGTTTTTACAGAGTTTGACATACAGGCTTAAGTAGTTCTATATGTATTTGTATAATCATCACAAAACTGTAAGAAAACAAAACGTTGTAGGGATCAAGTTGCCAGGTTTTTACAGAGTTTGACATACAGGCTTTAGTAGTTCTATATGTATTTGTATAATCATCACAAAACTGCAAGAAAACAAAACGTTGTATGGATCAAGTTGCCAACTTTTTACAGAGTCTGACATACAGGCTTAAGTAGTTCTATATATATTTGTATAATCATCACAAAACTGTAAGAAAACGAAACGTTGTAGGGATTAAGTTGCCAGGTTTTTACAGAGTTTGACATACAGGCTTAAGTAGTTCTATATGTATTTGTATAATCATCACAAAACTGTAAGAAAACGAATCGTTGTAGGGATCAAGTTGCCAGTTTTTTACAGAGTCTGACATACAGGCTTAAGTCGTTCTATATGTATTTGTATAATCATCACAAAACTGTAAGAAAACAAAACGTTGTAGGGATCAAGTTACCAGGTTTTTACAGAGTCTGACATACAGGCTTAAGTATTTCTATATGTATTTGTATAATCATCACAAAACTGTAAGAAAACGAAACGTTGTATGGATCAAGTTGCCAGTTTTTTACAGAGTCTGACATACAGGCTTAAGTCGTTCTATATGTATTTGTATAATCATCACAAAACTGTAAGAAAACGAAACGTTGTAGGGATCAAGTTTCCAGGTTTTTACAGAGTCTGACATACAGGCTTAAGTAGTTCTATATGTATTTGTATAATCATCACAAAACTGTAAGAAAACGAAACGTTGTAGGGATCAAGTTGCCAGTTTTTTACAGAGTCTGACATACAGGCCTAAGTCGTTCTATATGTATTTGTATAATCATCACAAAACTGTAAGAAACAAAACGTTGTAGGGATCAAGTTGCCAGTTTTTTACATAGTCTGACATACAGGCTTAAGTAGTTCTATTTGTATTTGTATAATCATCACAAAACTGTAAGAAAACAAAACGTTGTAGGGATCAAGTTGCCAGTTTTTTACAGAGTCTGACATACAGGCTTTAGTAGTTCTATATGTATTTGTATAATCATCACAAAACTGTAAGAAAACGAAACGTTGTAGGGATCAAGTTGCCAGTTTTTTACAGAGTTTGACATTCAGGCTTAAGTAGTTCTATATGTATTTGTATAATCATCACAAAACTGTAAGAAAACGAAACGTTGTAGGGATCAAGTTGCCAACTTTTTACAGAGTTTGACATACAGGCTTAAGTAGTTCTATATGTATTTGTATAATCATCACAAAACTGTAAGAAAACGAAACGTTGTAGGGATCAAGTTTCTTTTTACACTTTTTACACTATCTGCAATATAAGGTATTCGAAAGGGGTTTTTACTATTATTAAAAAAAAACCGCAATAAAAAGTAACTCTGTACGGAAGTTTTCAGGTTTTTACAGTGTCTTCAAAGTAAATAATTCCACAAATGATTGAATTATCATTAGAAATCCATTGTTTGGATTAAGTTTCGAGCTTTTTACAGTGTCTGCTATGAACAATTCATTAGGTGCTTGCATTATCATTAGAAACCTATAAAAAATAAATGCTTTAAGGATCAAGCTGCCAACTTGCTGCATTCTCTATAAATGTGCACCATGATATAAATGTTTGTAATATTGTCACTATTTTAATCATTACAAACGTGTTGGTGATGTTTAGGAGAACGTACCCAGCCACGTTTCTGTTACTAGCTACCCATGGCGTGGTGAAATGAAGCAACCTTTGCTATTGCAGTTGCAGTTACGTCTGGTTAGTGAGGCGTTAGTTACGTTAGCCCCTATACCAAGGCGCACTCTCAACTCATTGCCCGTGTGTGGTGGTACTTGCGTTCAATCGTACCCCCATGAAGCGCCAGGATAAACCGTCTTCTCAGACATTTAGCAGCGGGGTTCCTGTTCAAACATACCCCCGATGAGGTGACGGGATAAGCCGTCTTCTCAGACATATAAAAGTGGAGTTCCTGTTCAAGCGTATCCCCGATGAGGTGACAGGATAAACCGTCTTCTCAGACATATAGCAGTGGAGTTCTTGTTCAAACGTACCCCGATGAGGTGACAGGATAAACCGTCTTCTCAGACATATAGCAGCGGAGTTCCTGTTCAAACGTAAATACAGTTACTTCAAAAATAAACTGCACAAAAAATAAATTTGTATCAGCAATGATTCAGCTGCTGACTACAGATTCAGAAAGTGGTTATTAAGTTAATTTTACGTTTCCTGGCCTTAAAAATGCAAACACTGTTTTAAGGTTAAGTTGTGGTAAATTATAGATGGATACGTTGTGCTTGACATTTACCAAAGTTTTGAATTTCCATTTCGTTTATTGAAAAAATTGGGTGTTCCCCAAGTGAAAGCGAAGTGAGATCCATCCCATAGTCCGGCCGTTTATCTTAGCATCCGTGTATTCGTTTGTTTGTAACGTGATTACAGTCAAACGCTTAACTAATCGTCAATGCAATTCATGAAAATTCGTAAATACCTTACCTTTACCTTACGTACAGATTTCTGATTTGTTTCATAAGTTAATAACAATTTGTACAGAGAAACACCATACTGTTTTGAGTATAGGCAACAACCACAGGACATTCTTGTGGTGTATCATTTACTCTCCATTTCAAAAGTATGTAGACCCGAGTTTCCAAAGAATATTTAAAGCACGTACATATCTAAGGTAAATTATTACTTTTAATACACTCAGCTTAATCTTACACGAAGGAAACAACAAAAACAAATCAATGGACTTGAATCAGAGTAAACAAACCATGTTAATTTCTTGCATTCCCGATCATTATGAAAAAACTCCTCTTATAAAACCATCTCAAGCACCTGACAATAGAAGAGTAATATTCAAGTTATAAAGATACTTCTGAAGAAATACTGTTTATGTGTTTAAAATATTACTCACAAAAAGAAACTTGAAACATGTAAAAATAAATCAAAATATGTTTGAAATGTGGTAAATAGTATTTTGCCCAATAAACAATTTAATTCTTTCAAAAAATATATCTGTACTGCAAAAGAAGCAGTTTATAGAAATTTAGTAGACATACCCAACAGTTTTAAATCAATTTTTTTCCGCACTAAGTAGATGCGGAGGAGGAGGAAATCCCACAATTACAAACATTGAGGGATTTCAATGTTTGATACAAATAACCCTTGCTTCATTGAAACTAAACACCTTTGCTGGGTTTGATTGTGTTTCAGCTATACTTTTGAAAAATTGTGCTCATGAACTAGCTCCCATATTGATCTATGTAGTTAATTATCCATTTCAGTTGGATGAACGTTCAAAGAATTTTGAATTGTCTATAGTGAGACCTCTTCATAAAAAAGGTATACGTCATGATCGAGACAACTACCGACAAATTGCTACCCGTCTAATTTTTTAAAAGATCTGGGAGAAACTTTTTTTATTAAACTATAGTTTTTCTATCAAAAAAAAACTAAGTCCTTTACGAAAAACAGTGTGGTTTTATAGTAAATTTATCCACTTTAAATGCTATGTTCAGCCTCATTTATAATGTAGATTTGTTGGATTTTAAACAACATGTATTTTCTTTATTTGAAGACGTATCCAAGGTTTTTGATCAATACACTAGCAAACTATTACTAAGTAAGCTAAAATGTTATGGTATTAGAAGTCTGGCACTTGATGGTATCATATCCTACCTTTGTAGACAGATTGTTGAGGTTTCATTTTGCGATGGAAAGGGTTGCTTGCAGATGAGTTGGTCGGACGAGTTAATTTTTCCTGCAGAATCAGGCCCCAATCTTATTTTTATATTTTGACAATAACATAAATAGCACCATAGCTGAAGCCGATTTATACTACTTTCATGATGATAAAACTTTAGTGGTTACAAACCAAGATCAACTTGGTTGGAAATTCAAACTGTTATTCAAAGTAGTTGACTTGTCTAGTGCTTTTCCAACAACCATTTATGAGTCTATACATTTAATACGAAATTAATTGATTTTAGAATAGAGAGTTCAGTATTCACTGCAAAAATGATTGCTTAAATATTGGAGACGAGAAGATTGGTTCAGACACTCTTGCCACTCTTGCAAACTATTTAGGCTTGCTCATCGATTAGAGGCTGACCTTTTCCTTGCACATTAACAAAGTCAGCAAAACGGTTTCAAGAGGGTTTTTATGTTGAAGAGACTCTCGACTTTCACAATAACAGATATTATTATGACCGCTTATTATGTATGTATTTTTCCACATTTTTATATTCTCCAATTTGGGGGTCAGTTAACCAGAAATCCAAATATATTTTTAAATTGCAATTTAAATTGCATAAGAGTAATTTTCCAACTGAGCAGTCATTACAAAAAAATAATAACCCTCCGATTTTCCCATCGATCTACATTTTTGAAATTCTTTGGTTTGTTATTTAAAATTAATATTTATTCCCAAGTAATTTTAATCTCTAAAGGTTATGGATTATAAAATATACATAATTTAAACATTCAAACACAGCTCTTTAACAGAACATACTCTTTTTCTACAATAAACTATAAAATGCTCTTCTACATGCACTCAAATTAGAAACAATGTTGACAAGCTTAGATTTAGGCTAGAAAGATTGTTAGTGTATAAGGAATATTATAGTGTTAAGGTTTATCTTTTGGATAGTCTTGAATTGTTATAAGTTAGAGATTATTTGCCAATGCAATTTGTATTTGTCTTACAGCAATAAAGATTTGATTTGACTTGAACTAGACTTTCAAATGACTGTCTGACGGGTGGAGTTTACTAATTTGTCATTGAAGAATATGTAATCTAGAAGTGCAAAAAACTGTCTGAAGTGTAGATGCTAGTAATCTATCATTGAAAGAAGTGTAAACTGGATTTGCAAAAAGGCTGTCTGAAGTGTAGAGGCTACTAAGCTGTCATTGAAGGATGTGTAAACCAGAGTTGCAAAAAGACTGTCTGGTAGGTAGAGGCTACTAAGCTGTCATTGAAGGGTGTGTCAACTAGACTTGCAGAAAGACTGTCTGAAGGGTAGAATCTATAAGTCGTCTTCGAAGGAGTGTAAAACAGACTTGCAAGAGAGTAAACAGCATAGCTTTAGTTTTGTTGACGAACTATTAATTCTTCTAATGGACCCTTCTTAGATCTTACGCCGACAAAAAGCTTCCGTACTAAAGAAAGCCAACGTTGGCCAGCTAAGTGTAAAGACTGGATATATAAAGGAAGATGTTTTCTTTAGGCGGGGATCTCTTGATTTCTTGAATGGGACCTGGCAATGACGTGGACGAGTATTATGCAATTGTGGCCTGCGACTAGAGTGCGTCCGTCCGGCTGTTGGACCACGCCGAACCACAGGCCAGCGGCTCACTTTGAAGCCGCATTGTATTTATAGTCCTACCTGGGGGATATGCCTGTACAGCCGCGTTGCCACGCCGCTGTCCTGCCCTTTGATCTGGTTTAACCACCAATCTCTGGTAATGAATTAATTAATGAATCGATCATAAGAATCCATTTTGGTACTTATATACCATTACGATAAGGAAGTGCTCCACTATTCCCTAGACTGGATTCGATTCTCTGGTGATCTATGACTGGTACTTCAGAGCACTTTAGAATAGTGAATGAACAAATGTTTTCTTCATGTCTTCTTTCTCATTTTCATGTGCAGAGAGCATTCTCACCTTCCTTTCCCCCTGTTGCCTGGAGGGATTTTATTTAAAAATGACTGCGTGGACTTTACAGCTAAACATTTTTGTACACTGCAAATGTTTTCATATATGTGTACGCTCGATATTTAATAATGTTAATTTCAAAACAAATGGTTTCTTTTTTTGAAAATCATTGTTTCCGTTAGATTACCTGTATCAATGTATCAAATCTGTTAACATTGGTAGTGTTTTTGGAGATTTCTACCGCTTCGAGTGTTTAAAACTAACACAATATTTGGAGAAGTATAAAATTTCTTCCGTTTTAATTGTAACTTACTACCATAAATTCTACAAGTAAAACTATTTTTTTAACTAACCCGTATCAATGTATAAAACCCCTGAAATAAACATATAACTATGTTTATTTCAACTAAATTATTATAATTCAACCCATATACGTAAAAGGTTTTTGGCTAGAACCTGTACGAGTATGGGTGGGCGGGTGGGTCAATACCACTGTACGTGTATGGGGGGACGGGTGGGTCAGTGTCACTGTATGTGTATGAACGGGCGGGTGGGTCAATGTCACTGTCCTTGTATGGGCGGACGGGTGGGTCAGTATCAATGTACGTGTATATTTCATACCACTGTACGTGTATAGGTGGGCGGATGGGTCAATACATACATAGGGAGGGTCGATACATACAACCTGTAGATAGGGAGCAAGGTTTTAAAAAAAATGTTTTAAATTGTATCATGTATAGATTTGTAAGTATTCTTTAACAATAGAAGTGCATAAATATGAAGAAATAGTCACAAAAATAGTAATAAAACAAGTGTTTCCAGAGATACATTACTGAGTATGAGGATTAACTTTTCCAACACAACACAGCGGTCCCAGACACAGTGTAGTACCGTTATAACTATGTGTTTTTTTTTTTTTTTTTTTTTTTGAGTAGTTAGTGTTTTAGTAATTTGGCCAACATCTGGGTCATAGAAACTGTACCCGGCCAAACTATGGTTATTTACTGAATATAGTGACATAGTTTCTGTATTTTTTCAACCATAAAAATAACTTTTATTTCATCATTAATTCATTAACCCGCCCTCCTATACATAATGTTGTCCCAACCGCCCACCCATACATGCACAGAGGTATTGACCCACCCGCCCTCCCATACATGTACAGAGATATATGGGTGGGCGAGTGGGTCAATACCACTGTACGTGTATAAGTGAGCGGGTGGGTCAATACCACTGTACGTGTGTGGGTGGGCGGTTGGATTAATACCACTGTACGTGTATGGGTGGGCGGGTGGTTCAGTGTCAATGTACGTGTATGGGTGGGCGAGTGGTTCAGTGTCAATGTACGTGTATGGGTGGGCGAGTGGTTCAGTGTCAATGTACGTGTATGGGTGGGCGAGTGGTTCAGTGTCAATGTACGTGTATGGGTGGGCGAGTGGTTCAATGTCAATGTACGTATATGGGTGGGCGAGTGGTTCAGTGTCAATGTACGTATATGGGTGAGCGGGTGGGTCAGTGTTTCTGTACGTGTATGGGTGAACGGGTGGATATATATCTACGATGTTGTCTAAGGGGGCGTATTGTCAGTTATACGGAAGGATGATCCAGGTATGTGAGGCTGCACTATAAGCCCGTGTACCTTGTAGACCTCCGTCGTTTCCTGCTCCGTCCTAACCTGTCCTAATAACAATATATCCTACATTTCTATTTCTTTTAACAAACCAACCTCTAACTACACTTTGTTAACACTATATCTAGATATCTGGAGTGTATAGAGGAGTCACTGCAGCCTACCGCCTGAACTAATAACCATCCTCTACAAGCAAACCATAAATACACCATGACTAATATTATTAATTGAAACTTTCTTTAATGCTAAGGTGATGAGTGGATTTCAAAATGTTGATCCTGAAAAAAAGAGCAGTAATGATTTGGTTAGTGCAGATCCAAGGGACCACTGTAAATGAATACACGAAAAATGCGTACACCATGAATCTTGCGAAATATGCGTACAGGATCAAGTTTTGAAAGATGACGAGGGTAACCCATGACGTCACAACAATTAGATAGGCGAAAAATGCGTACAACTTTTAGGGCAAATGGATCTTTTACAACAATTGAATCATATAAATGCGTTTACCTCTAAAATAAATATGAATGTCGCTTAGTTTCTTGGGATTGGAGAACCTAACCTAACCTAACCTAACCTAATTTCGCTGTACGCATCTTTCATGCCATCGGGGAGAATACTTACCCTCGTCAAATACCACTATTTCCTTCTGTACGCATATTTCGCTGTACGCATATTTCACTGTACGCATTTTCGCTGTATGCATCTTTCGTGCCACCCTGTAAATATATAAAAACACCATTATATATAAAACTAAACATTCTAATAATAGTACATTTGTATTATTATGACTTAATTATCTATATAGGCCTATTTAAAAATACTTTAATTTTTCATAGCAATATTCATAACTGTAACACCCGAAATTAAAATAATGCTGCATTGGAATTTCACAGAATAAACCGTAAAACACTAAACTGTCATATTGTTCAGTCATTAACGTTTACAATAAATTAGAACCTTTAATTAAATGTTACTCTTCACAAACAATCGCTAAATCGTTCGCTTCTGAAAACCCAATCTATAGCTTAGACGAGTTTTATAATGTTGGAAATATATGTTTTCAAGGTCAACCATAACTGAACCTACATATAAAGGGTGGAAAACAATGTGGAAATGATTTAACAACAACGTTATTTTTTCCATAGATAATTTTATAATTAAATTTTTTTGAATAATTATGATCTATATAGTATCATTTGTTATCAAAATAATTTACTTGAAACCGTTAAATAGCAGAGAAATAATATTGTTCAAATTAGTTACTTTGAAATTCAAATGACTACTACTCTGGAAAGGATAAACATTTCGAAGTCCGGTTTGCGGCAAATAATTTATCTTGAATAGGACTTCTCTTGAAGATTTTCGTTGAACTCCTCATGGGCCGTCCCCCTGAAAAAATTTAATGTCACTGATGGTGTCTAAAAGTATGTTCTTTGTATCCATGATCATGTACAAGATTTCACTTTTACAAGTGAAGTCATACAAAAGATGTGAAAGCATTTCCATATTATTTCCACCCTGTATGTCAGGACATCGGTTTACGTACTACAGTATCCGAAACACCTGAAAGATATAAATAAAAAATTATTAGGACGACTATGTATTTTAAAAATTAAAACATTTATTTTAGTCTACAACAGAGATATATTTATTTAATTTATCCATTATGAAATTCTGTACTGTAGACTTCGCGTTGAGTTATCATGTGACCTTGTCAATGATTGTAAAATCCTGAAGACTAATAAAAGTAATTGATTGATGGCTACAGTATTCTGAGATGACAAAAAGTAAATAATGTTAACATACAAGGAATAAGGTATGTGGGGTTGATGCCACGTGTTAAAAGAAGTTAAAACATTAAAGGATGCCTTATTTTACCAGGTGAAGTTAGGGCTAAGAAGCCCTCTCTAACACTTATACTCCGAATAAAATAACTTTGGTACTGGCGGAACGGCCACGCGCCACTAGTCTGAAATGAAAAAACTCTGAGTTTTATTTCACTGCCAAACTTAAAATAAGTAAGCAATAATGTTCAAACTAATTTTATAGTGTCCACCATGTTATATTATTTAAGAAAAAATTATGCTGGAGATTTTGCTTGAACTAATTTTTTTTGTATTGTGATATATGTGTTTAAGAACACGTTTATATGAATGAAATTGTACGTGAGCCGTCTTTAACCTGTCACTGTAGCGAGAATAGTGATAATAAAATTATTTATTGTGTATAGATGAAAGCTCGATTCATTGTGATTAGATTGGTATAAGTATCATTTAATAATTCAAACAAATTAATATTTTTGCAAACCCTTGCAAACTCGGTAACCACAAACGCTAGACAAAATGTCTTTAAACCTAAATGAATTGTGCTATTTAAGGCGCACTAAAATCGTACTATCACATTAAATAAGAATGCGCATTAAGGAAGAAAGATTCAGTAGTATTCAAAACTAGATTGCCAACAAGGCAGTCGTGATACCACATGCGTGTTGTATAGTCACTGGTTCAGCTCTGTCCTCTTCACAAGTCCTTCTTGTCAATTACTAATAGAATAATAACTAAAATTTTAAAGGGCTTAAATATTAGAATTGCACTAAACAATGATAATTACATATTCACTGAATCCTATAACATTATTGTCACAGGATGACTTCCGAACCACCAATGATCGGGCAGGCGGGCTGAGTGCAAGGACGGGATCGCTCAGACGGTCACACATCCAAGGGACAACCACGCTCGATGTTGCTTGACTCTGTTATCTTGCGATAACGTCGGAACCCTCCGATCAAGGCCACTGCAAGGTTAAGGAGGACTAGCTATTTCTGTGTTTGATTAATAGGTAGGTGTTAATAATTCTGAATTAAATTTCATGTCAATCTTGTAATTTTGGCTGATGTTCAGTTAGTTTAATTAATTGTGTTGTTGTTTTTTTTTTTTTTTTTTTTTTTTGGTTTTTTTGTCACTATTTTTTTAAATGTTCTTTTTAACAACTTGAAACTACTTTTAAAGGCTATGGTCTGGTTCACTATTATAAATTATATATTGGATTTTATAATTTCGTTATATATATATTATAAACTATATATAATATTATATAAATTATAAATTGAATTATTATAGTTAATCACGATTTTTTTTATAGCAAACTAAATAATAATGCAACATTCAAACTTTAGAAATACAAAATAAAATTTTTGCAAGCCATATTTTTTTAATTAAAATAATTATTTACTTTTTCTTCATATAAGAAAGTAAGGAAAGTAAGGCCATATAAGAAAGTAAAATCAACTACTACCATTTCAACGAACATGATTTTAGTATAAGTGTCGTTTTGTCAGTGTAATGAAATTATTGTAATAGATTTTTATGAGCTTATGGTTTTACAGTTACTACATAAAATCTTCTTACTGTAATACAGGGTGTTTCTTTATAACGCAACCCTATTTACAAGTACAGAACATGAAGGTTTAAGATAATTACAAGTTCATAGGTTTTTAGCCCTGGTTATTCTTCTTCCTTTGCTATCAGCTGATTTACATTGTGGCATTGTTTTTCACTTTATTTGGGTTTTGTGCAATGTCATTAAGTTGAGGTTAGAAACATGGTTTTGAGTAAAGATCAGAGAGCGTTTACTGTGGAAGGATATTTATTATTATTACTATTTATTTTTTTGTCAAACAAACCTACAGAAAAATGTCATTAAAATCATGTAAATAGTAGTAATAAATATTAATAATAATAAAATAATAATAATGTGTTATAGATATATGTTTTGTTCATCATTTTGTATTTAAAATCATGGATTGCGTTTTAAAATAAACACCCTTTAGTAGTACCTTTATTAAGTAATGCTTATAAATTAATTATAGTTAAGATCTTATTACGATTTTTAATTGTAAATCTAATTTTGTATGTATAATTCCTCTTCCTTCCTTTAGTAGCTGGATTTGAAAGCCATACATTTTATAGTTTTTTTACGCAAAATATACGAAGTAATATCGTTGCATTAAACATGTTCTGGTTAGAATTAAATATTAAAAAATAAACTGTTATAAGTTAGCGTGTGCTTTTATATTAATTATTAGCAAAACTAAATCATTAATTAATATGTATTAATATTTAATTATTGATACTATGTAGTATTAATATATTACTGTATATATATATATATATATATATATATATATAATTATTAATTATATATTAATTAATGATTTATCGTAGCTAAATATTCATTTTGAAGTGCATGTTAGCTTAAATTAGTTTATTTTTAATATTTAATTACTATGTACGAACTACTAGGTTTGCTACAGTAATAACATTTCAGATGTGCTGGTAAACAATTTATTTTTGGTGGAATTTGCGTGAATGACCACACTTTACGAGTGACGGTGTACAATGTTAGCAGGACAGATAGTACTGTATTGCAGGAATGCCATATGAAATACACAGGCTTAGAGCTTCCGTACTGCCAACTACTGTCAGCACAGAAATTATGTGTACCGGAGTTTGAAGGGTTTTTTTACTAAGAGAATTATCGGCTTATGAAAAATAAAATCAGACCATTATTTTCATTTTTTAATGCTTTTTAAATGTATTATAAGTTTTAGTAAATCTAATCCTTGTTGGAAGAAAAAAGTAGCGGAATTTTTTTACTACTTTTCACTGTGCATCAATTTTACACTTTTATCACTAAAAAATCTGTTAATGTTTAATAAGTAGCTGATAATAATGTTTTCTATCAGTTTTATTAATTTCAGTATTTTAACATGTTAAGAAAGAAAGTTCCTATCAATTTTGTGAAACAACTTTTTCTTGGTTTCTAGAGATCGTAAAATAGTTACAATACATTTCTTTTATATACGTATATAAATGCAGTTATTTTAAATTTATCAATTTAAATTGAGAAATCAATTTCAAATCACTGCACTTGCTTACGGATATAAAAGTAACATATCGTATCTATACATTTCACAAGGATTACAACGTGAACAAGTAATTAATTTTAAGACCTCTAGAAGCCAAGAAAACGTTGTTTCAGGAAATTTATAAGAGCTTTTTCCTTAAAAAGTTAAAATCCTGAAATTTATAAAACGTATACAAAACAATCATATCAACTACAGTACTTGTTAAAATATAAATGCGATAAATTTACGTGTTTTGAGAAGTAAAAATGTAAATTTGAAGCACATTGAAAACTAGTTAAAATTCCAGTACTTTTTATTATTGGGATAATTTTTTTTAAAATTATTAAAACTTATAGTAGGATTTTAAATGCATATGCCATAACGAGCACTTAAATGACGAAAACAATGGTGTGATTGGATTTTTTCATAGGTCTCTTAGTTTTTTAGTAAGCAGCATTCAAACTCGAGTACACACAATGTTTGCGCCGATAGTAAAGGGTGAACGCAGTGTAGGGTTCAATAGAATCTGCTTTCCGTCAGTAATATTTCCTCATAAATTTATTCAAAGAGTAGATTTATTGATGTAACCGTGTCCGTAAACGAGGACTACACCTGCCGTCAAGTTGGACAGACCGTCTGCCATGTCAGGTGCTATGTATGCTACCCCCTCATTAGGGACCAGGTTGCTGACGAATATTGTGTTTCCAAAACTCCAGCCCACGCGATCCAGTGGTTATGTCTTATTCCAAATTATTTCTTTCTTTGTATGTTTTCGGTTAATATACTACAAATTTCAACTGATCATATAAATATTTTTTTAATACATCCGTAAAAAAGCAAAACGTCACACAAACGCATGTCTAATACAATAAAAGTAATAGGACCAAAATAGTATGGTGCGTGTGGACCAGCTCCCAATATTTATTTAATATGACCATGTCAGTATGGAAGTATGGACCCAAAGTTACAGGTTCAAACTTCACCAAATGGTTTAGGAAGTCAAACTGAATGGAAAATGTCATAACAATCTAGCTTCGTTCACCTTAGATTGGCCATTTTGTTTTTTGCATAAAATTATTGTTATTTTCAATACGGGTTTATTGATTTCATTGAAAATTGGCATTGCTGTTACTAACACAAACATAAGTTTTTTGAAAAATAATTTGCAGGATCTAATATGTATTTTTGAACATTTATTTAAACTGTTTAAACAAAAATAAGTTGAAAACCAAATATTTTATCAAGCATGTCAATTATACTTGCTGTTGAAAATTGTATAAAAAATTCCAACAATACCAAGTTTTTAAAAATCGGTTCATAAATAACTGAGTAATTGGAGTTTTTGTATGTGCCTAAATGTGCTGATAGAGCAAACGCCCTGTCCAGGCGGACAAAAACTTCGATTACTCAGGTATTTATGAACCAATTTTTACAAATTTAGTATTGTTGGATTTGTTATAAAATGTGTAACAGCAAAGAAGCCCTAACACTGTCTAATAAAATTGGTGGTTTTCAGGTTATTTTTGTTTAAACATTTTAAATAGCTGCCATTTCGAAAATACACATTAGATTTTGCAAATTATTTTTTGCGAAACTTATGTTTATAGTAGTATCAGCTATGCTAAGTTTAAATTAAATCGATAAGCCCTTATTGAAAATAAAAATAATTTTACGTAAAAATCAAAATGGCCAATCTAAAGTGAACGAAGCAAATGTCATACATAAGACTATACGTTATGTGACATTTTCCATTCAATTTGACCTCCTAAACAATTTGGTGAAGTTTGGTCCTGGAATTTTGGGACACCCTGTATACAGTATAGAAGGCATGGGCAAGGCTTTTATGCAGTTGATGCACGGGGTAGCTCCCACTCGCGTTGGCTATGTGGATTTGCTCCTCATATTTTTTGACAATTTTCCTCAAAAGAGGTCCCTCTCGTTATGAGAATGATGATTATGTGCAAGACTCAGTTCAGTGTTCATACGTCGCAGTATTTGTGACGTCAGCACTAGACCCTCGAGTATGTCACTTTATTGTTACTTACATAGGTACAACTACTGTGTAATTATTACATAAACTATGCACAGGTACAAGTACTGTGTAATTATTACATAAACTATGCACAGGTACAAGTACTGTGTAATTATTACATAAACTATGCACAGGTACAACTACTGTGTAATTATTACATAAACTATGCACAGGTACAACTACTGTGTAATTATTACATAAACTATGCACAGGTACAACTACTGTGTAATTATTACATAAACTATGCACAGGTACAACTACTGTGTAATTATTACATAAACTATGCACAGGTACAACTACTGTGTAATTATTACATAAACTATGCACAGGTACAACTACTGTGTAATTATTACATAAACTATGCACAGGTACAACTACTGTGTAAGTATCATACAAACTATGCACAGGTACAACCACTGTGTACGTATCACACAAACTTTGCACAGGTACAACCACAGTGTAAGTATCACACAAAATTTTCATGGGTACAACTACTGTTTAAGTATCACACAAACTTTGCACAGGTACAACTACTGTGTAAGTATCACACAAAATTTGCACAGGTACAACTACTGTGTAAGTATCACACAACTATGCACAGGTAGAACTATTGTGTAAGTATCACACAAACTATAATTACACAGTAAAAACTACTGTGTAATTATCACACAAACCTTGCACAGGTACAACTACTGTGTAAGTATCACACAACTATGCACAGGTACAACTACTGTGTAAGTATCACACAAACTATAATTACACAGTAAAAACTACTGTGTAATTATCACACAAACTTTGCACAGGTACAACTACTGTGTAAGTATCACACAACTATGCACAGGTACAACTACTGTGTAAGTATCACACAAACTATGCACAGCCACAACTACTGTGTAAGTATCACACAACTATGCACAGGTACAACTACTATGTAAGTATCACACAACTATGCACAGACACAACTACTGTGTAAGTATCACACAAACTATGCACAGGTACAACTACTGTGTAAGTATCACACAACTATGCACAGGTACAACTACTGTGTAATTATTACATAAACTATGAACAGGTACAAGTACTGTGTAATTATTACATAAACTATGCACAGATACAACTACTGTGTAATTATTACATAAACTATGCACAGGTACAACTACTGTGTAATTATTACATAAACTATTCACAGGTACAACTACTGTGTAATTATGACATAAACTATGCACAGGTACAACTACTGTGTAATTATTATATAAACTATACACAGGTACAACTATTGTGTAATTATCACACAACTATGCACAGGTACAACTACTGTGTAAGTATCACACAAACTATGCACAGGTACAACTACTGTGTAAGTATCACACAACTATGCACAGGTACAACTACTGTGTAAGTATCACACAACTATGCACAGGTACAACTATTGTGTAAGTATCACACAACTATGCACAGGTACAACTACTGTGTAAGTATCACACAAACTATGCACAGGTATAACTACTGTGTAAGTATCACACAAACTTTGCACAGGTACAACTACTGTGTAAGTATCACACAAACTATGCACAGGTACAACTACTGTGTAAGTATCACACAAACTATGCACAGGTACAACTACTGTGTAAGTATCACACAAACTATGCACAGGTACAACTATTGTGTAAGTATGACACAAACTATGCACAGGTACAACTATTGTGTAAGTATTACACAAACTATGCACATGTACAACTACTGTGTAAGTATCACACAAACTATGCACAGGTACAACTACTGTGTAAGTATCACACAAACTATGCACAGGTACAACTATTGTGTAAGTATCACACAAACTATGCACAGGTACAACTACTGTGTAAGTATCACACAAACTATGCACAGGTACAACTATTGTGTAAGTATCACACAAACTATGCACAGGTACAACTACTGTGTAAGTATCACACAAACTATGCACAGGTACAACTATTGTGTAAGTATCACACAAACTATGCACAGGTACAACTATTGTGTAAGTATCACACAAACTATGCACAGGTATAACTACTGTGTAAGTATCACACAAACTATGCACAGGTACAACTATTGTGTAAGTATCACACAAACTATGCACAGGTATAACTACTGTGTAAGTATCACACAAACTATGCACAGGTACAACTACTGTGTAAGTATCACACAAACTATGCACAGGTATAACTACTGTGTAAGTATCACACAAACTATGCACAGGTACAACTACTGTGTAAGTATCACACAAACTATGCACAGGTACAACTATTGTGTAAGTATCACACAAACTATGCACAGGTACAACTATTGTGTAAGTAT
Source organism: Stictocephala bisonia (assembly GCA_035578905.1). NCBI lineage: Eukaryota > Metazoa > Arthropoda > Insecta > Hemiptera > Membracidae > Stictocephala > Stictocephala bisonia. Next base: position 3,795,469 of record JAQJVL010000035.1, on the reverse strand, counting down.
CACACAAACTATGCACAGGTACAACTATTGTGTAAGTATCACACAAACTATGCACAGGTACAACTATTGTGTAAGTATCACACAAACTATGCACATGTACAACTACTGTGTAAGTATCACACAAACTATGCACATGTACAACTACTGTGTAAGTATCACACAACTATGCACAGGTACAACTATTGTGTAAGTATCACACAAACTATGCACAGGTATAACTACTGTGTAAGTATCACACAAACTATGCACAGGTAGAACTATTGTGTAAGTATCACACAAACTATGCACAGGTACAACTATTGTGTAAGTATTACACAAACTATGCACATGTACAACTACTGTGTAAGTATCACACAAACTATGCACAGGTACAACTACTGTGTAAGTATCACACAAACTATGCACAGGTATAACTACTGTGTAAGTATCACACAAACTATGCACAGGTACAACTATTGTGTAAGTATCACACAAACTATGCACAGGTACAACTACTGTGTAAGTATCACACAAACTATGCACAGGTATAACTACTGTGTAAGTATCACACAAACTATGCACAGGTACAACTACTGTGTAAGTATCACACAAACTATGCACAGGTATAACTACTGTGTAAGTATCACACAAACTATGCACAGGTATAACTACTGTGTAAGTATCACACAAACTATGCACAGGTACAACTACTGTGTAAGTATCACACAAACTATGCACAGGTATAACTACTGTGTAAGTATCACACAAACTATGCACAGGTACAACTACTGTGTAAGTATCACACAAACTATGCACAGGTACAACTACTGTGTAAGTATCACACAAACTATGCACAGGTATAACTACTGTGTAAGTATCACACAAACTATGCACAGGTATAACTACTGTGTAAGTATCACACAAACTATGCACAGGTACAACTACTGTGTAAGTATCACACAAACTATTCACAGGTATAACTACTGTGTAAGTATCACACAAACTTTGCACAGGTACAACTACTGTGTAAGTATCACACAAACTATGCACAGGTACAACTACTGTGTAAGTATCACACAAACTATGCACAGGTACAACTATTGTGTAAGTATCACACAAACTATGCACAGGTACTACTATTGTGTAAGTATTACACAAACTATGCACATGTACAACTACTGTGTAAGTATTACACAAACTATGCACATGTACAACTACTATGTAAGTATCACACAAACTATGCACAGGTACAACTACTGTGTAAGTATCACACAAACTATGCACAGGTACAACTACTGTGTAAGTATCACACAACTATGCACAGGTACAACTACTGTGTAAGTATCACACAAACTATGCACGGGTACAACTACTGTGTAAGTATCACACAACTATGCACAGGTACAACTATTGTGTAAGTATCACACAAACTATGCACAGGTATAACTACTGTGTAAGTATCACACAAACTATTTACAGGTACAACTATTGTGTAAGTATCACACAAACTATGCACAGGTACAACTATTGTGTAAGTATTACACAAACTATGCACATGTACAACTACTGTGTAAGTATCACACAAACTATGCACATGTACAACTACTATGTAAGTATCACACAAACTATGCACAGGTACAACTACTGTGTAAGTATCACACAAACTATGCACAAGTACAACTACTGTGTAAGTATCACACAACTATGCACAGGTACAACTACTGTGTAAGTATCACACAACTATACACAGGTACAACTACTGTGTAAGTATCACACAAACTATGCACAGGTACAACTACTGTGTAAGTATCACACAACTATGCACAGGTACAACTACTGTGTAAGTATCACACAAACTTTGCACAGGTACAATTATTGGTGTACAGTATTTATCATCTAAAGTATACAAAGGATAAATCACATGTTTAGCATTTGTAATTGTAATATTAAATGTATTATAGGACATTAATTACTATTAATGGAATCTTTGTTTTGCATAATGTTTTTTACATACACATTATGGTTTTTCTAACTATGTCTTTTACTTAACAGCTTCAAAAATACAGTTCAAATTATATGAGACTACTAATTACAAATGTTAGAGAGAAATATATTGACGGCTACTGGATTCATTAGCATTGGTCTTTGAAAAAACAATATCTTTGAACCTCTACAATATTATTAGGAAACAATGTAAATTTACTAGGACAATTTTTAAAGTGAATTGTGTTAATATGTCTTGAATATACCGATTATCTATTACTAAATTTGTTTCAATATATTTACAAAAACCAGCCTTCAATTTTATTTTATTTGGTGTGATTTTTCGGAACGTACTTAATAAAAAAGTATTTTAATTATTTGTACTCCGTCCTCTGAATGTGTGACTACCAGTAATTTTCTATCAATTATACTTTTAAAAGAAATGTAATTCAATCATATCCTATAGTCAGTTATGTTAAAAGCTATAACATATTATTTGACTTAAAAAAGGTCGAGGATCAGCTGGAGTTAAGTGTTTTGTGATAGTTCCTTTGATGCATTAGTTGGAAGTGTTCGATAACTATTACGTCATTTATTATTGGTAGACTTCGCCAATAATGTAAACGAGATCAAAGAACCAGCAGTCGCATTTACTATAATCACACCAGTGTTTCCTTCCATCGTTATCAGCTGGTGTGGCGTTCAGGTTCATCTGTCTCGTTTATCAGTTCGTTATCAGTCTGCTGGTGTGGCGTTCAGGTTCATCTGTCTCGTTTATCAGTTCGTTATCAGCTGGTGTGGCGATCAGGTTCATCTGTCTCGATTATCAGTTCGTTATCAGTCTGCTGTTGTGGCGTTCAGGTTCATCTGTCTCGTTTATCAGTTTGTTATCAGTCTGCTGTTGTGGCGTTCAGGTTCATCTGTCTCGATTATCAGTTCATTATCAGTCTGCTGGTGTGGCGTTCAGGTTCATCTGTCTCGATTATCAGTTCGTTATCAGTCTGCTGGTGTGGCGTTCAGGTTCATCTGTCTCGATTATCAGTTCGTTATCAGTCTGCTGGTGTGGCGTTCAGGTTCATCTGTCTCGTTTATCAGTTCGTTATCAGTCTGCTGTTGTGGCGTTCAGGTTCATCTGTCTCGTTTATCATTTCGTTATCAGTCTACTGGTGTGGCGATCAGGTTCATCTGTCTCGATTATCAGTTCGTTATCAGTCTGCTGTTGTGGCGTTCAGGTTCATCTGTCTCGTTTATCAGTTCGTTATCAGTCTGCTGGTGTGGCGTTCAGGTTCATCTGTCTCGATTATCAGTTCGTTATCAGTCTGCTGTTGTGGCGTTCAGGTTCATCTGTCTCGTTTATCAGTTTGTTATCAGTCTGCTGGTGTGGCGTTCAGGTTCATCTGTCTCGATTATCAGTTCGTTATCAGTCTGCTGTTGTGGCGTTCAGGTTCATCTGTCTCGTTTATCATTTGGATTCTTTACGTAATATATTACGGATGAATATGTTACATAAAGGTCTCAGCAAATGTGTGGATGTACAGCGTATTACTGAACAATAATATCATTGAACAACATCCGTTATCTCAAGGCTCCGTCGAATGTCCAGGCTGTTGATTATCTTAACTGAAACGTATCGGGAAAGAATTTACAATCCATGAGCTCACCTAACAATTTATAATTTCAGCACGCCAAAAAGCTATTGATTTAAAAGATGTTACCAGTGAATCTGAATTATTGTTGAAATTACCCTTCCATTATAGGTTATTATTAGATCCTTGAAAAGTACACATTTTTATTTGAACACGAATTAAACGAAAATTCTCTACTCATTACATGTTTTAACAAGCATAAAAACTGTTACAGATTTAGATTGACCCTAGATCAGCAACGAAGAACTGTGCCTGATTGTTGTGTTTGAACATAAAATTAATGGAAATTATCCACTAATTAAATGTTTAAACAAGCATAATAATTTTTACAGATTTAGATTGACAATGATGAACTGTACCGGATTGTTGTGTGTGAACATAAATTGAATGGACATTTTCCACTAAATACTTGTTCATACATGCATGTACACATTCATAAATTAAAGAATAACTATAGATCAGAAATGTAAGAAATGTATCTTATTTGCGAGTTTGTAGATGAATTTATTGGAAATTCTCCACTTAATATATGTTGAAAATGCATGTACTCAGTTATGGATTTAGTACGAGACCTAGATCTGCAATGTGACGAATGTACCTGATTTTCGTGTTTAAACTTGATTTTTATGTAGTTTAACATTACATTATTGCTCAAGTGTTCAGAGTCTTCCATCGGAGATCATGAGTTGGCGTACTGAGAGTTGATTGGAAAATGGTAGTTAGGTGCTGTCTGTGGAGGTGAGACGAGCGGCCATAGCAGTGCAAAGCCGACGACATTTCATGGTCGACTGGTCAGAGCTCCAGTCAGCTAACTGTAGAGTACAGTAAACTGGACTGTAACAGCTACTCAATTAGGTTGCATTTCGGGTGCATTACAAGGTACAACCTTGCTCTCCCAGATAAGGGCTGCTGCAACTCTCTCTGCCTCCGAGTGCGCTAAATGCTTCACTTTACGTGCCTTTGCGTTTGTCTGAGACCTTTACAGCGCTTTATTGACACCCATTACTTTTCACAAGAAGTATTTTACAATAGGCCAAACGTTATAGTGTTCTACCTTCCTCGGCTTACGATAGCTAAGTTGATCATTCTATTCTACTCCTAGTAAAAGTATAATTTTAACAATTATTTCAGGCTGTTATAACGATAAACAAATTGTCCTGTCATTGTATTTTATACTAGCCTCACTAAGAATGTTCGATAACAATTATTTTATTTAAAAGTGTCAGTCTTCTAATTAGTTTGTTGTGGAAAACGAATAAAAAAATCTTTAAGGAGGTATGGCCTCCTAGAGGGGCTAATTTGGCCTAAAATTTTTAAGGAGGTATGTCTTCCTTAAAGGGCTAATTTGGCCTAAAAATGTTTAAGGAGGTATGACTTCCTAAAGTGGCTAATGGCTTCCTAAATTGGCTAATTTTGGATACAAATATTTAAGGAGATATGGTTTCCTAAAGTGGCTAATGGCTTCCTAAATTGGCTAATTTTGGATACAAATATTTAAGGAGATATGGTTTCCTAAAGTGGCTAATTTGTTTTTAAAATGTTTAAGGAGGTATGACTTCCTAAAGTGGCTAATTTGGTTTAAAAATGTTTAAAGAGATATGGCTTCCTAAAGTGGCTAATGGCTTCCTAAATTGGCTAATTTTGGATACAAATGTTTAAGGAGATATGGTTTCCTAAAGTGGCTGATTTGTTTTTAAAATGTTTTCGGAGATATGGCTTCTTAAAGTGGCTAATTTTGGTCTAAAAATGTTTAAGGAGATATGGCTTCCTAAAGTGGCTAAATTTTTGCTAATAATGTTTAAGGAGATATGGCTTACTAAAGTGAATAGTTTGGCCTAAGAATGTTTAAGGAGATGTGGCTTCTTAAAGTAGCTAATTTGGTCCAAAAATGTTTAAGTAGATATCGCTTCCTAAAGTGGCTAATTTTGGCTTAAAATATTTAAGGAGATATGGCTTCCTAAAGTGGCTAATTTGGTCTAAAAATATTTAAGGAGTTATGGCTTCTTAAAGTGGATAATTTGCTCTAAATATGTTTAAGGAGATATGGCTTCCTAAAGTGGCTAATTGGGGCTAAAAATATTTAAGGAGGTATGGCTTCGTAAAGTGGCTAATTTGGCCTAAAATTTATTTGTAAGGAGGTATGGCTTCCTAAAGTGGCTAATTTGGCCTAGATGTTTAAGGAGGTATGACTTCCTAAAGTGGCTAATTTGGTTTAAAACTGTTTAAGGAGATATGGCTTCTTAAAGTGGCTTATTTGGTCTAAAAATGTTTAAGGAGATATGACTTCCTAAAGTGGCTAATTTGGTCTAAAATTGTTTAAGGAGATATAGCTTCTTAAAGTGGCTAATTTGGCCTAAAAATGTTTAAGGAGGTATGACTTTCTAAAGTAACTAATTTGGTCTAAAAATGTTAAGGAGATATGGCTTCCTAAAATGGCTGATTTGGCCTTTCTAGGATCAAAACTCATCAAGAAAACGAACATACATTTTACTAACATTTTGATAATATAGTGAAAAAACATTATTAACGTACCCAATCTTTTTAACTAAACGAATTATTTACCTACAAATGACATCGGTAGAAATTTTTAGTTGAATTCGATACAATTATCTTTGTGAGAATGAGTACTTGAACAGAAGGTATAAACACACATTGCTAGATTTTCCTATAAATGTGGGAGTTATTGAGTTAGGTACTTTTGTACAATTTGTGATGAGAGTGAGGATAAAAGAGGGGAGGGAAACACGTTAATGTGTTATTATGAGGCTCTTTGCTACTCCTAGCGACAGTAGTGGTGTAATCTTAAGTAATCACCTTGGAGCGCTCAACTGGGTGCCTGGAAGAACGACCTTAAAATCATTAGTTAAGCCAATCCAAGTCATGAAAAGAATTAACAAATTATTAAATTAGTCAACCATTTAAAATATGTTCAACAGAAATATAATATAAAATACGTTTTTTCATTGTTCTGTAACTCAAATGATGGTTAAATATTGATGTAAGCTAAAAGAAAACAAAATTTACAGGCTAACTAAACATGTAATATGAGAGAAAATTGCTGAACTCTTCAACAAATGTATAAAGTTAGTGGAGGTTTATTAATAAATTCATTATTATTCATTATTAAGACACTGATCGTCAAGATGGGTGAATATAAGGGGCGAATGAGTATGCTGAGTGTAGATGAAGGTGTGTAATCATTGTTACTAACTAAGGTTGACTGTTCCTCAGAAAAAGCTTATTAATAGCCCAATAGCTAGGGCAACTATAGGACCTAAAAAAAAGTTTAAGATCATCTTATTTAACCAGGCGAAGTTAGGACTAAGGAGCCCTCTCTAACACTTAACCTGGGAACCAACGTATTTACGTGACTTCCGAACCACGTAGATTCCAAGGACCTGCAGCTTTACGTGGAATCAGAACCACGTAGTAGTGGTCTGATTTTCAGCTAACTGACATGTCTGTAACTCGATTCTCTTCCTTACACAACATCTGAACCTTGACTATGATCCAACATGGACACCCAATACTTCTCTAGTACTGTCCACGTCGATGGCAACAATTGATCGGACGTCATGTCGGTATTAAGAGGTCCGAGTATAGAGCATATCGCCTACAATCTCCTCAACACTTTGTTCCCAAGTAGCTGGGTTACAGCACTACACTACCAGTGCCGACTGTAATAATTGATTATAATAATTATAATTAATGAACCAATAAAAAGTGACCAGTGTAAATACATACATGGAGCATGATTATATTTTTTAACGTGTGAACATGGAAAACATATTTTAGGAATAACATTTCCAAGTAGGCATATATGTTATATGTTCACAATCATAATTGTATATTCAATAAATTTTATAATTGAGCAATATTTTGAATTAAGTACCTTTTATTCGTTTTTTACAGATTTTCTTTCTAGTTTCGGATTTTAGGCCATCTGCATAGTATTAAAATATAACCTAAATACAAGCAGTTAATAATTATATAAATTAAAATAAAAGGTTGTATACAACATATGTTTAATTTAGTAGGTGGTTAAGTTGATGATTGTTTATACGTTTTTTAATTCTTTTATTTTTTTATTAATAGGACATTTATGTTAGTTAATTTATTTAATGTGTTCTGTGGGTCATTGTAATTGTTAATGTGTATTTGTACATTTTCTTTTGAATTAATTGTTTCTCTTTACTTTTCAAGACATAAAATTGAAACACTTTTTCATTGATATTTTTATAACTATGGTTTGATTTGAGAATATGTTCATGAGCAAAATTTACTAATGCTAACCCCACCCACACACCTATTGTACAATGATACTGTCCTTCCCACCCGCTCCTACACGAACAGTGGTATTGACCCACCAGACGTTTTCCGTTAATTCACTACCACTACATTTTATCGCAATTACGGTTAGGTTAGGTTAGGTTAAGTTGCTTCTTAAGTTGATCACAAACTGGTAAATCCAATGACTCATTTACCGCTGAATTCGCTCTCCGTGTGTAAGTTGTTGGAAAGCGATAAGATAAGGCCAGCGATGTCAGAATCATAGCGGATAAGGAATATTACAGTGGACGTAAAATTTTTTTAGAGCATTAGAATATTTATCAAGTGGTAGTGAATTAACGGAAAAGATCCGACCGACCCACCAATCCCTACACGTACCTCTACGTATATCAATAAAATAATAAATGGTATTGACCTATCCACCCACCCCTTCACGTCCAGTAGTATTGAGTGTAGAGGTCCCACCCAAGTGGTGTAAGCCCACTCACCCGCCCTTACACACGTAATGTTATCATTTTTTTAAAGTCTAGAAGGTAATAAAGCTACTAAATTCTATTGATATGCTATTTATAGTCTAAAGGTTTAACTTTACTATTACAAAACAAGTAATAAAGGCCCATCATACATTAAATTTATTAATTAAAAAGAAAAAAAATGAATGCAATATTTTGTCTACCATTTTAATAGATAAAAATGGTTAAATTTCTCAAAATTACGTACTTTATTAAAACCTACAAACAATAACAATAAAATTGATTTTTTTCATAAAGTAATTAATTAAAACTCTTAATTTCTGCACGTGTCATATAGTGTTCTAAATTAACGCCATCTTATTGAAATATTTAGAGAAATAATAATTATTTAATTAATGCAAAATTTAATTACTACTAAAAAAATTACATTTAGATAGATAATAACCGATAATATCTGCAAGTAATAGCGCTCTGTTGGCGGTAGGGATGGCGACTATTTTAAAAATATCGATATATCGAATAACTGATTTATCGAATGGTTGATCTGTTTAAAACTATACACTAACTATAATGTAATGACCAAAAATACGTTCATGTTTACCAGTTAATATTTAGAATAGCCCACTGAATATAAAAATGAATACATTTATTTACACGAAACAAGTTCTGATCTGTGGAGTTGAATGAAATAAAATTAAAATAAGAATAATTATACCTTTCATTATTATGTTAATTACAAAAGAATAATAATTAACTCTAAGCTAGGCATCTTAGAGTCAGCGTGACCAACTCACACACAACTTGATATACTCGTTCCACCTACTGGTCTACAATAAATTACATTTTAGTGCGTAAAAATACTAAATAAAGTTACTTTATTGTTACAATGCATGTTTTGTACGCCCAAGAGGCAATTTAAACGTGTTTTTTGAATCGTAATTTTGAGTAGAAAGAATAAAGTAAATATTTATTTAGTAATATAAAATATCGATATGGCCGATATTATCTAAAGAAAATATCGATACTTTTATATAGATTTATATCGAAACGTATTTATCAATATATTGTTGCCATCCCTAGTTGGCGGTGAGGCAAATGAGCTGCGACAATTGGCTTCTGCAAGCACGGCTATCCCTCATTCCTGCCGTATCTCGGCGACATTCAAGCCGTTAGTGGCAAGTGGAGGTCAATCGACGCTCAGTCAACTGAGACTTGGCGTAGTCGCTACTTAACATTCGGTTGAAAGTGTTGGTTGCTTTTAATTACAAGTATTTGTAAATAACTAGATTTGACCATTCAATAATAGAAGGTCTTACCTCAAGTGAACAATAAACCGTTTAGCTTTATATTTGGTCTAAATATATTTTTACTCACTAAAATGTCGTTATTTTATAAATTAAGATACAACATAGGGAGATAGCTGAATTTTATTTAGACCGAGTAATATTATATTAAATATTATGTATATTTATTCATACACAAGGCTCTTAAAATGTTCTTTAAGAAAGGCGGAAATAACAAAAATGATAAAATTTACCAAACAACGAGAGGCGATGTAATGGGAATGAAAATGAAAAATGAAAATGAAAAAATGCCTTTATTAAAGGGGCAAGAGAGGGCTGTAAAGTCCTCTCTAACACTTAACCCCAAATGTGAGAATGTGAGACCTAAGGCGAACAATCAGTCTGAAAAAAAGCTTTTCTGTTTTTGGACCTAAATTTTTTAATTATTTTTCATCACAAATAAAAAGTTGTAATAGTAATTAAGTGTTTTGTAATAAAGTAAAGAATTTGCTATTTAATGTAGATGATATCGATCAGTTATCTATGGTTTTATTATAGGCTTAACATATTGTAGGGACGAGGAAGTAGAGTTGAATTGCAGTAATGTTGAACGTGCGTGATGCAATGGACCGTTCTGATTGCTTTTATTTGTTAATTTTCGACTGTTAACTGTAATTATCATGATCTTTTAATTTGAGCTAGTCACGTGAACTGGAACATTTGGCTAATAGTTCCTAATAATTTACATGTATTTGTATAACTGGAATAAATAAGTAAGTAAATAATACGTGAAGCTGTATTTTTGTCAAAGCAACTCATTGCTTACTTCTTGACTAATTTTAACGGTTAAGGTGTCAACAAATTTGCCCATTTTTGTAGTTGTGCAATAAGATGTTCATTTTCAATGGTTTACCTTGAAGGCCACCGGAAGCCTTCAAAGTTCATTTTTCGGCTGTAAGAATAAAATAGAGAGATTTAAATTAATCATAAAGGAACAGCTGTTCATGTGTAAATAATGATGTTTACGACATGTTAACATCTGTTGGAATGTAAATAATGATGTTATAGTATTGGGATGCTCATAGATATTTATTTAAATTAGAGGGAGTAAGTTTAATTGATTCATTGGAAGTGTTGTTTCGTCCATAAAAATATAAAAATTGAATTCAAGTCTGTCTGCCTCTCTGTGCGTTCTTTATACACTCCAACACCACTCTCCTAATCGTCGTGACACTTTGGGAGGGTATTTATTTTTCCCAGGAAAGATTTTTAAGAATTCGCATCCGACTGTAGGGCTCAGTTTAAACCCACGGGATGTGGATAATGTGTCCCAACGACATCCTGGACCATCTTCTAAAATCCAGCGAGAACAAAGTGAGCCAAAGACAAATTGAACCACTCAGAAATGGTGTCCAGTTTGCCCGTTCACGAATAGACAACCTACTAGTAGGCCACCTTGGAATGTTGCACGCTGGGGACAAAGTGTCCCAAATAAACTTGCTCAGTTAGTCATTGGAACACTTTGTCGTTGGGAAACTTTGTTGCGTCCCCAAAACCACTAACAATTGTAGTCAAAAGTGACAGGCCGAGGGTTCACGCGCGCAGAGAATGATGGGGTTGGCACGCAAAGCGTGCAGGGATGATCTCTAGTTGTTTACGGATATCACTCTTGTTCGGAAGAAACGGAACCGTTCTTGTTCTTAATTGATATAGATTTAATTTTTTGTTATTTTTCTGCTGATTTTATATTCATATTTTATCTTGTCACTCATAGTGTAAAATTTAATATGCTAAAATTGATTATAAATTTTAATTTCTGTGAATTTTTCATACTACAATGCATGCAAGCTAGACTTTAAAATGTATGATGCATTATAACTGTATTTTGTTTATGTTATGCAGCAAAATAAAATTAAATAAATAAATAAAATATTAGCAATGAACATGAGTTCTTGACATCCTCTTGCCAGGACTTAAACACAGTCCATACATCCTTGGGTGCTCATGTTGAATGTCCTTGTTGAATGAGGAGAACTTGTGGAAGCGTAAATCTCAGCTATACGTAAATGAGCAATTACGCTTACAGTACAAAATAACGTTACAAAGCGTTATGGACGACTAAAAACGATATCTTTTTTTTGCCTCGATATAGTTATGGTGAAAACAGCTGCAAGCTTGTTATGGAATGAAACTATTTTTATAAATTCCTGCATGCAGTAATGGCTCGATCTTGTAAATAATGACTTAATAGTCCTAGCCTCGCCGTTTTTACTCATTTTCATGTTATTAAAGCCATTTTAAATTAAATGTCACACAGGATTTCATATTCTCGTTAAGGTAATGGAAATGACTACTCCTTAAGGCGAATAACGATGAAAGACAACTTATCAGAAATATGTGATTTGTGAAACCTTGGTTAATAGGCTACTTTCAAACACTTTTTTATCATTTCTTTAGGATTTATGGCAGTTTTTTTGTGTTTTTTTAAAAATAACTTCTCCTACCAGTTCACATGGGTCTGCAGGCCTGTGCGTGAAATTTATTCAACTAGTGAAGTACCGACCTTAGATCGCTTGGGGACTCAATTCTTATAAATTGTACACGACGGTCTGCAATGAGCCACCACGCCGGCATTTTTGTTCGGTACATAGAATAGAAACTATCTTACTTCTGAGCAAAATTATAGATGAATTTTTATCAGAATAAAATTTTTTACATCTCGAGGAAAAAAGAGCCTCGTGTCAATGAAATCTATTTCTCTGTTCTAAAGTTCTATACATGTGCTATGTGCCCGATAATTGCTCTCGGAACTCTAAGCTGTCCCAGTCTTCCGGAAAAGTTTTAAAATTACGCTAAGAATGCATTAGAAATTATAAAATAGTTTTAGACATTAGATATATGGCAAAATTTAAAGTTTTTTATAATGTACCGGTACCGATATTTGTTCCATTCCACTGGAGCACGATAAAAAAGAAAAAGAAAAACGGGTCTTTCCACTTATGTTTTAGCAGTTTACAATGAGTCGATGAACGTAATCGACTGGCAGGAAACAGTTCAATATACAAACATTTTAATGAAAACATTTATCAGAAAATGTTGAAATTCATTTTACAACATAACTTCACTTGGTAAAATAAGACCTCTTTTAACTTTTTTTTAACCATTAACCTAATATGTGTTGTACCAAAGTAGACCTATGTGACCTTTTTGTGCGTTTGAAAAAGAATTTAATCAATATTTATTTTTATATAAAATCCAAGCTTAATATTAGGCTCATACCTTGAGATGGTTAAAGTTACACATTGCAATATGTAACGATCCAAATTTAATTTTATAATTTTTTTAGTTCTTTGGGTGTTATGAAATATCCTAAAATATGCATGATACCATATAACCAAGTTTGAGATACCAAACGTAGACAGGCTTTGCCTCAGAAGCTCAATAGTTTTCATCATTTTTATTCTCTTGTTAGTAAGAAATTCACGTTTATAATGAATAAGTTGAGCATTATGTATGAGCAATATAGTTCCACTTTATGTATCCTTGTACATGTTAGTATATTTTGTATAAATAAATATTATTTTTTCTATTTAATTAATTTCATAGAGTAAAATAATAGGGTTGCGTTTCTTTTAAAACGCAACCCTATTAACAAGTACAGAAAATGAAGGTTTAAGATAATTACAAGTTTATTGGTTGGTAGCTCTAGTTCTTCTTCTTCATGGCTACCAGCTGATATACATTGTTACATTGTTGTTCACTTTATTTGGGTTTCGTGCAATGTCATTAAGTTGAGGTTAGAAACATGGTTTTGAGCAAAGACCAGAGAGTACTTATTGTGGAGGAATATTTATAAATTTATTTGAACACCAAACCTAAAAAAAAGTCGTTAAAATTATGTAAGTAGTAGTTATAAATCTTAATAATAATGAAACGTGTTATATATGTATGTTTTGTTTGTCATTTTTATTTCAAATCATGGGTTGCGTTTTAAAAGAAACGCCCTCAATTCATGGGTTGATATGGTTATATTATTTTCAAATACAGTTTCTCAAGCTACTGATGAAGACATTTCCTTTTCCATATTACTAGATATAATTCCATATCGCTACGTTTATCAACTGCCATGGCATTGATTGTACAACTTCACAAGCCTAAAGCCTCCATTTTGATTGTTTCTTTGAGCTTACTAGTTCACCAGCGACTGAAATAATATCTTGTGATTATGGTATTGCTCTTATTCTTCAACTGTTGTTACTCCTGTCAAATTATAATTCAAATTTTGTTTTGTGAAATTAACAGATACATTTTTTAATTATTACGAAAAATAAAAAAATTAATGCGATGACAACTGAAATTTATTTCAGTATCTAAAAGGACATGAATTATAAAAAGTAATTTAGTTATAAGAAAAGAGTAGGCCTATTATGTATGAGATACACTGTCATAAAAGTAATATTAACAGTAATATTAAAGTAATACCGTGACTTAAACTATTAATAAATCCACTATAATTATTAATCCGTTTAGAACAATAAATAGAAATAGTAAACTTTTATGCAGCACACGGATCTACAGTCTTAATAATTACTCATAGAAGATTGTGGTAATTTTGAAAATGATTGTAAATCTTATTTTGAAAAAAAAAAAATAATAAATAATAATACTCTTGTAATATTGTTTAACATAATTACAAGTCCATGCTTATGCTGCCACACCGAAACTGTCTATTTATTACCGACGACGTTTTCGAGCAACACTGAGGGAAAAACAATTCGTCCATAATATTTTTAATTATTCGAAACTCCCAACATTTCATTTAGTAGTTGAAGCTTCACTACCACTATTTTTTTATTGTTTCCGTTAATTCACTACCGCTTGATAAATATACTATTGCTCTAAAAACTGTTCCCCAACAATTTTTACGTCCACTGTGGTATTCCTTATCCGTTAGGAATCTGAAATTGCTGGCCTTACCTTATCGCTTTCCACGGAGAGCGCGTTCGGCGGTAAGTCAATAATTGGATTTACTTACTAGTTTGTGATCAACTTTAGCAGCCAACTGACCTAAACAGACTTAACCTAACCGCAATTGCGATAAAAAAAGTTAGGTTAAGTCTGTTTGCCGTAAAAATTAATTGGTAGTGAATTAACAGAAAAGGTCCGATTCGTTGAGTTCAAAGTCGAGAAAGAGAGAGCTTATGAAAATTATGTACCTATCTCTTTTACACTTCTTCTTGTACAATTATAATCGTCAATTTTATTTCAAAATACAGAGTGTACAATAAATTATTATACAGGTACCAAAAAGATTAATTAGACGAGTTAATAGTTAATCAGTTAATCAGTTAATAGTTTTATCGCTAATAAACCTTGAAATATAGATAAACTTTGTCTAATTAAGTAAGGCTGCATCCCAAGTTTTAATAAATATAAATGTTTTCAAATTAGTAAAAAAATATAAACACTGACAATTAGAATTATGAGTGACAGAACTTCCTAAATAATTGTATCAAGAGCTGTAGTAACTTGGCTGGCCAACGGGTTTTTAATATAAGCAATAACCAGCGTGGTTAAATCATTAATTCAAGATGGCGAAGGCAACTTGATCTCTGTTATTATAAGCGGAATATTGACATATTTAGTAATAGAAATATAATTAGGAATATGTTTCCGGAGGGCTAATGACTTCCGGTACGGAGGCGTGCTTCAACACACATGCCGACACCACTGGCATATGGTGCCTGCTTCTCCAAGCTCGATCCACTGGCAACAAATCCAAGCGGTTCAGCTTGGCTATACATAGGCCTACACTTACCCATCTGCTTACCTCTCCAAGCTTATTATATTATCTGCTGGCAAAACCTTCAAGCAGTTCACCTATAAATAGGCCTACACTCATCCATCACTTCACCTCTCCAAGCTCGCTATCTGCTGGCAAAACCTCCAAGCTGTTCAGCTATACATAGGCCTGCACTCACCCATCGCCTTACCTCTTCAAGCTTATTATCTGCTGGCAAAACCTTCAAGCAGTTCACCTATAAATAGGCCTACACTCATCCATCACATCACCTCTCCAAGCTCGCTATCTGCTGGCAAAACCTCCAAGCTGTTCAGCTATACATAGGCCTACAGTCACCCATCACCTTACCTCTCCAAGATTATTATCTGCTGGCAAAACCTTCAAGCAGTTCACCTATAAATAGGCCTATATTCTCCCATCACATTACCTCTCCAAGCTCGCCATTTGCTAGCAACACATACAAGCGGTTCAGCTATACAAAGTCCTACACTAGCCTTTAGGCTTAATTCTTCAAGATCGCTATCTCCTTGGAACACCTCCAAGGGGTTTACCCATACGTGTACACTCGACCAATGTTATGGTTTAACACTAACATAAATACTCTGTAGGTATTTCCACGCGTATTAGTTGTAGGCCCTGTTTTCAATTGTGTTGTTTTTGTGTTTAGTTGTTTGTGGCGTAGGCTACGTACACTAATTAACTGTAGGCCCTGTTTTCAATTGTGTTGTTTTTGTGTTTAGTTGATTGTGGCGTAGGCTACGTACACTAATTAACTGTAGGCCCTGTTTTCAATTGTGTTGTTTTTGTGTTTAGTTGATTGTGACGTAGGCTACGTACACTAATTAACTGTAGGCCCTGTTTTCAATTGTGTTGTTTTTGTGCTTAGTTGATTGTGACGTAACTACGTACACTAATTAACTGTAGGCCCTGTTTTCAATTGTGTTGTTTTTGTGTTTAGTTGATTGAAACGTAGGCTACGTACACTAATTAACTGTAGGCCCTGTTTACAATTGTGTTGTTTTTGTGTTTAGTTGATTGTGACGTAGGCTACGTACACTAATTAACTGTAGGCCCTGTTTTCAATTGTGTTGTTTTTGTGTTTAGTTGATTGTGACGTAGGCTACGTACACTAATTAACTGTAGGCCCTGTTTTCAATTGTGTTGTTTTTGTGTTTAGTTGATTGTGACGTAGGCTACGTACACTAATTAACTGTAGGCCCTGTTTTCAATTGTATTGTTTGTGTGTTTAGTTGATTGTGACGTAGGCTACGTACACTAATTAACTGTAGGCCCTGTTTTCAATTGTATTGTTTGTGTGTTTAGTTGATTGTGACGTAGGCTACGTACACTAATTAACTGTAGGCCCTGTTTTCAATTGTATTGTTTTTGTGTTTAGTTGATTGTGACGTAGGCTACGTACACTAATTAACTGTAGGCCCTGTTTTCAATTGTGTTGTTTTTGTGTTTAGTTGATTGTGACGTAGGCTACGTACACTAATTAACTGTAGGCCCTGTTTTCAATTGTGTTGTTTTTGTGTTTAGTTGATTGTGACGTAGGCTACGTACACTAATTAACTGTAGGCCCTGTTTTCAATTGTGTTGTTTTTGTGTTTAGTTGATTGTGACGTAGGCTACGTACACTAATTAACTGTAGGCCCTGTTTTCAATTGTATTGTTTTTGTGTTTAGTTGATTGTGACGTAGGCTACGTACACTAATTAACTGTAGGCCCTGTTTTCAATTGTGTTGTTTTTGTGTTTAGTTGATTGTGACGTAGGCTACGTACACTAATTAACTGTAGGCCCTGTTTTCAATTGTGTTGTTTTTGTGTTTAGTTGATTGTGACGTAGGCTACGTACACTAATTAACTGTAGGCCCTGTTTTCAATTGTGTTGTTTTTGTGTTTAGTTGATTGTGACGTAGGCTACGTACACTAATTAACTGTAGGCCCTGTTTTCAATTGTGTTGTTTTTGTGTTTAGTTGATTGTGGCGTAGGCTACGTACACTAATTAACTGTAGGCCCTGTTTTCAATTGTGTTGTTTTTGTGTTTAGTTGATTGTGACGTAGGCTACGTACACTAATTAACTGTAGGCCCTGTTTTCAATTGTGTTGTTTGTGTGTTTAGTTGATTGTGATGTAGGCTACGTACACTAATTAACATTTTTAAGTAACGGCGTGACAAGCCTCTGTCATTTTACTTCTTGTAACACAGGTTATTTATTTTTGTGAACTCAAGTGCAGCATATATCGGAATATTAATTTAAAATACGTAATAAAGATGTATGTTCAAATATAAGGGATCCTTAAAATGAAATATACAGTGGACCTTAAGATGTTTTAAACTCAGTGATTCAAATCTTAATTATAAGCCTATGCTCAACAATCGCTGACTAGTTTGCTCTCCCCTCGCTAAAGAACTTTATAATTGTTATTGTTCTCATAACACAGCCCGTATATTTCATAATGAGATAATTTGTATCAATGGATAAGCCTTGAATTGGTTCGAATAGGGTTGCCGCAATTCTTTGTGTACTGATCAAATTAATTCCTTAGCCTCATAAAAACCTTCAGGTTGTGCCACACAAACGAATGTCAACAAAAAAATGTTACAATCATTTAATTAATTGTTTCTATAAAAATCAGGTTAGTTACCGTACATTAACAGAAACTGTCTAGAATAGGTCACCGTCAAAAACTAGTGCAATTCGTCATTTGACGGTAGCTGTTCACACCCCATCAGGGATGAATGAGGGTCTGCACGACATGTGCGCATTACGGCCTTTATCCACTCTGGTACACGAACATCACAGAAACAACCGCGCTACACTGTTTGCTTTCCTCAACGTCCTGCCTTAAGGTGGCCGTTTCCCTCCATGAGTTTCTATTTCAACGATTCGGTCCTTATTATTGATCGTATCTCTACACTTGAAGTGTTATTTGATAGAGGAAGAGCTGTTCTAGTGGACCATAACCACCTTTTTTGGAAAATAATGTGTTTTTTTTTAGTATTTGGCCAGTGAAGTAAACAACACTTCAAATGTCATTATTGACTATTTTATATTCAAAAACCCAAAAAGGTCCACTAGATTTGACCTTTAGTAAACAAATAGCACTCACTATACCTCATTCTAATAATAAACACGAACCGTACAGTTGAAATAGAAAAGCATGTTTTAGCCCCCCTAACGGCTGATTCGTGCGAACCAAGTGGCCATGCTAGGAACTCTTTGATCTAACTTACTATCCTCATAACTTATTTAGACTCCTCTGAGTTCAAAGACCACTCTAAAAACATACTGATTACAGAACTAAATCTCTTTATAACCAAACCAAAACCGCCTTCCACTGCTTATGGGCACTGGTCATGTCTTACTTCTCGTTCTGCTGGCCAATATCTTCTAACACTTATTACCACATATAGCATTCCATTTCATTTTCCAATGTTTATTCTCAGTTAATTTAGTAAATTTAAAATAATAAAACTAGCCGAGTTCTTAAGGATAATTTCAGAATACATACCTTTACCTTCTTATTAGTTAACCTAAATTCCAACCGTATTTTATACAATATAACTTTTGTAGTTTGTAGGCTACTTTATTTGTCGTACCAAGGAATTAACATAATAATGTTAACTCACATTAAGCTCAGCGTTTAAAATATGAGTTGAATCGTTGTGAGAAATAAATTAAGTCTTATATACGAATCATTTCACATGCCATATTAGGTTACAATTTTTAATATATTGAAGAACTGAACGTAATTGCAGGTAAAAATAATGTTGATCAAAAACTACAAATAAATGAAACTTAAAATAAAAGTACCAATGTCCATACGTACTTTTTAGGACTATTTCCCACGGTTCTTTGGTACGAATGAATAAGACTATATAGGTCTGACAAGTAGGGATGGGATGTCGATAGCGATATTATCGATATTTTGTTTTCGATATCCGATATTTTGATATCAATATTCCTTTTTTGATACTATCGAAGTATCGATATTATTGTTCGGTAATATTGGTTTTTGCAATATTTTTAATTTAATGAGTTGTACTTGATATTTTCTCAAATATTGTTCTACTGCAATGACTGTAGACAGAACTGAGTCAGGGCTAGTAAAAAGGGTTAGCTCATGCATTTGAAGTTTGCCGCCCTGGCCCCGTACTTTCCCTCATTTCGGTAACCTGTAAATCGCGCCCTCTGTAAATCGCGCCCTGTGAAAATCGCGCCCCATGCGTCGTCACGTCAACCCTCGTCAACGTCAATTAGCACAATATTAACCCTTCGCACTTTATCCATTCATAGGTTAGGTTAGGTTAGGTTAAAAGACTAAAAAGAAAGCTACCAGGGATAAACCGGGAGGTGGGCCATTCCCGGTCATTCCCTTATGAAACGGCTGTCAAGTGACGCTCGCGGCCCGTGACTCAGAGGTTCAGGTAGACAGGGCGTGATTTACCCAGATTTTTGATGGGGCGCGATTTACACAGGGCGCGATTTTCATGCATTCCTCATTTCTCCTTCTTTCCGGCCATAACTGACTGCGCCGTTGCCTACTGTCAATTGTCAAACTCAAAACCAAGCAGTGTTGCCAACCTAGATCCCAGATCATCATTTATACAATACCAGTCTTCTCAAAACAGAGAAGTTCCATAAAAAAAAAAAAATGAAAAGAATTATTTTAATAAGCATTGAAAATATAAGTATTATTCACATACTGAGGCTGCAATTAGGAACAAATGCTTTTTATCAACAAATAATTTATAAATAAACAATCCGAAAAATTAGTAGGCCCTATATAAATGCACTGTCACGCTACCTCTCCATAGGGATAGAACATATTATGATGTACTTGTGTAAGATAGAAAAAATATCGATATTATCGGCTATCGATATTTTGATCTCGATATGATAATGGTATCGATATTATGGCTACGATATTATGTCGATAGCATTATCGATATTTTCTTTCGATATCCCATCTACTCACAAGGTAAATGAGGTTTGTCGATAATTATCTCAGGATGATGGGAATGTGAACATCTTAAAATAAAATAGGAGTCTCTCAATTACTTAAATATTTATTGTAGTTTATGATTTTCAATTGCTTTGTATTTTTGATTACAGAAAATATAAAAATAATTTGTAATTGATACTTTAGTGTTTTGTAGATATTTTGTGTTTCATATTACAACTTAAAAACCTTTTGAATATTTTGTCATTTAACCTGCCTAATGTTTTGTTGAATTTTGTCATATTTTTGCATTTATTTCATGTCTCATTGAATATTTTGTCAGTTTAATAACCTGATCTGTTCTCAGTTGATTGTTTTTCATATTTTGCATTTATTTTTGCGTCATTGTGTATTTGATCTATTTAATAACTTGCTCTGTATTTTGTTGACTGATTCCATAGTTTACATTTCTTTAATATTTCATATTATGTATTTGTGTATTATATTTTTTATAATTATGTTATGTGTGATAGTTTTTTAAGAACTATTGACTTTCAACAGTAATCTTTAATATCTAGCATATTGTATTAAGTATTTTCTGATTTAGTATGGGTTGAAAAAAAAAATGTTTTAGATGTAGGCTAAGTTAGTAAGTACACCTGAAGACGGCTGGAGTTTGTTATACCTGTCGAAACGTTGTGTTTGTTTCTTAAACACTCAAAGCATTGGATATCTCCAAATATTATCTACATATCATGAACAATCCAATGCTAATGAATAGCTTTCAAACAGTTATAAAACTGTGTTGTGAGGAACAACAAATATCTTGTTAGCGAAAGAATATATATGTATAATATGTGAGTTTGCAGTTTTAAACATAACTGTTTTTGTGATTGTACGTTTTACAGTTAACTTACTATTTTTGTAGGCAAAAGTCACAAGTCGAGGCCAAGGCCGAGGTGTAACGAGCGCAGCGATTGACATGGTCGGCTCGCGGTGAGCAGGGCTGTCCCTAGTATAAATTAATGTATGACGCTAAATATGATCACAGATAAAATAGATAAACAAAAATGTCAGCGCAATGCTATGAAGGGGTAGTCGTTTTATACACTACTTCAATCACCACTATTGGATTTTTTATTAAAGACCCCTTACTTTGAGACGCTACTGTATTTACAAAACAAACGCTAAAAAATATCTAACCACGTATTCATGTTCAGTTTTTAATCTACTTAATAACAGTACAAAAGGTTTTCAATTTTTTTTCTTCGTGTTAATTGTTATGTAAGTTATAACTGGATAAACTTGATCTGTATTAGCAAGGCTACTACTAGACTGAGTTATTGTTAATAATTGACTGTATATATATATAGCCGGGTTTCCCCCGAAATAAGGACTCACGGTTGTTGCCATTTTGCCTAACCCGCTGACACGTTGGCTAATCTATATAGACTCTGTGATATGATATATTTATTGCTAATTAGGACTATGTTTGTTTTATTCATATTATTTTAGATAGTAATATTTTCATAAAATAATCAACCTCGTAATAAAGCCTAGATTAACAATTACTGTACATTAATTATTCACAATCCATATTACCTGTTCTTTAGGTTTTATAAATTATAATATAATCAGAACAATATTTAAATTAAATATGTTTGAACACAATAAAACTGTTATTATTTACATTGCTGTTGAATAATTTAAATAATCCTAATATTTAGTTAAATTAAAATGTATTTATTTTCATTGTATAGTATATATTTTGCATAGATTAGTTTTTTGACGCTAAAGGTGACCTTCATACCTTGAATTATGTATAATCAGTACCTAATAGCTATGCAGTACTGGGTCATTATAATAGTTAATTTTTTATTATTATACTTCTGCAATATTGTTGCTGCAACTAATATTGCTAACTACCTTTTCTGACACAATCTCTAAATCTAGCATTAACAACAACAAAAGGACAGCTTTTCGTTCGCCTGGGCGTGGGTATGGCCTACTTGTCTCTCCTCACTCTACCGGAAATAGACTTCCGACCTGCGTAGGTAAGAAGGTTCACTACTAAATGCATTATCGACTTTCCAGCGGTGACTTGGCCGTTTGGGAAACGGCCACCTTAAGGCAAGTGTTTATTCGCTTGTAGTTCTCTTGTTACATAAAAGTCCAAAATTAACTATAGCCCAGCATGCGTTTACATTTACACTGTACAGCGACACAGATGTAAACCTATTAATGTGTGTCATTATTTCATAAAATGTCACATAAATATTTTTGGTACGATAGGACCATAAAAAGACATTGGTTACTCTGTGCTATAGTCTCTGTTTCAAAGTAATGGGCGTGTATTGTGTTACCCTTGATTTATAAAATGTACGTATATAGTAATGATTTACCAACGTACACTTGGTACATTGAAAATATACTTTGTGTGTAAAAAACACCGAGCGTAAATAGTGCAGTCTTGATAGCTTTGAATGTGGATAAAACCGAGTGTAAATAGTAGAGAGTCTATTTAGCTCCGATTATGGATAACATCGAGAGTAAATAGTGCAGAGTCTAGATAGTTCACTTTGTATATAACACCGAATTTAAATAGTGCAGAGTCTAGATAGTTCACTTTGTGTATAACACCGAGTGTAAATAGTGCAGTCTAGATAGTTCACAATGTGTATAACACCGAGTGTAAATAGTGCAGAGTCTAAATAGTTCACGTTGTGTATAACACTGAGTGTAATTAGTGCAGAGTCTAGATAATTCACATTGTGTATAACACAGAGTGTAATTAGTGCAGAGTCTATATAGCTCTCACATTGTGTATAACACCGAGTGTAATTAGTACAGAGTCTAGATAGTTCACATTGTGTATAACACCGAGTGTAATTAGTGCAGAGTCTATATAGCTCACATTGTGTATAACACCGAGTGTAATTAGTGCAGAGTCTAGATAGTTCACATTGTGTATAACACAGAGTGTAATTAGTGCAGAGTCTATATAGCTCACATTGTGTATAACACCGAGTGTAATTAGTGCAGAGTCTACATAGCTCACATTGTGTATAACACCGAGTGTAATTAGTGCAGAGTCTACATAGTTCACATTGTGTATAACACTGAGTGTAATTAGTGCAGAGTCTAGAGAGTCTAGACAGTTCACATTGTGTATAACACCGAGTGTAAATAGTGAAGAGTCTAGATAGTTCACATTGTGTATAACACCGAGTGTAATTAGTGCAGAGTCTAGATAGTTCACATTGTGTATAACACCGAGTGTAAATAGTGCAGAGTCTAGATAGTTCACGTTGTGTATGACACTGAGTGTAATTAGTGCAGAATTTAGATAGTTCATATTGTGTATAACACCGAGTGTAATTAGTGTAGAGTCTATATAGCTCACATTGTGTATAACACCGAGTGTAATTAGTGCTGAGGCTATATAGTTCACATTGTGTATAACACCGAGTGTAAATAGTGCAGAGTCTAGATAGTTCACATTGTGTATAACACCGAGTGTAAATAGTGCAGAGTCTATATAGTTCACATTGTATATAACACCGAGTGTAAATAGTGGAGAGTCTAGATAGTTCACATTGTATATAACACGGAGTGTAAATAGTGCAGAGTCTATATAGTTCACATTGTATATAACACGGAGTGTAAATAGTGCAGAGTCTATATAGTTCACATTGTATATAACACCGAGTGTAAATAGTGCAGAGTCTAGATAGTTCACATTGTGTATAACACCGAGTGTAAATAGTGCAGAGTCTAGATAGTTCACGTTGTGTATAACACTGAGTGTAATTAGTGCAGAGTTTAGATAGTTCATATTGTGTATAACACCGAGTGTAATTAGTGCAGAGTCTATATAGTTCACATTGTATATAACACGGAGTGTAAATAGTGCAGAGTCTATATAGTTCACATTGTATATAACACCGAGTGTAAATAGTGCAGAGTCTAGATAGTTCACATTGTGTATAACACCGAGTGTAAATAGTGCAGAGTCTATATAGTTCACATTGTGTATAACACCGAGTGTAAATAGTGCAGAGTCTAGATAGTTCACATTGTATATAACACCGAGTGTAAATAGTGCAGAGTCTATATAGTTCACATTGTATATAACACGGAGTGTAAATAGTGCTGAGTCTATATAGTTCACATTGTATATAACACCGAGTGTAAATAGTGCAGAGTCTAGATAGTTCACATTGTGTATAACACCGAGTGTAAATAGTGCAGAGTCTAGATAGTTCACATTGTATATAACACCGAGTGTAATTAGTGCAGAGTCTACATAGTTCACATTGTGTATAACACTGAGTGTAATTAGTGCAGAGTCTAGACAGTTCACATTGTGTATAACACCGAGTGTAAATAGTGCAGAGTCTAGATAGTTCACATTGTGTATAACACCGAGTGTAATTAGTGCAGAGTGTAAATAGCTCCGATTTTGCGTAACATCGTGTGTAAATAGAGATGAGTGTAGAGAACTTGTGAGTGGATAACGAGTTTTGATAGTGTTCAATGTAGATTGCTTGAGATTTTTTAAGTTGATACCAGTAAGTGCTGCTCTCACCGTGATCTCTATCTTCCAATTCCAACTAATGAAAGATCCGTACTTTAATAAGTAAGTGTTATTGGTGCCATTGTTGTTAGAAATGTAGATAAACTCATCAAGTTTATTGTTTACCCAAATTTCACTTGTGAAATTATTGGTCATATAATTTCCCTCCAACTTGGTAACTCTTTGCTCTGGTCTCTG
The DNA here is from genome assembly GCA_035578905.1 of Stictocephala bisonia. Lineage (NCBI taxonomy): Eukaryota > Metazoa > Arthropoda > Insecta > Hemiptera > Membracidae > Stictocephala > Stictocephala bisonia. The sequence goes on along the minus strand of JAQJVL010000035.1, from coordinate 3,770,287 downwards.
TTTCAAAGTAACTACAAATATTCTGTTACAGTTGATTTTAAAGTAAGCCTTCTTAGAACATTTTTGCTGTCCTTATCTATTCGTAACTTAAATCATATTAGACGTGACATGAAAAGCTTGCTTATTTATACAACACAATGACACAATTCCAGGATTGAGGTTAGGTTCGTAATAATATGTGTATACAGCAGCTGGTTGAGGCAATAACTACATAGAGCACGTAACCTACTGCACAGTATGGAGTGTGTATGTGTAGACGTTGTGGGTGGGTGGGAAGGTGGAAGAATAGGGAGGAGGGTTACAAGGCAGACTAATGCTGTCCATCTGCCCCAACCCCTCCCACACACTATTCGCCCGCCGGACAATCGATACCGGTCAGCGGCGAGGCGACCACAGCACAGACCCTTGCGGACGTACACCCTTGTTACCGCTGGGACTTTCTTGCGTCTTGTACAGACGTTTACTGTTGCCGACGGCAAATTGCCCATTCGTGCATCCAAACAGTCCACTTAGTACCTTTTTGCAATCTTTACTTAAATTAGCTTTAAAACGAACATTTTTGTTTTATCGTTAGGATGAAGCAACATCTCAAAGCACGTCACACTTTTATAATATTATAGCCATTGTAAACTAAAAAACATGTTCTTCTTATTTTTGTTTTCATTTATTTGGGATTTTGCAATACTAATAACAGAAGAACCGTAAAAGAGTTTAACCGTATGTTGTTTATTCGTTAATTAAAAAAAAATGTTCAAACGAAATATACTATAGAAAATACTAGGAGACACCCTGCGCGCTTCTCGTGCCAACCTCAATGCTCGCTGGGCTCAATACACTCGGCCCTCGACCTCGGTATGTGACTTTTGATTACAAATAATGGTAGATTAACTATATAACGTAAAATCACAATATTAAATTTATTTGTAGTATCTAACTCACACTACTTGCGTTGCTACCTAATAACCTAATACTTAGCCTATTTAATTTTTGTTGTCATTTCAACAACAGCTGAAGATTAAACTCACAGTATAATATTAAAAATGCATCAATAGTATAATGTTATCTATACAAAATAAACATGTTTATTTATTTACAAAACAGCTGCTATTAACTTACTAAAATAACCCAATGTTATTCTTACTAAACAATCTTCTAGGGGTGGTTTCCACCCCTTAAGAGTACTCTATCGAGATGAAAATACTTTAGTTGTCCTCTTTAAGACCTAAAGAAAAAGTGTACAACATATCAGCTCTCATGTGTACAACATACATGAGAAGTTGGAGAATAAGCGATGCGTGAGCCAGCCAGGGCTTTGCCTTTTATATAATATATATATATATATATATATATATATATATATATATATATATATATATATAGTGTGTCCAGGTCTTAACATTGTTCGATTAACGTTATAGTTGGATTTAATTCTAACATCTTTGTTCTTTTATGTATTCATTTTACTCAAACTGTTTTAATTTATATAGTTTATCTGATTTCAGTTCTAAATGTCTTAAATGTTCCCTAAATAAGTTCACAATTTTAAATTTTTCTACTAATCAGGTAAATACATTATATGAGCTAAACATGTCCTAAACATATCTCAATACATTACCTATTATGGTACAGCTTGGCGTTTTTACTTACTAACTGTCACTACGATAAGCACTGAGGGATAAGCAACTTGCCATTTGGTGTGAGAGATTAGCTTGAACTAACAAGAAATTTCGAGCATTGTTCACTACTTTGTTTTACGAGAACTTTTTGGATAAAAGATGTTGAAAAAGGTTTGGCCTTCCTCATTTGAGAAAATAATTTGCCATACCCTGGGACAAAATTAAGGTTTTCACCCAAGTTCAAACTTGTGAGAGGAAAATTCTTAAACCTCGGGATCATCAAAACGCATTTAGTATTTTAATGTTGCTATTGAAACTCCAACATGTTATGTATCGCAAGTGTAAAAAAAAGAATTGAAAACGTAAAGCTCTTTAATACTGTTTTCGTGCACCCAAATGAAACAACAAATTGAATTTGGGCCAGATGTGAAACAACTGTTTTCTTGGTTGGTTTTGTACATTCAAAAATGTTAAAGCTCCATCTCACTTAGAAACAGTAAGATTTAATATTGAGTTAACATGTTCAACTTGTGTGTTAAACAAAATAAAGGCGTTTTTGCCCTGAATCCCACCAAATTTTTCAGAAGTCCAAAAAATAATAATACTGGTCTGTAAAACAGAATACCACATACTGGTAGTAAAAAAAAAACATATTTGAAGACGTATAATAAACTCAGGCATAAGTTGAGGTTTACTTTCCTAGAGTAAGAATGTAAGGATTTTTCAGGGGTTACCAAAGGATGACTCCTAGAAAAAAGGGTTGACCTAAAGTTCCATTTAAAAGTCGGCAGCAATTCTAAATCAAGGCACGTCAAATGAAAATGTGTTTTTTTTTTAAGATACAGTACTGTTGAAGAAGCATATACAAGATAAAAAAAAAACAAACAAAAAAAACATGGAAACGCTTTCACAACTTTTGTATGACTTCATTTGTGAGTGAAGTTTGTATATCATCATGGTTACAAAGAACACACTTTATGACACCATTAGCGAAATATTGTCTTTTCAGTGAGGACGGCCCACGAGGAGTTGAACGAAAATCTTCAATGTAAGCATAGGTTGGGTTTGGTATCAAATGAGAGGTATATTCAAGAGAAGTTAATTGCAACAAACCGGACTTCGAAAGGTTTATCCTTTCCAGAGGGGTGGTCACTTGAATTTCAAAGTAACTAATTTTAACAATATTATTTATTCGCTATTTAACGGTTTCAAGTAAATTATTCTGATAAAAAATTATAATTTATGGAACGCAATTATTAAAAAAAATAAATAAACTATCAAATTATCTCTTGAAAAATAAATGACGTTGTTGTGAATGCATTTCCATATTTTTTGTCCACCCTGTATATATGTTAAAATATATGTTGATGATATCAAAGACATTGATGCAACTTGAAGTAGGTGGTTGAAGGTGTTGGGGTAGCGAGACACCTAGTTTAGGGGGGGGGGTGGTCCTGGAACACGCAATGGACACTTCTTCCTCACGCACTCTTGACATAAGGTCGATGGACACAAGGGGCTACTCTCCGGACCATGATAGTTACGCTGGTGAAGATTGTACTGAGGGGTATTCTGTAAGGCTAATGAACAGGTTCCGAGAGTAACAGCAACCCTGTATTCAGCTGTTTGAAGGTCGTCTCGTTCAACGTATACATGAGGTTCAGTATACACATGTTCCTAAAGTACTCCGTATGACGATAGTCCGATAATTCATCTCATTGACATGAATTTAAGCCTGAGTTGGAGACACCGCAGATTTGAATCCTGGACTGAAGAGTCTGCAGAGTCTGTCCGCCATGTTGATTTTAATCCCTTAAGACCGATGTTATTTTGCGAATCAATATTTTTTTCGTTATTTATAAACCAAAAATTGTGGATGATTGTGTATCGTAAGCGTTATCAAATTGTGCATTAGGTTTGCTTTTGATATTTTGAATACATATATGCCTTCTGATAGTTTTGAAAAATATATAAAAATAAAAACTTCAAACTAAATACCTATTTTATTTTTTTTCCATTAAACTAATTAAGAATTTGCAAAGCAATTCCAACGCGCAATTTCATTCTCGATCAAATGGAATTTATTTGGAAAAAATCCGTTAAAAAATAACTTTTTAGTTTGGATACGCGTGAACGTGTGACCGGTTCGAAAATAACATTGTTCTTATAGTATTAAACTAACATGGCTGACAGACTTTTAACTGGAACTTGTTATATCAGTAATGTCCACCTTTTACCGTACTTGTTCTCTCCCTTCATCTGTCTGAATAAGTTCTCCACACAAATCAACAATCTATGGGGAATGGACAGAGTAGAGTTAAAAAATGAGATCGGCCTTTTTTAAGAGAAGAATCCTTCATTTTACTTTCATACATGATTTTTATTCATATAATCTACTTGAGATATTAAAAAGAGTTGTATCGTCAGCCAGTAGTATTGTTTTAATCATAATTGATGAAGGGGGATCATTACAGAAAGTAAAAAGAGAGGAGGGTCAAGTAAAAAGTCCCGAGGACTCCATATTCAACCACATCTTCTGGCCATTTGTTATTTCAAAAAACTTATTTTCGTCTTTTATGAATATAAGCATTTAAAAGAAAAATCGTTGATTTCATAGTACTATATTTTTAGAATTGGATCAGAGTGGTTATAATCAATAGCTCTGCTCAATTCAAGAAAGATTATCTGAACTTACCCATTTTCATAATTCTAAATTATACCCTTGGTCATTCTAACACTAGCTTCTAATGTGGATCATTCCTTCCAAAACCTGAGCTGAAATAAACAAAAATATTTAAAAAACATCAAAAATGGCGTTACACCCTCTTACCCAGCGAGATTTCCCCGTCTTGCCAAACTGTTCTCAATGTTATTTTTATATACTATATACGTATTTCAGTCAGCCTGGAGACGTGGCAACACCGCATCAACTATCATTGGATTATTTTCATATGGAGTACTATAGTAAATTGTAAGCTGACCTTTATTGAAATAAATAAATTTACGTCATGCCAGCTGATACCCACCAGTAGTGACCGTGTGTGCGTACTCAAGGCAGTTAGGGAGCTTGAAGCTATGGGAAGACAAAATGTGAGCTTGAAATCATGCATTGCTAACCCACCAATCATGCATTGCTAACCCACCAATCCTCCTATTAACGTTAATATTGGTGAGAGAGGGGAATAAAAACCTTTTGTTTTATAACCGTGTTGTAGCAAAAACCTACTTGAATTCTATTCAACGTAGTTTTTTACCATTAACTGTTAATTATTCTGTTCAGAATTTACCTGCAAAGATTTAGACAGTTGCCATATAATTTACAGTTATTGCCGCTTAGACTTGGATGTTTGACTGAGTACTGTCGGCACTAGGGGCGCAGTGTTGTAACCCAGATACTTGGGGACTAAGTGTTGAGGAGATTGTAGGCTATATGTTCTATGCTAGGCCCTGTTAAAACCAACATGGCGTCCGTTCAATGGTTGCCATCGGCATAAACACTAATAGAGAAGTCTAGGGTTTGGGCGGGGGGGGGGTCCTGGAACCTATACAATGCCACTGTACGTGTATGGGCGGGAGGGCGGGTCAATACCACTGTAAGTGTAACTTCAATGCCACTGAACGTTATATATAGTGAACTCTACTGTACATAATTTTAACTGTAACTAATTAAATTTGTCATTGTGGATGGTAGTCAGGTCCGGATGTTGTGAGTTGTGTAGGGGAGATAACCAAGAGTCTTAGTTGCCCTGGCTTTTGGGCTATTAAAAAAAAGTCGACTCAGTTAGTAACAAGACTACAAAAGTTGTCCATACTCATCCTACACTCAAGTAATCATTCATATTTGCCTTGAATCTACGCACAAGCTTTGTCTGAATAATAATAATATATACCTAAATTTAGTATATACCTAAATATATAACTGATTAATTTATATGAAATTAACTTACAAAAAAGGTTGATAATATTTCCTTGCAATGTACCGTACATAATATAAGTACTAGAACGGAATAAGTGTAATACAAAAATAAACTCCACCACTAACTAGAATTAAACTACAACTATATTATTTTTACTGTTTAATTTACGATGCACATTAGTTTCCATGAGCCTTCAACTATATCACATATAAAAACAATGGTTTTAGCGAGTTTTAACAAAGAGTTCTCGTAATGACTGACAGGTGACCTGCATAAATGTCATTGTTGAGGTTTGATCACGTTGAAATCTCGTACTCCTGACGACCTGCCACGTACTTGTTGTCAACCTTTATGTATTGTCACTGATGAGGTTTGAACACGTTGAAATATCGTACTCCTGATGACCTGCCACGTACTTGTTGTCAACCTTTATGTATTGTCACTGTTGAGGTTTGAACACGTTGAAATCTCGTGCTCCTGACGACCTGCCACGTACTTGTTGTTAACCTAACATTTATGTATTGTCATTGTTGAGGTTTGAACACGTTGAAATCTCGTGCTCCTGATGACCTGCCACGTACTTGTTGTCAACCTTTATGTATTGTCACTGTTGAGGTTTGAACACGTTGAAATATCGTACTCCTGATGACCTGCCACGTACTTGTTGTCAACCTAACATTTATCTATTGTCACTGTTGAGGTTTGAACACGTTGAAATATCATACTCCTGATGACCTGCCACGTATTTGTTGTCAACCTTTATGTATTGTCACTGTTGAGGTTTGAACACGTTGAAATATCGTACTCCTGATGACCTGCCACGTACTTGTTGTCAACCTTTATGTATTGTCACTGTTGAGGTTTGAACACGTTGAAATATCGTACTCCTGATGACCTGCCACGTACTTGTTGTCAACCTTTATGTATTGTCACTGTTGAGGTTTGAACACGTTGAAATCTCGTGCTCCTGACGACCTGCCACGTACTTGTTGTTAACCGAACATTTATCTATAGTCACTGTTGAGGTTTGAACACGTTGAAATCTCGTGCTCCTGACGACCTGCCACGTACTTGTTGTTAACCTAACATTTACCTATAGTCATTGTTGAGGTTTGAACACGTTGAAATATCGTGCTCCTGACGACCTGCCACGTACTTGTTGTCAACCTAACATTTATGTATTGTCATTGTTGCGCTTTGAACACGTTGAAATCTCGTGCTCCTGATGACCTGCCACGTACTTGTTGTCAACCTTTATGTATTGTCACTGTTGAGGTTTGAACACGTTGAAATCTCGTGCTCCTGACGACCTGCCACGTACTTGTTATCAACCTTTATGTATTGTCACTGTTGAGGTTTGAACACGTTGAAATATCATACTCCTGATGACCTGCCACGTACTTGTTGTCAACCTTTATGTATTGTCACTGTTGAGGTTTGAACACGTTGAAATATCGTACTCCTGATGACCTGCCACGTACTTGTTGTCAACCTTTATGTATTGTCACTGTTGAGGTTTGAACACGTTGAAATCTCGTACTCCTGACGACCTGCCACGTACTTGTTGTCAACCTTTATGTATTGTCACTGTTGAGGTTTGAACACGTTGAAATCTCGTGCTCCTGACGACCTGCCACGTACTTGTTGTTAACCGAACATTATCTATAGTCACTGTTGAGGTTTGAACACGTTGAAATCTCGTGCTCCTGACGACCTGCCACGTACTTGTTGTCAACCTAACATTTATGTATTGTCATTGTTGTGGTTTGAACACGTTGAAATCTCGTGCTCCTGACAACCTGCCACGTACTTGTTGTCAACCTAACATTTATGTATTGTCATTGTTGCGGTTCGAACACGTTGAAATCTCGTGCTCCTGACGACCTGCCACGTACTTGTTATCAACCTTTATGTATTGTCACTGTTGAGGTTTGAACACGTTGAAATATCATACTCCTGATGACCTGCCACGTACTTGTTGTCAACCTTTATGTATTGTCACTGTTGAGGTTTGAACACGTTGAAATATCGTACTCCTGATGACCTGCCACGTACTTGTTGTCAACCTTTATGTATTGTCACTGTTGAGGTTTGAACACGTTGAAATCTCGTACTCCTGACGACCTGCCACGTACTTGTTGTCAACCTTTATGTATTGTCACTGTTGAGGTTTGAACACGTTGAAATCTCGTGCTCCTGACGACCTGCCACGTACTTGTTGTTAACCGAACATTATCTATAGTCACTGTTGAGGTTTGAACACGTTGAAATCTCGTGCTCCTGACGACCTGCCACGTACTTGTTGTCAACCTAACATTTATGTATTGTCATTGTTGTGGTTTGAACACGTTGAAATCTCGTGCTCCTGACAACCTGCCACGTACTTGTTGTCAACCTAACATTTATGTATTGTCATTGTTGCGGTTCGAACACGTTGAAATCTCGTGCTCCTGACGACCTGCCACGTACTTGTTAACAATCTAACATTTATGTATTTTCTATCAAATATAAAGACTGCTCTTAACAACTTACAAATTAACTTTTTTTCAAGAAAGTTATAGGATATACGTATCATAATTATTCCACTTTTTTCTTTTAGTTTTTAAAATAGTTTGTCCACTATTTTGGCTTGTTGGACAGCCTTACTGAGAAAAAAGAAACAAATGTCACTTTCCTATTGCCACAGTGTACGCCTCAGTGGCAGTTATTCCAGTGTGGCAATATATAACAATGTAGAATATTCTCACAAAAACGAAATTTCTTAAAACGCCCAAATGAATTTCATAAGATTATGACAGTGCAAAATTACTAAATAAAACAACATAATTTAAACGCAATTTTAAAGTGGATATAAAATATAATTAAAATAACGGTATGAGAAGGGGCATTGTCAGAAAAACAGATATATTCTCAATAAATAACTCAAGAACTATTGGTCAAATTAAAAACCGAACAAATTTTAATAAAATATACAAAAGCTAAAACTACAATGTTACGATTATGGTATTACTATAGTAAATAGCCTAACCTAAGGCAAACAAAGTTCTGAATGAAATGAGATTAATGAAAACTGCAGTAGAAATAGGCCATAAGACACCGGTATTTCTCAGCGTAAATAACTGAAGTACGAAAATTTGAATCAGCAGCGTCTGTACAGTTCAATATTTATATATTTCAAAGAGAGATCATCTGATTCCTTTTGATGTATATTTCCTTTTTATAATATTACTAGGGAACACCCCTGCACCCTTCGCGTGCCAACCCCGACTCTCGCTCCGCTTGATACACCTCGGCCTCGGTATATGACTTTTCATTACAAATAATAGTAGATTAACTGTATAACGTAAAATCAAAATATTAAATTTATTTACAGTATCTCACTTAAACTACTTGTATTGCTACCTATTTATTATAAATACCCAATGGTATTACTAAGCATGTTTCAAACGTGTTCATTTCATTTGTTTTTGTTTAACAGCTGAAGAATAGACTCGTAGTATAGTGTTACATATACATCAATCACAGAGCAGCTTTGTTATGTGGGATCAATAATATAATGTCAAACATACAAAATAAACATGTTCATTTATTTAAAAAACAGCTGTTATTAATTTACTAAAATCAACAAAATGTTATCCCTATGGAACAATCTTTAAGGGGCGGTTTCTATCCTTTAGGAGTACTTTATCAAGATGAAAATACTTTAGTTTTCCTATTTAAGACTAAAGACAATGTACAAAATTCAGCTCTCTACCTACATGGGAAGTTTGAGAATTAAAGTGATGAATGAGTGAACCAGGGCTTTGCCTTTGAAATATATGGATAAACTAGGAGGCAGCCCTGCACGCTTCGCGTGCCAACCCCGACGCTCGCTGCGCTCGATACGCCTCGGCCTTCGGCCTTCAAATGCCTATTTCAATAGTCCATTGTAAGAAGGTTTTTATAATATTTTAGTTGATCACTGTTAGGAAAAATCCTAAATGTCTGTTTGTTGGCAAGACCCATACAGAAGTTCTAAAACATTTAAACGTTTAAAACAACCTTATATGGCTATAATTGTAAAGTTATGACCAATAATTAAGGGGTTTTAGTTAGTGAAAATGAGTCGTAACTAAGTTTTAAACAATCCTGATAAAATTGAACTATGTAACCGAGATAAGAAAATTCCCCTAGCTCAGTAATTACAGGCATTACTTCGTCATTAGTGTTTGTCCAATCAGGAGCCGTTCTCCTGTCACTGATATAACGTGGTGTGTGGTTGGATAGCGAATCAGTGCAAAATAAATTGGTACAACCATGCTAAATTATTACTACTAATGTATTAGCAGCTCTGTAAAGATGACTTTATGTTTGTATACTCGTTGACGGTTTGATATGCATCGATAAAACTCACACCAATCGAGATTGATTTCATTACTGCATTTTTATTCTGTCACTTCACAACCAGCAGTTGTTAAAAATAGGTGTACCACAGGGTTCTGTTCTGGGCCCTCTTCTCTTCATTTTCAAATATATAAATGTTTAACAATCGTTCTTAACCAGTCTTGAGTTGGTCTTTGCGGCTGATGCGTCTTTGATTGTTACAGCACCAGCCGTTCGCAGTTGAGAGTGAATGCTCTTGTCGATTCGGGTTTTGTGATTAATTGATTTAAGTTCCCTAAAATAAGCTTCTGACCTCTAAAGCCCAACTTATTAAGTTTAATATGAGAAAATGGCCATTTGAAAAATATTTTTCTCATTGTGTTAATGGCACTGATATTTATCATTGCAATACTGTCTCCTTCTTGGGTTTGTCATTAGATAAAAATCTTACGTTTAATGAGCATAGAAGCTTTCTCCAAGAATATTTCACTTAAGGAATTTGTAACACGTTCCTGTAACTAAAAGGAAATTGTAGACTGTTATCAGTTTTAGATGTTAGACTGATATAGATGTTTTACTAAATGCATATAATTATAGATTAGTATTTCTCCTTTAGAGCTATGCTTTTGCTCTCTGGGGCCATGATTGTACCATGACGAGATTAGTTTTTAAACTCCAAAAAAGAGCAATTAGAGCAATGTTTCGTAAATCTTAAGACACTTTTGCAGGAATATTATTTTTCAAAACCTGCATTATGACATTACCACCTTTGTATATATATAAATGTGTGAGGTTTGTTAACAGGCGTAGTCATTCTCAATGACAAAAACAGTCCATGACCGTTTTATTCGTAATAAACATAAATTTAATGCCCAGAAACACCAAACTATTTTTTTTCAAACCCAATTAATTTATAATTGTGAAATTGTATATAGTCACCTTCCAATTAATCTAAGGAATATACAATTAAGTTACGTTTTTTTTAAGAAAAGTAACTCAATGTTCAGTTGATAATGGTTTTTACATAGTCCAGGAATACAACTCTGACATGTGTATTAATGTATATCATAACTAGTAATAAAGTTCTAATTAAAACTTTTCCACTTTAGTAAAGTAGTAATACTGACAAATTCTGTATTAGAATGACTTTAAATATTTATAGAGGATAGACGCATTTCATGCAGTTTTATAATAGTGTTTATGAAATTTAAAAAAGTGTTATGTTTGAGTTGCCTGTTTTAGTCATAAAAAGCCTACTTGAATGATCACGAAGAAAGCTGCTGGAAAAAAGTAGTTGCTTACGATAATCTGATGTTCAACACTCACAATTTTAGCCCTTGTGACGTCATAAGGATTGGTCCACTTGGTGGTTTAAAAAGAAATTACCATTTTATGTTTGATACTTGAAGACTTTATACCATCTTTAATCACCAATTTTCATTTACCCCTTCCACGAAAGAAGTGTAACGTATGTAAAGCAATTTCCTTTTTCGGATCTTTTCCACTACCACTACTTTTTTCGTTTACATTAATTCACTACCGCTTGATATTCTATTGCCCTAAAAACTGTGTCCCAATCATTTTTACGTCCACTGTGATATTTCTTATCCGCCAGTCCAATATCGCTAGCCTTATCTTATCGTATTCCAAGAACTTACACACGGAGAGCGCATCCGGCGCTAAGTCAATCATTGGATTTACCAGTTTGTGATGAACTTACTAAGCCACCTAATCTAACCTAACCATAATTGTGATAAAAAAGTGTAGGTAGTGAAGTAACGGAAAAAGTAGTGGTAATTAATTAACGGAACAAATCCCCTTTTCCTAATAATGGAGACTGAGAATTCGATTATCCTTCTTTTTTTGCACCTTCACCAGTGAGTCCATACTAACTTATCCCTGGTCGTTGGATAACTATGAGACATATTGGACACTAGTACCACAGATAATAACATTCGCGACATTCCGTTTAAAATTGGTGTCAAACACGCTAGCGCTCCTAGCGGAGGGAGGACAGTAGTGCGTATTTCTGCACAGTTACATCCACAGGTGTGATTAGTATGTCAATAACTTATATCTATTATCTTTTATGTCACTTTTTATATTGTTATTATTACATTCCTTTGCAAGACACAATGCAATACAGCGGTAATGTGGTGGAAGTTTTTCTGTCCGGTTACTTGGAGCGCGAGCGTCGCGCTAGCTCCACAGCGGAGCAATGGAATTGTCATGACTGTATGTCATTAGTCTGTGACCCTGTACAAAATTATTTCTTAATAAGTCTTAGTGTATCCTCACTACCAGTAGCAGAGTGACTGAACATACCCTACTCCTAACCTCAAGTCTCACTAAACAGCGAATGAAAACTGGATAGCTAAAAAAACGCTTCTTTGCTGTTATCATCAACATTGTCAGTGATTAGAGTCAGGATAGTGTTACTATCATCTTGATTGTTACTAGATGAATCCCAAATTTTCCAGTGAAATCATTTAAAATAAGGGCTAATTCCTTTAGATGCCCGCAAACTACAACCATTTTCTATAGCAATAACTATCAAAATAACTTTGATATTCACCTATTCGGAAGGAAATAAAAGCTTCTATCAGTATCAGCAGTGTCTTACTCTTATCTGATTGTGATAACTGAACGTCATACCTAGCAGCTTTCTCTACTACACGCGCACCGATTCATGCTCAATTTTAGGTTTGGTTAGAAATTTACTTTCCATTAATATATTTCTGTGGATTATAGTTTAGGGTTCAGCTAAAGAAGAATTTTAAATACTCTCTTGCGATTTCAACGAGTTAACCGTAACATTTCTTAAAAGCTACAATACATAATTAAATAATAACACCTAACGACAACAGAAACTTTGAAATTCACTCAAGAAAAATCATTCGTCAGGCTCCTGACCCCTTTATAATAGTTATTTTATTTTTTTTCCTTTACTTTACCACATGGAACAATACTCATGATGTGGAGGCACATCATTGGGGAAACAATCAACCAGTTTTTCAGACCACAACAGCATAAGTTCACACTAACTAATCCAAAAAAATTACACATGTCCATGATAAGCCCCCAACCCAAACTCATCATCTCGCATCTCACCTACTCTCGGAGTCGGAATACGCACAGCGTGAGACTGTATTTGAAACACTATTAGTATACAGAAGGTAACAAATAATACATATCCATTTTCGATTTCTTTAATTTACTGTAAACATTTGCAAATATCTTCTTAAGATTCAATCTGGTGGTTTTGTAAGTAGCAAAAAATACTTCCTTCGACAGAAAATAATAAAGTAGTACAAATTACTTATTTCCATGTGGACGTAGGTTACTTATTACTTACGTGATCCCATGCTTATACAATGTATTATGATTGGTTTAGGTAGATAAATCTATTATTAGTTAGTAGTACACTTCAGTATCAACATTCATTGTACAAGGATTCACTAGAGTTCACCAAACCAAATACGGTTATGTAATTGTTTTTAGACTTTCGTTCAGTAAATGAGGTAAGCTAAAAAAACTACTTATCGAAAGATGAAAACTGCAACTGCAATAACGTAGAATAAAAGCTAAGATGAAGCTATTCATCCCCTCCCCGCCTACATTCAATCACTTATTGTTTGTAGTGTAAGAACCATTTCACACAACTCACAAAAGTGCTCCAATAATACAGAAGTGTTACTGTATTCACTCTTGAGTGTATAATTTATGCTGACGTGTATTTTACCTAAATTTCCTAATATCCACCAGGCTTTAATTAAGTGTTAATTGAAAATTTTTTAAACAGAATCCAAAGAAAATGCATTTAGAGACAAATGCTCTATAGCCGTAACACTTCACCTGTACATTCAAGATGTATGTGTACATTACGGTAAGTGTGTGACCATGTCTCTTCCTGTCGGCTTGAACTGTATGTAACAGTGACATTACACGTGTACATTCAAAATGTATGTGTACATTATGGTACGTGTGTGACCATGTCTCTTCCTGTCGGCTTGAACTGTATGTAACAGCGACATTAAACGTGTACATTCAAGATGTATGTGTACATGACTGTACGTGTGTGACCATGGCTCTTCATGTCGGCTTGAACTGTATGTAACAGCGACATTACACGTGTACATTCAAGATGTATGTGTACATGACGGTACGTGTGTGACCATGGCTCTTTATGTCGGCTTGAACTGTATGTAACAGCGACATTACACGTGTACATTCAAGATGTATGTGTACATGACGGTACGTGTGTGACCATGTCTCTTCATGTCGGCTTGAACTGTATGTAACATCGACATTACACGTGTACATTCAAGATATATGTGTACATTATGGTACGCGTGTGACCATGTCTCTTCTTGTCGGCTTGAACTGTATGTAACAGTGACATTACACGTGTACATTCAAGATATATGTGTACATTATGGTACGCGTGTGACCATGTCTCTTCTTGTCGGCTTGAACTGTATGTAACAGTGACATTACACGTGTACATTCAAGATGTATGTGTACATGACGGTACGCGTGTGACCATGTCTCTTCCTGTCGGCTTGAACTGTATGTAACAGCGACATTACACGTGTACATTCGAGATGTATGTGTACATTATGGTACGTGTGTGACCATGTCTCTTCCTGTCGGCTTGAACTGTATGTAACAGCGACATTAGACGTGTACATTCAAGATGTATGTGTACATGACGGTACGCGTGTGACCATGTCTCTTCCTGTCGGCTTGAACTGTATGTAACAGCCACATTACACGTGTACATTCAAGATGTATGTGTACATGACGGTACGTGTGTGACCATAGCTCTTCATGTCGGCTTGAACTGTATGTAACAGGGACATTACTCGTGTACATTCAAGATGTATGTGTACATGACGGTACGTGTGTGACCATGTCTCTTCCTGTCGGCTTGAACTGTATGTAACACCGACATTACACGTGTACATTCAAGATGTATGTGTACATGACGGTACGTGTGTGACCATGTCTCTTGCTGTCGGCTTGAACTATATATAACAGTTACATTACACGTGTACATTGAAGATGTATGTGTACATGACGGTACTTGTGTAGCCATGGATCTTCCTGTCGGCTTGAACTATATATAACAGCGACATTACACTTGTACATTCAAGATGTATGTGTACAAGACGGTACGTGTGTAACCATGGGCTCTTCATATCGGCTTGAACTGTATGTAACAACGACATTACACGTGTACATTCAAGATGTATGTGTACATGATGGAACGTGTGTGGCCATGCTTCTCCCTGTCGGTTTGAACTGGCTGAAACAGCCACGTTACAAATGTACTTGCAAGATGTATGTGTAGATGATGTTTGGTACGTGTGTGGCCATGGCTCCCTCCGTCGGCATTTGTGTATGTAGTAGGAACCTCCATGCGGGTATATTGATATCGTTGTAGCCGCTATCTACAACACTATCAGGTGTCAGGGACTATTTAGTCCTCCATCATACCAAGTAGGCTTTCATCACTAACCCTACTTCGCCTTGTATCGCAATACAAATTGCTGAGTTGGGACCATTTTGTTAAACCCTTTTTGATTTGAGAAACTACATAAAGATCATAATCCTTAGCTCCTATTTGTTTATTGCATGATTTAGTCTGGACTTTAGGAAGCCAGTTAGTTTGGATATGCTTTAGCGCAGAGCCATCCACAAAATGATTGAGATCGTGATCTTCATTTGAGTGAGGAGAGTGACAGTTTCATGGAAGAGTATGGTGCAAAGGCGTTGTTTACAGTTGCCTCCCCGAACTGTTTAATGAGTTTGCTTTTACTACCTAAATACAAGTTGGTTTTTGTGTGCCCCCGCCCACCCCTTAGGTTTTCTTCATCAAATATCAAAAGGCATTTTTAACCAAACCAATAATTATGCATGTACAAACATTATCTCCTTGTAACATTCAAACATTTCGGAAATCATTTGAAGTCCAAGAGTGGAGGTCAACTTCAAGTTTCTTAATGAGAAGATGGTCATGCAACATATCATTTAATATTCTATTTTTTCCCCCAAAAACAATTAAAACTAAAAATGGTTGCACAGAGTTTCTCGAAAACGGTACAACCCTTTTTAGTTTTGATTGTACCATTATTTTCAGGAAAACGGGTGATAATAAAAGATATATTGCACGACCAGCTTCGGATTAAGAGTTTTGAATTTGAACTCCGTATCGTAGACGTCAAATGAATTTTGAAAATGATTGTCACGAAAGACAAATTTTGTACATGATTAAAAATACCTTTCAAAGTATAATGAAGAACACATTAGGGGACACACACTTAAAAACCATCCTTATAAAAACAAGAATCCTCTCCATCATCTATATATTTAATTTCGTAAGGCGAATTGGTTGCGTCAAAATTCCAAGGGCTACACTCCACCTACGGCCTTCTGAAATGGCTCATTTTAAAGCTCTGATATTGTAGATGGCGGGAAAAATAAAAGTTTTGCAATTCACCTTTGGGAATCCACCCCATTGGCCTTCAAAGTTCCCTGTTATATGTGAAGAGGGTTTCTAACTTTTGTTTTGATTTATTGAGTCCAGCTGTCTATAAGACAAATTACATACCCCAGCTGTTGATGTTTTATACTCTGTTAACAAGGCACAAGGCCAAACATTTAATAAACTGATTTACTGAACAAAACAGTGTTTAAACATGGGCAAATTTATTTTGCAATTAGTAGAATAAAATTCCTAGACGGAATTAAATTGTTTATTGAAAATACAGACGATCAAAACAACGAAACAGACAATTCTTACACGAAAATATAGTGTACAGAGACGTTTTAACACATCAATAATACCTGATTAATCTGTATATAGGATGATGATTTTTACCAAACAATTAATAATTAAATATTATACATTAAATATTTAGCAGCAAAATTTTAATTTTATTTATTTATTAGTTTTTGCTCCTACAAGCCACTAGTATCATTTAAAGTTACAATAAGTTTCATATAATAATGCGCATTATTATTTATTAACTGTAAGATAATAATATTTTAAACTTGAATACTTATGATTTTTACTTTATAAATAGTTCTGAAATAGGGGTTTGTTTAATAATGGTTTTGTTTTGCTCTAATGTATTCTATTGTAATATTATACACTTGAAATGTTATTATCTCAAACCAAAAGACAAAACAATTTGTAGGTAGTTTCAGTTGAGTGTAATTTGTTGAAGGTCCACACAACATTCGTTAAATATTTAACTATTTAAAGTACGTATTTGAACATGGAGTTGTAGTTAGATGAAAATATTTCCCAAACAGATTTTTCAAATTGCATTTTTTTTCAAGGATAATACTTTATTTTACTACATTATGTTTGTATAGGTATAACTATGTTTGGTCAATGTAATGAACTTATTATTCTTCATCATTGGTATTTATTCCTTCTGGCAGTTTTCTTGGAATATTTTTGAATGTTCTTCTGTCTCGCGCCGCCTCCTCTGTGCCACAGAATCTTTTTCCATTCTTCCCTTCACCATTCCTTCAAAAACTGCCCTCAATAAACAATTTTTTCTCAGTTTATATCCAAGCCGATTTTTTTCGTTCCTCCTTATTTCTTTAACTAAATTCCTCTTCTTTTCTACTCTTTTTCAATACTGCCTCAATACCTTATCTTTCTATCTTACACCATCCATCTTTTCCTATAGACACTTTTCCATTGCCTTTAATATGTCTTCTTATGTCTTCTTTTTTAGTGTCCATGTTTCTACTCCGTAAAGCGACACACTCCAGGTGTAAAATTTCAGTAATTTCTTTCGTAGCTCTTTTCCCAACGCTGCCGAAATAATTTCTTCTTTTTATGAAAACCTTCCTTTGCCATAGCAATTCTCGTTTTCACATGTTTTAAGAATCGCATAGCTCTTGTGATCCAACTTCTCAAGTATTTGAATTGCTCCTACTCCTACTGTTCTAGTACTTCTCCCTTAATTATTATCTTTGTTGTCCTCTCCCCCTAGAACTGTTGTCCTCTCCCCCTAGAAATGTCAAGATCAATCTTTTGATCTTGTTTTTGTTTATTCTCATGCCATATTTTTCATATGTGTTGTTGAGGTCTTTTATCATTTTCTTTAATTCTTCTTCATTTTCCGCCAACACTGCCAAATCATCTGCGAATCTAACTCACTCCACTCCTCTTCCACCTATGTTAACACCTCTTTTTCCATCAAATCACTCTCCAATTATTTTTTTAAAGTTATTGTTGTTACCAATGAAATTTATTCTGCTATACTCGACGTTGATTATCAAATAGGTTTCGACTTGTGATTAAATCATTATTTTTTGACTATTTGAAACTGTTTCTTGTTATAAACACTATTTCTCCCTCCTTAAGCCTATCTATTTGCATAATTTGAGCTGCATTGGAAAGATCGAAAGGAAATCCACCATAAAAGTATGCAGGGTCTGTATAACTATGCAACGTTAAATTAATCATGTGTGTTATTATTATAAGCGCAAATTCTCTATTATTTTGAAAAGTTTACAATTTTACAGCTTGTGGAAATATTTATGCAAAACAATAAAATTATTTTCACTTCAACCAGCTCTGCTTCAAATATGAAACATCTGCTTTCTTTTGTTGTTATTATTATTCCTCTTTCTAAAATAAACATTAATAAAACTAGCATTTTATTAAAGCTACAAAACACGTTCAGTCACACTTTTTTTAACAATTCCCTTTAGAAACTTGTTTTTATAAGTAGTGTGTATTGATTTTTAAAAAGCATTAACATAACGAGTTTAGCAATATATATTTATTTTTTAAGACGCATTAAAAATTAGTAGGCAAGGAAATAGAAATAAAAGAAATTAACATAGATGTATTTAAAATCATTTAAATTTTATGAAAACATAATTCATCCCCCAACTTTTAATTATAAAGAATAAGTATAATTTAAAATAGTGTACAAACATTTAAACTAAAATGAAAAATCAGTTTTCGTTAATATAAATATTGTTACAGTTATTTTAATAGACTTCCCCAAACATGGGACCTGTTTATATTTATTTATTTTTTGTTTAACAAAGTGCCACGTAAAATTTAAACGAACTGTACCATCTTGTTTGCCAATTTAACGTTATGGAATAGTTAAATAGCAACAGAATTGCAACTCACAATTAGTAGCTCTTTTTGTTTGTTTTCTTTTGCAATTTTATCAGCAGATTAAAAGCACATCACAACTATTTCGCAGTTGGCGTATTTGTTTAAGCCGAGGTTAATTTGTTTGGTAAACACACTAGCCACATGCTTATTTATTGGGATGACGGTACCGTTGTTTATTTTATCGGGATGACTTTTATTATTGTTTCGTAAATTATGTTTGTTTACAATATTTTTAGACGCTCGTTAGTTAGTTAGGGTTTTTAATAAGCATAATAAAATATAGTTCATTACACAATGTCGGAGTTAACGCTGGAAAGGGAGGAAAACAAGTTCTTTTAAAAACAATAAAATGTTTAGGCCTAACGTTGGGTAACTAAACCAGAAAACTACGCATACATTTTCATATGTTATTATATAAATGAAAACAAGACATTTGCTAACACTTTTATTTAGGTTATTTTACACTATTTACTGATTGTTTGCGTGTTAATATCAAACACGAACAATAGAAGATGAAGAAAACAACCATAATATTGGTCGGGGGGTTTCCCTCTCATTTTGAGGGCAAATCAGAATGATAGTCTTGTATGCTAGTATTTTGCTAATAATGATGTTAGCTAATATTTTGCACACAACCAGCCTATTATTGTTTAGTTTTTGCAGAAACTACTAAGGCTTTTATGGCTGTGAAGGACACCTTACACTTGCAAACACTGACAATTATATTTTAGTTATATTAGGCTAGATTCGTTTTCTATTTAGACAAGTTATACTTTTCGGTTTTTTTTTAAAATATATAACTTGCGTATGAATTAAGTTGCATTTTTTTATTACTAGCGTATTATTTTATCAAGTTACTAATAATTATAAATTTAATTTTTGCCAGATGTAGACAATATATAGGCCTACATTTATTGTTATTTCCTAATTTGCTAGCTAGCAGTTTCCAAATAGAACAAAGAAACAGAAATCGCGTCCAATAGTGCGCTAAATATGTGCCGAGTTAGTTTGTCGAGTAGTTAGTTCTCCATTTTGACGTGGGGATGGCAGGGTTAATACCTTGTCAGTTACATCCTTATTTCCTCAAATCCTCAATGATGCACGCAGTAATTATTATTACTGATGTATACAGATTCATACATTAGTTGGCATCTATTTATTACTGCCACAGAGACGTTCGCCGCGGCCATAATAAAGCGACATATGTTTCTTTTTTCTCTGTGCAGTTTCAGAGCAACACTTGAATAATAAAAATAGGCTGATACTTCAATGAAACACTCTAGAAAAATAGTTTTACTGCATTACACTATTTCCCAATCAATTACTTTTATTTATCAAAAGATTTTATTTATAAAATAATCTTATTTTGAAACATGGTTTTAAATGTTAGTAGTGACATTGTATTTAACTAAGTGGCATTGTTTTATAGACATTTAATTATTGATTATTGATAATAAATAATACTTAATATGTGTTTGGTTTTCATTCTGTTTAAAGTAAATATTTTGTATATAATCGTATTTTTGATCACCAATATTTTGTTTTATAGTTTTTGTGTAGTTGGTAATGCAATGTTTACTTACATCATAGGCAATGACTATTTTACTCAGTTTCAATTTAAGCTGCTATACTCCTATATAGTCTTTTAATTATTTTTATTTTGTTTTTGCTGATCAAGCAAACTGGATATTGTGGTCAGGTAATTTCCTAGTTACAAAATTGAAATTACATGTATAAAAATATGAGGACATAAATTTAACTATTTCATAAAAAAATTGATAACGAACACTGAGCTATGTTGGAGAAAATATTAATTTAAAGACTGGAATGACAGTTACTTTCATATGTGGGTTGGTGTAGGTCACAAGTGAAGTGCAACATTGGTAGGATTGACAATAACCTTAACTTTTAAGATAGTGAGTAGGGTTGGAAAAAGAATAGCTAGTTACTATTTTGCTTCAAGTACTATTGGAGGTCAACATTAATTATTTTAAAAGTCAGTACTTGGTTCCATCATCCTTCAAAAGGAGGCCAACAAATCTATAAAGCTGTAATTTCACCTGCGTGACTATTGTTGCAAGGTATGGACAAAGTCTAAAGGTGGTGAATATCCTTGTCGGAAGATGACATTGAAAGTACCGTATACACAGCAAGTACGATAGAATACACAGAGGACAAAAAATATGGTTGTTTGAAAAAAATATTATACGTTAAAGATTTTCGAAACGAAAATGTTGCTAGGCATTTTGCACTAAGATGTTTGGAGAAGACAAATGCTGACCTGATCGTTGGTTACAGGCAAATAGGTATGTCCGCTATAGAGAGTTCTGACAGAGTTCTACAACTTTATGAAATCCCATACCTTAAGTAAAGAGAAATGAAGTTGTGACATGGCCAGGACATTTTGTTGTTATCCTGGCGTGACCAGAGGTAATTTGTCACCGAGTAGCATTGACCTTGAATATAACAGTAGCCCCAGTCTGTTGTATGTCGAATAAGCACAGGATGACGCATAAGGATATACTGTTGAAGGTGTAGATCTGGTTGTGCACAATAACAAGGTCACGTCATATAGCTTTTCAGAAAAATGGGAAAAAACTAATGTCCGTTTATTAAGCTGCAATAAGTTTGATTATTGATGGAAATACAATTTTTAAAGAAAGCAATAAGAAAATTGTATAGTTAGGTGAAGGAAATTGCAGAATAAAAAGCAACTACTGACTACTAATAGCGGTCAAGAAGAAGAACACAGAAAGAGAGATAATAGGGAAGATAACCACACCAAACTTGAGTTTAGTCACCAACGATATAACTCATGTTCATCTCACTGAAATATTTTTATCCTTAACGTCAACGATTAATACAAGGGTAACCAATGTGTTTGTGTTCTTGACGTAATCCACTTCCAAATGAACACATGTATACGTAACCAATGTGTTTGTGTTCTTGACGTAATCCACTTCCGATTGAACACATGTATACGTAACCAATGTGTTTGTGTTCTTGACGTAATCCACTTCTGATAGAACACATATATACGTAACCAATGTGTTTGTGTTATTGACGTAATCCACTTCTGATAGAACACATATATACGTAACCAATGTGTTTGTGTTCTTGACGTAATCCACTTCTGACAGAACACATGTAAACGTAACCAATGTGTTTGTGTTCTTGACGTAATCCACTTCCAAATGAACACATGTATACGTAACCAATGTGTTTGTGTTTTTGACGTAATCCACTTCCGATTGAACACATGTATACGTAACCAATGTGTTTGTGTTCTTGACGTAATCCACTTCTGATAGAACACATATATACGTAACCAAAGTGTTTGTATCATTGACGTAATCGACTAACGATAACGAAGATAAGGAACACTTGAAGTGGCCGTAGATAAGGGGTTAAGGCGCTGGCTTGGGGTCCGGGTTCGGTTCCCGATGTAACCACTAATAGCTTTTGCCTGCCGCTCCCGTAGTTCGGAAGTCACGTAATGCCGTTGGTCCCCAGGTTAAGTGTTAGTGCTCTTTCACACGATCCGGCGAGCGCCGTGCGGCGATCGCCTGATGCGGCGTTGGGCTATGGGAGTAGATAAGTCCACACGAGATCCGGCGGGCGCCGCACGGCGGAGACGCCGCGCGGCGCGCATATTCCCGCCGGACTCCCCTACGCCGGACATGCGGCGTCCACGCCGGACCACTCTACGAAGGGCTATTGTTTCTTATTGAGGTTTTCACACGGTCCGGCGCGCGCCGCGCGGCCGAACCTCCAGTCCTTATACATTTTTACAAATACAACCATTGAAAAATATAAAACTATACTGATAAATGATCTTGAGTCTTCTTCAACCTAAATATATTAAATTTAGTAAACTAAAAAGAACAAAATGTATGAACTCAACTTAAAATAACAACAAATGACCTAATCAAGTTGTAATTTAAATGCTGAGCAATAAAAAACAAAAAAAAAATTATTGAATAAAATAAAAAATGTATGTATATACATAACATTAATATACAAGGTGATCAACTCAAGGTGTCCACTATAGGGATCTTAGAAACTGATTATTTGACAGCAAAGTTTAAATAGGGAACATTACCTTAATTTTTATGGGTAACAAAAATCAGATTTTGGAATTTTGAAAAATGGCCTCCATTTTCCAATATGACGGCCAACTTGAAAATGTCTTATGGAACACCCTGTATTTCGTGGTATTTTCGGATAGAACACAATCTTTTTCGCTTTTGTTCTTTGTATTTTTTTTTTTTTTAATTTGCCGTTTTCGAGTTAGGGGCCTCAGAAGTTTGATTTTTGAATTTCAGATATGGCCACCAAACTGAATATGGAAAACTCAGTATTTTATGCTGGATTTAGGTTAAAAAACAATATTTTGGAACTTTTTTATTCTTTGCAATTTTTTGATAAAAATACTGTTTTTGAGATAAAGGCTATCGAATATTTCCAGCCTTTATTTATCATTTTCTTCATTCAGCCGAGATGCATTGTATTTTAAAAGATTCGGCATGCTAAAAGTTAATTACATTTATCTCAAAAACGGTACATTTTATCAAAAATATGCAAAGAATAAAAAAGTTCCAAAATTAAAATAGAACCATTTCCCGAAGTTTTGCCCACCTCTCACGAAACACGCTATACATGTGTGTGTGTGTGTGTGTGTGTGTGTGTGTGTGTGTGTGTGTGTGTGTGTGTGTGTGTGTGTGTGTGTGTGTGTGTGTGTGTGTGTGTGTGTGTGTGTGCGTGCGTGCGTGCGTGCGTGCGTGCGTGCGTGCGTGCGTGCGTGCGCGCGTGCGTGCGTGCGTGCGTGCGTGAGTGCGTGCGTGCGTGCGTGCGTGCGTGCGTGCGTGCGTGCGTGCGTGCGTGCGTGCGTGCGTGCGTGTGTGTCTGTGTGTGTGTGTGTGTGTGTGTGTGTGTGTGTGTGTGTGTGTGTGTGTGTGTGTGTGTGTGTGTGTGTGTGTGTGTGTGTGTGTGTGTGTGTGTGTGTGTGTGTGTGTGTGTGTGTGTGTGTGTGTGTGTGTGTGTGTGTGTGTGTGTGTGTGTGTGTGTGTGTGTGTGTGTGTGTGTGTGTGTGTGTGTGTGTGTGTGTGTGTGTGTGTGTGTGTGTGTGTGTGTGTGTGTGTGTGTGTGTGTGTGTGTGTGTGTGTGTGTGTGTGTGTGTGTGTGTGTGTGTGTGTGTGTGTGTGTGTGTGTGTGTGTGTGTGTGTGTGTGTGTGTGTGTGTGTGTGTGTGTGTGTGTGTGTGTGTGTGTGTGTGTGTGTGTGTGTGTGTGTGTGTGTGTGTGTGTGTGTGTGTGTGTGTGTGTGTGTGTGTGTGTGTGTGTGTGTGTGTGTGTGTGTGTGTGTGTGTGTGTGTGTGTGTGTGTGTGTGTGTGTGTGTGTGTGTGTGTGTGTGTGTGTGTGTGTGTGTGTGTGTGTGTGTGTGTGTGTGTGTGTGTGTGTGTGTGTGTGTGTGTGTGTGTGTGTGTGTGTGTGTGTGTGTGTGTGTGTGTGTGTGTGTGTGTGTGTGTGTGTGTGTGTGTGTGTGTGTGTGTGTGTGTGTGTGTGTGTGTGTGTGTGTGTGTGTGTGTGTGTGTGTGTGTGTGTGTGTGTGTGTGTGTGTGTGTGTGTGTGTGTGTGTGTGTGTGTGTGTGTGTGTGTGTGTGTGTGTGTGTGTGTGTGTGTGTGTGTGTGTGTGTGTGTGTGTGTGTGTGTGTGTGTGTGTGTGTGTGTGTGTGTGTGTGTGTGTGTGTGTGTGTGTGTGTGTGTGTGTGTGTGTGTGTGTGTGTGTGTGTGTGTGTGTGTGTGTGTGTGTGTGTGTGTGTGTGTGTGTGTGTGTGTGTGTGTGTGTGTGTGTGTGTGTGTGTGTGTGTGTGTGTGTGTGTGTGTGTGTGTGTGTGTGTGTGTGTGTGTGTGTGTGTGTGTGTGTGTGTGTGTGTGTGTGTGTGTGTGTGTGTGTGTGTGTGTGTGTGTGTGTGTGTGTGTGTGTGTGTGTGTGTGTGTGTGTGTGTGTGTGTGTGTGTGTGTGTGTGTGTGTGTGTGTGTGTGTGTGTGTGTGTGTGTGTGTGTGTGTGTGTGTGTGTGTGTGTGTGTGTGTGTGTGTGTGTGTGTGTGTGTGTGTGTGTGTGTGTGTGTGTGTGTGTGTGTGTGTGTGTGTGTGTGTGTGTGTGTGTGTGTGTGTGTGTGTGTGTGTGTGTGTGTGTGTGTGTGTGTGTGTGTGTGTGTGTGTGTGTGTGTGTGTGTGTGTGTGTGTGTGTGTGTGTGTGTGTGTGTGTGTGTGTGTGTGTGTGTGTGTGTGTGTGTGTGTGTGTGTGTGTGTGTGTGTGTGTGTGTGTGTGTGTGTGTGTGTGTGTGTGTGTGTGTGTGTGTGTGTGTGTGTGTGTGTGTGTGTGTGTGTGTGTGTGTGTGTGTGTGTGTGTGTGTGTGTGTGTGTGTGTGTGTGTGTGTGTGTGTGTGTGTGTGTGTGTGTGTGTGTGTGTGTGTGTGTGTGTGTGTGTGTGTGTGTGTGTGTGTGTGTGTGTGTGTGTGTGTGTGTGTGTGTGTGTGTGTGTGTGTGTGTGTGTGTGTGTGTGTGTGTGTGTGTGTGTGTGTGTGTGTGTGTGTGTGTGTGTGTGTGTGTGTGTGTGTGTGTGTGTGTGTGTGTGTGTGTGTGTGTGTGTGTGTGTGTGTGTGTGTGTGTGTGTGTGTGTGTGTGTGTGTGTGTGTGTGTGTGTGTGTGTGTGTGTGTGTGTGTGTGTGTGTGTGTGTGTGTGTGTGTGTGTGTGTGTGTATAAACTTGCCTTATTGTAACGGCAAGCATTTCCATAGGTTGGATGGAGTTCCTCATGTTTGTATCTTGTTTTTGCAGCTTGTCTTTCAGTTTGTCATAAAGTTCATAAAATGATTTGATTGACATGCGAAAGTACGAAAAGAATCTTTCCTCACTGTTCCGCAATGAATTGTATAAAACTTTGAAGGACCCAGAAGTATTTCGATTTTGAAGCAATGGGTGAATCCAAAACCGCCTATTTTTTCTTCTTATTCTCCGTCTCCATAGCAAGTACATAGCTAAAACTTTCTTCTTCCGCGATGTTAACATTATAATAGCTAAGCCTCAACTGAACAGTCAAAATGCGGGAGCGCCGCGCGGCGCTCGCCGGATCGTGTGAAAGAGGCCTTAGAGAGAGCCCCTTAGCCCTAACTTCGCCTGGTAAAATAAGACGATCTTTAATTTTTAACTTTTTTTAACTAACGATAGAACACATTTATACGTAACTAACGTCTTTGTGTTCTTAACGTATCCACTAACGATGGAACACATATATACGTAACCAATGTGTTTGTGTTATTGACGTAATCCACTTCCAAATGAACACATGTATACGTGACCAATGTGTTTGTGTTTTTGACGTAATCCACTAACGATGGAACACATATATACGTAACCAATGTGTTTGTGTTATTGACGTAATCCACTTCCAAATGAACACATGTATACGTAACCAATGTGTTTGTGTTATTGACGTAATCCACTTCCAAATGAACACATGTATACGTGACCAATGTGTTTGTGTTATTGACGTAATCCACTTCCAAATGAACACATGTATACGTGACCAATGTGTTTGTGTTTTTGACGTAATCCACTAACGATGGAACACATATATACGTAACCAATGTGTTTGTGTTATTGACGTAATCCACTAACGATGGAACACATATATACTTAACCAATGTGTTTGTGTTATTGACGTAATCCACTTCCAAATGAACACATGTATACGTAACCAATGTGTTTGTGTTATTGACGTAATCCACTTCCAAATGAACACATGTATACGTGACCAATGTGTTTGTGTTTTTGACGTAATCCACTAACGATGGAACACATATATACGTAACCAATGTGTTTGTGTTATTGACGTAATCCACTAACGATGGAACACATATATACGTAACCAATGTGTTTGTGTTATTGACGTAATCCACTAACGATGGAACACATATATACTTAACCAATGTGTTTGTGTTATTGACGTAATCCACTTCCAATGGAACACATGTATACGTAACCAATGTGTTTGTGTTATTGACGTAATCCACTTCCAAATGAACACATGTATACGTAACCAATGTGTTTGTGTTATTGACGTAATCCACTTCCAAATGAACACATATATACGTAACCAATGTGTTTGTGTTATTGACGTAATCCACTAACGATGGAACACATATATACGTAACCAATGTGTTTGTGTTATTGACGTAATCCACTAACGATGGAACACATATATACGTAACCAATGTGTTTGTGTTTTTGACGTAATCCACTAACGATGGAACACATATATACGTAACCAATGTGTTTGTGTTATTGACGTAATCCACTAACGATGGAACACATATATACGTAACCAATGTGTTTGTGTTATTGACGTAATCCACTAACGATGGAACACATATATACTTAACCAATGTGTTTGTGTTATTGACGTAATCCACTTCCAATGGAACACATGTATACGTAACCAATGTGTTTGTGTTATTGACGTAATCCACTTCCAAATGAACACATGTATACGTAACCAATGTGTTTGTGTTATTGACGTAATCCACTTCCAAATGAACACATATATACGTAACCAATGTGTTTGTGTTATTGACGTAATCCACTAACGATGGAACACATATATACGTAACCAATGTGTTTGTGTTATTGACGTAATCCACTAACGATGGAACACATATATACGTAACCAATGTGTTTGTGTTATTGACGTAATCCACTTCCGATGGAACACATATATACGTAACCAATGTGTTTGTGTTATTGACGTAATCCACTAACGATGGAACACATATATACGTAACCAATGTGTTTGTGTTATTGACGTAATCCACTAACGATGGAACACATATATACGTAACCAATGTGTTTGTGTTATTGACGTAATCCACTAACGATGGAACACATATATACGTAACCAATGTGTTTGTGTTATTGACGTAATCCACTTCCGATGGAACACATATACGTAACCAATGTGTGTCCTTGACCTTAGTATCATGTGGTATAAATGTCATTTATATCCCAAAGGAATCAAATAATAAATCCATCTAGTAACTAGTTCCATTTATAGAAACATTTTTAAACACCTAACAGGGAGGTATGAAGTTAATATTTTTAATCAGTAACAATTCGTGATTTTTTGGTTATTGTTGCTTACAGTTTTGTTTACTTAATTTTATGTTTCCCTTTTATAAGGTTTTTAACGTAAAAAATAATATTTCAACAGATAACACAAAATAATTGTTGTGTATAAAATGAGTAAAATAGTAAATAATCCAATTTAGTATTTTGCCAAGAATAATTAAAATTGTGCTATACTGAAATCGTAATTTTATTAAACTATCAATTAAATAATGATAATATCGACAATAGGCCTAAAACAATTATAGACTAAACGCATATAGTCCCCATATTGAGTAGGGAATATCACAATAAAAATTAATATTTAACATTTTTAATAATAGGACTTAACCATTTGACGTAAGTGCATTTTGTCACTAAAATCTTACTAACATTTTGGAAGCCGTGTTTTATAAATTAGGCTTAGTAATATTTCTATCTGTACAATAAATTAATACATAAACTCAGCTACTTCAACTTTCATTTATCCTTGGCTGTACAGAAAACAGCTGATGGAAGCGTTCTCCACTATCTCTAGCGTAATTAGCATGAATTACGATATTCAGTATTTTAAGAGATAACAAAACTAATTACTAATGTATATCGTAAAATGTTGTACTTTATACATAAAAGTCGAATCATCAAGTAACATTCTTTTATACAAATTATTGTACAATAATTTAACAAAGGCTGATAGGACATTTCTCATTTCAGATAGATAGAGCATCTGCTGTACCATTCGACAACCTTGATTGAACGTGGGCTTTATTAACGTAGAACAATATTAGCCGACATATCATATTAAATTAAATGAATATTTTTTAATCATTCAAACTCGAATGACACATAATTTTTACACTATATCTAGTTAATACACATTTATGTATTTGTCACAAATCCTTACAAGTACAAATGCTTTTGCAAAGACTAGTTAATTGAGTACTTACAATTTTGATTACCAATAACATTCACATATAATTAACAGTTTTTTTTTTTTTTAATAATGTAATAACAAATTTCTTTATGCTTTACTAAAAGGAAGAGTCAGCTATGAATGGTCAGCTACATTGAAGAAACTTTGAGAACGTTGCACTCTTTTGAAAGATTTTTGAATTTTAAAAGTGATTATACTTTCTTTATGGAAGATGATAGATGATTATAAATCTTTAAACAAGTATTGGAGACCTTTCAAGAAAACGTTTTGTATGGATGGGATTCTAGGGCCCTTGTTGTATGGATGGGATTCTAGGGCCCTTGTGTATGGATGGGATTCTAGGGCCCTTGTGTATGGATGGGATTCTAGGGCCCTTGTGTATGGATGGGATTCTAGGGCCCTTGTGTATGGATGGGATTCTAGGGCCCTTGTTGTATGGATGGGATTCTAGGGCCCTTGTTGTATGGATGGGATTCTAGGGCCCTTGTTGTATGGATGGGATTCTAGGGCCCTTGTGTATGGATGGGATTCTAGGGCCCTTGTTGTATGGATGGGATTCTAGGGCCCTTGTTGTATGGATGGGATTCTAGGGCCCTTGTTGCATGGATGGGATTCTAGGGCCCTTGTGTATGGATGGGATTCTAGGGCCCTTGTGAATTTCTAGTGAAAAGATATTGGGGATGGTTATTGTTAAACATTTTTTTTAGTCTTGATGTACAGAGATTTAAAAAAATGAAAAGTGAAGGTAATGGAATAATTCACCAATTTGAATCCATAGAATATTTATTATTATTTTACTTTAAGACTTGTACAAATAAAACGATAAAAATGATGATAAATCGTTGTTGACAAATAAAATGTTGTTCTATAAATATAGCATAATAGATTTTAAATGTAATTTGGAATATTTGCGTTTGGATGATTGTGTATTTTAGAGGTTTGAAATGAGATATCAGTAAAAATCGTATGGTAAAAATAAGAGTTTGATTGTTTGAAGCTTAAGATCGTTCTTACAAACACAATCTAGCTTGGTCGAGATATACAGTAAGCCTTAAATTCTATTCATGAACATATTTATTAAATTAATACTTTAATGATTAACATGAGATAACATATAACATTAACGATGACGTTATAAAATTCACTTGACAATATAGATAATTATCATAATGTGTTAAATTCAGTTCAGAAGTTGAAGAAGTGCCTGACAATGATGATATTCTTAGATGAAAAAGTAAAAAAAAAACCAAATGAAACTCAGGAGCATTCTTAAATTCAACATAACTGTTTAGTTGCAGGTTAGTTTCGACAAGTGGACAGACAACTTCTCAGGGTGGGTGTTGTTGACCAACCAAATCACTCGAAACAACGATAGAAACTCTGAAATCATGCTACTTTTCATGAATCCGTTAAAACCAGTTAACACGCACAATATAAGAAATAAAAATAATAAAAAGGTAATCCTTGGAAATCCTATAAATACAGATTACAGGAAAATAATTTTACAAACAAAAACAGTACGAAACAACAGAGTAAAGAGACAAATTGAGGTAAACACTTAAAGAAATAATAATACAAATTTCAAAATATAAGTTGTAAGCAAAAGGTAGGTAGAAATCACAAAAACAAATAAGTGCTTACTACGAAAACTAACTAATAGTTACAATTTTCAGTAATAATTATTCATTTATATTTAAATCCATGAATTCAACATACGAGTAAGCTATTGTTACCTTAAAAATTAAATCAAACTTTTTCTGAGTTTGATTAACAGATACAGTAAACCCTTGATTTAACAGACACCGATTGAACGGACTTTGGATTTAACGGACAGATTGCATCCGGACAGATATTACATTATATAAATTGTTATATAATATACTCCCCGGCTAAAGGAAGTTTTATACAAAAATTAAGTGTAGTGTTTCTAAGGCAACTTCAGATATTTTATAAATAGCTATTATTATTATTCAGTATATGTAAAACTCTTTATCCTTATAGATTAATTATCTGGCAAACTCATAACAGCTTGGAGTGAATTCGCCCTGATTTTAACAGACAATTGGCTTTGACAAGAGCTTATCCCATTTAGTCCGTTAAATCGAGAGTTTAATTTATAAAGTAAGACAAGAAGGTACAGATGTTACTGTAATACATTAGTCAGTAAATCATCTTCACCATCCTCAGACCGAGGGACTCAACCGAAATAATAACAGCATCTCAGGTTTCTTGTACTTGTCTTCACTTGATCGTTTCTTCCCAACAATACTCTAATTAAGGAACAACGGTTTTTGATTCCATCCGATAAGTCTGGGTATTTTTTGAATTGTCAAGCAAAAAAAGAAGGCTTTTTCTCAACTGCTTTGGGATGATCGAAGTATTTTCATTTAAAGTAATGATTACATACGATAAGTCTGGGTATTTTTTGAATTGTCAAGCAAAAAAAGAAGGCTTTTTCTCAACTGCTTTGGGATGATCGAAGTATTTTCATTTAAAGTAATGATTGCATACGGTAAGTCTGGGTATATTTTTAATTGTCAAGCAACAAAGAAGGCTTTTTCTCAACTGCTTTGGGATGATCGAAGTATTTTCATTTAAAGTAATGATTGCATACGGTAAGTCTGGGTATATTTTTAATTGTCAAGCAACAAAGAAGGCTTTTTCTCAACTGCTTTGGGATGATCGAAGTATTTTCATTCCAAGTTAATAATTTCAGCATTTAACCATTTTCCAAGCAATGGGGTTAACCACAGATAAGAAAGAAACTGAGGTCACATCTAATAGTGCGCTGAATGTGTGTCGAGTAGTTATTTCTTCAGTTTGCCTTGCAGATGGCAGGGTCAGTAGCTTGTCAGTTCCTTCTTTTATCCTCCCGTCCAAATCCTCAAAGATAAATGTAGTAATTATCACTACAGATTTATAAAGATGTACATTAGTTTTAATCTATATAAAATGTCCACTTATGTGTTCGTTGTGGCCATAAGGAACTATGTTTATTTTTTCTCTCTGGCTTGTATGAAGAAAATCTAATTAATAGTAAATATAATGTCATATCATTAACGGTTTTTGATTATTTTTTATTCACATGTGCGTATTTCCCTAGTGTTATTGTTATAAATGGTAGATATAAATAGCAACCTGGTAATCATTTGTAGAGATATTTTCAATGTTAAGTTGGCTTTCTACTTAACCCAATGCAGCTTTTTTATTTTTAAATTTCCATTGTAATCATATGTTTTAACGGCCATGTTTTAAATAAGCAACCAATTTGTTTGTACATTTCAGTAATTTAATTGCTCTACCAAACTATGGTTTAGATTTAATTAATATTGCTTTGAGCTCATTTATTTGATCTCTTTTAGAATAAAGGTGACCTTTTCACAGCTTGCTTTTGAGACTACTATATTTATATACTACTAGTAAATATGTCCTGTTACTCTAAAAAAATATATTAAAATTTAATCTAATTAAGTAAATATATCATAGTGTAAAAGAAAACATTCTAAACTTAAATTTTACTAAGATATAAAAATAATAAGTTTGAATTTGAAAAATAAATCGAAAAATGGACAGAGCATGTAAAAACAACCACTAATACAAACTTATAACTAGTGAAAATACTTAAAAACACTATTGATCGTATGTTCTTAAATTATCTCACTAACAAGATAGTAGTTTTTTACACATCGATAAAGTTATTGTTACCACATAGATAAATAAAAATAACAAAGGCATTTCCTTTGACAAAAAATTAGTTGTTTACACTGTTCAAAATTGGTATTTTCACTATGGAAGTCATACAAGGAATTAAATTAATTCTACACTAAATAGGGGAAAGTAGCCTAAGTCGTAGGCCTACCACTTCCTAAGTCGTGCCTCTTAAGTAATGCTGCAGTAGATCAAGAAAGCAGAGCTCCACTGGAGTCCGTTGTAACTATTCAGTGTCCTAAATAGGCGTGAAATGTTTCGTTGCACCGTGTTGATCCAAAATATTTTAACAGCGAATTTCTTGATTTCCTACTTTTAGATTTCAGTTTTTACTCTGATTTGGAAGTTGTTACTTCTTAAATAAGTAAGTATAAAGTAATTCTTAAATCTCACACACTAGAACTGTTTAGTATAGTATCTACAGACGAGCTCGTTTTTGTTCTACAATACTTTTAGGTTAGAAAGATCCATGTTTAGTTAAAAGTAACCAGTTGCCTACGTCGTTCCTCTCAGAGTATCCTAAGTCGTACCTCTCAGAGTATCCTAAGTCGTACCTCTCAGGGTATCCTAAGTCTTACCGGTACGAGTTAGGATACTTTGATGACAAGTTCCATGTTTCTTAAGTTTTGTTTGTTACTAAAAAAGAAAATTTAACAAAAACTGAGAGAAAAGTTACAAAAAAAATCAGTTACAAAGTTACGGGTAAAAAGAAAGTTAGATAAAGATTTAGTAACATCATTTCTACCTACATCTTCAACGGCATTGTGATCGAGGTTAAAGCAGATAAATGGTTTTGCAGTGTTTGTGAAGAAGCTTCAATCGAAGACATGATAAAATGTTTGGAGTGTAAAGCTTGGTTACATGAGACCTGTGCTGATGTAAAATCAGGAATACAAAATTTTATTTGTACAGAATGTAAAAATTAATTTAAATGGTTGTTCGTTTTATAACTTTATGTACTTCTTAGTTATAAAAATATACTAATTGAATAAAGTCTACTGGTACTTATGTAATCCTTTCATATACCAACTATTATTTTTCATGAAAGTGGTTTAAATATAGGCAACTGGTTCCCTAAGTCGTACCACTTGCAAATCTTTTCTAAAACCCACTTTATATCATCTTTTAATAGCGGTCTGTGGCTGAGGGTGCTTTTATAGATAGGTTATCAGGTATACCTTTATAATATATTAGCAAAAACTTTTAGTTCAAGAAAGTGTAATTACAAAAATCAAAAACTGAAAATTGGTACGACTTAGGCAACTTTCCCCTATATCCTAACATGTACACCATGTACACCACTTTACAGGCACGTCTAAACAGAACACAACCTTTTATTTAGAAACAACCATTTACCAAATCCTATTACAATATACCATGTAATGTTGTATATAAAAATTGCCACCTATTTATAAGAATTCTAATTTAGTTTACTTTTTAGAAAAAGTTAAAAGTGTTGTTGATCAGCAAGGCATATTAGCAGGAGTTAAAACAGCCTGTTGTTAGTTTAGAAGTGTAATTGTATTTATTATGTAGTTATTATTATTTAATAACTTCCGAGAGCATAAAGACTTACTGTTTTGGCTGTTAGTTTACAAGTGTAATTGTATTTATTATGTAGTTATTATTATTTAATAACTTCCGAGAGCATAAAGACTTACTGTTTTGGCTGTTAGTTTACAAGTGTAATTGTATTTATCATTTAGTTATTATTATTTAATAACTTCCGAGAGCATAAAGACTTACTGTTTTGGCTGTTAGTTTACAAATGTAATTGTATTTATCATTTAGTTATTATTATTTAATAACTTCCGAGAGCATAAAGACTTACTGTTTTGGCTGTTAGTTTACAAATGTAATTGTATTTATCATTTAGTTATTATTATTTAATAACTTCCGAGAGCATAAAGACTTACTGTTTTGGCTGTTAGTTTACAAGTGTAATTGTATTTATCATTTAGTTATTATTATTTAATAACTTCCGAGAGCATAAAGACTTACTGTTTTGGCTGTTAGTTTACAAATGTAATTGTATTTATCATTTAGTTATTATTATTTAATAACTTCCGAGAGCATAAAGACTTACTGTTTTGGCTGTTAGTTTACAAGTGTAATTGTATTTATCATTTAGTTATTATTATTTAATAACTTCCGAGAGCATAAAGACTTACTGTTTTGGCTGTTAGTTTACAAGTGTAATTGTATTTATCATTTAGTTATTATTATTTAATAACTTCCGAGAGCATAAAGACTTACTGTTTTGGCTGTTAGTTTACAAGTGTAATTGTATTTATCATTTAGTTATTATTATTTAATAACTTCCGAGAGCATAAAGACTTACTGTTTTGGCTGTTAGTTTACAAGTGTAATTGTATTTATCATGTAGTTATTATTATGTAATAACTTCCGAGAGTATAAAGACTTACTGTTTTGGCTGTTAGTTTACAAATGTAATTGTATTTATCATTTAGTTATTATTATTTAATAACTTCCGAGAGCATAAAGACTTACTGTTTTGGCTGTTAGTTTACAAGTGTAATTGTATTTATCATTTAGTTATTATTATTTAATAACTTCCGAGAGCATAAAGATTTACTGTTTTGGCTGTTAGTTTACAAGTGTAATTGTATTTATCATTTAGTTACTATTATTTAATAACTTCCGAGAGCATAAAGACTTACTGTTTTGGCTGTTAGTTTACAAGTGTAATTGTATTTATCATTTAGTTATTATTATTTAATAACTTCCGAGAGCATAAAGACTTACTGTTTTGGCTGTTAGTTTACAAATGTAATTGTATTTATTATTTAGTTACTATTATATTATGTACATGTGATAATTGTTATGCAATTGAGCTTGTAAATAACAATACAAATCTTTGACTTTGACTATCAATACATTTGTATGTTAAGAGCATTTGGATGTAGAGGTTATGTTATACTTTCTTAACTTAGTGTACCTTTGGAAAGAAGAAATAATACCGTAAAATCAATTTGTTCTTTAGTTCGGTGTGTATTTTAAATGATGTGGATTACCACATACTTAAGTAACCAGAAACCTAAGTTGTCTTTTTTAACAGCTGATTGCCATTTTACTCTTAGCTTATGAAGTGAGGTTATGTTTGGATGTGACAACTTTAAGATTTTGGAGCAAGGGGTGATGGGAGAGGGAATTGGGGGCCTCAGTAGAGGTAGTAGATTGTTGTTGTCCCATAACAAGATTTTGATTATCTTTATTTAATCTAAATTTAGTCTTAATTTAAGCTTTAAGTGATTTTATTGTAACATTTTGTTTATTAGCCTAAGCATAATTGTTGCATATGATATATCGTGTTATATTACTAGTTATTTATTTATTTAAAGAACATTCCATTTAAACAGGTTTATCATTACATTTAAATTCAATATATTTTAATACAATTACTATCTAACAAAAGTATTAGGAATGTGTAGATGGCTGATACAGACAAAATTAGAGCTATTGACAAGGAACGGCGGAATGGACTAGTGTAGAAACATTGAAGAGAATCGAATTTGACAAAGACCAGCGAAATTTGAATTTTACTAATGAAACTGAGCTAGTAATGACAATTGCCACAGAGAACGAAGAATCAGAGATCGCATCCAATAGTACGCTAATGCTGTGTCGAGTAGTTATTTCCACTTTGCCAAGCGATGACAGGGCCAGTACCTTGTCAGTCCCTCTTTTATTACCCCCCCTAAATCTTCATGGTTAAACGTAGTAATTATTACTACAGATGTATAAAGATGTACATTAGTTGTAATTTATTTATAACTGCCCTTGATGCGTTCGCTGCGGCCCAAGAAAGGGACCTCTGTTTCTTTTATCTTTTTTGGTCCAACTAGTGAATGA
The DNA here is from genome assembly GCA_035578905.1 of Stictocephala bisonia. NCBI lineage: Eukaryota > Metazoa > Arthropoda > Insecta > Hemiptera > Membracidae > Stictocephala > Stictocephala bisonia. The sequence continues at coordinate 3,733,552 of JAQJVL010000035.1, read as the reverse complement.
TTGAGAGAACGGATCAATATAGGCTAAAATTGCTTGGATGGTTATTTAATTTTAAAATTAGTGTTCATTAACATTTTAAAATGACAGCAACTGTTAAAATCAAAAAGATATAAACATTAATTATAAATATAGTATAATGTAGAGATGTGACTTAAATAACTTAATAACTCTAAGTAGAGATCAAACTTAATAAATAACTTCTATTGTACAATTTTGTTATTTGCCTATGTATTTTTGTATATACCAAATTATGCATGTTGGGTTCTCGATTTTCAATATTCTTGATTCTAGGATGGCATTTTATTTAATTTAATAATTCGAACTATTGTTGGTCAATTTAAATATAGTTAGTTTAAACAGAATTTTTATTTTATTGTGTGTTATTTTAAATGATCCATAATAGTAAATATAATAATCAATTAGTAGACTATTAACAAATGTATAACAATCACAAAATAATTTCGACAATACTTTGTCTATTATTATTGTTATCATACAATAATCTTTGTTTTGTGTAATTTAACTAGACTATTTTTAATTGACACCTTATGACATTATTTATATACTTATTCTTTATCTTATATTTTACTTATCAGTAAAAATAGGCTAACAAGATATTTGCAATATAATATATATACTCCTACACTAATCACACAGTAGCCTACTTGTCGTTCATGATAGCTTTAACTTGTTGAGGTCCACCACGGATGATCCACCAAGCGGTGGAAATGTTCCACCAAAATAATAAACCAAAACCGAGGCCAACTTATCGCTGCTTTTAGAATTATTGAATTTATTATTGATAATTAATTATTTTTTTGTCTTTGACAGTTTTATCTTTACGTTGGCTGGCTTGTACGGTGTTCTGAGGAGGAGGGGAATACAGTGATTCCCCATAAGACCAATGTTATATGTTTTAAAAATCAGCGAAAAACACATCTGCACTGTAAGTCCTTTGAAATTTTTATTTTGTTTATTTATATAGCCCACAATAATTTTTACTTAAATTTTGATAAATTCTAAAATAAATTCTTAAGAGCCAGCAGAGGCTGTCAGCCATCTTACTTAAAATCCCATAAGAACAATTTTATTTGAGAATTCATATTTTTTTCGTCATTTATTGACACAACAACATATTGTTGTGTATGAGGTGTCTTTTTAAACGTTATCATATTATTACGCATTGGATTTGCTTTTGATATTTTGAATTCATAGGCCTACACATAATTATGATAAATAAGTGAAAATAAAAGCTTCAAACTAAATATTTTAAACATATTTTCTATAAAATTGATCGGGAATTCGCAAGGCAATTCCAACGCGCAATTTCATTCTTGATCAAATGCTATTTGTTTGGAAAAATCCGTCTAAAAATAACTGCTTGGTTTGGATACGCGTGATCGTATGTCCGGTTCGAAAATAGTATTGTTCTTATGGGATTAAAAACAACATGGCCGACAGCCTCTGCAGACTCTTAACCTAATGTTCTAAAATACATGCTTTTAGGTTTTTCCAAGTTGCTGGTGTTTTCATTTCAACTATTTTTCAAATTAAATTTGAAGAACATACATCGCTAACATTAAAATAAATAATTAAAACCCCCAATGCAATCAGTATCTTCCATTGCAATATTCTATCTACAAATCAAACTTATATCGGAAAAAATACGTAGATAATGGTGTAACCAGTTTACATGGGTCTTATGGAGATAGATCCAAGATGGCCGCCCTCTCCAACTCCCCTTAAATTTTTGGAGTTGCTTGTATTAGGGACTTGCGCTCACTTACTGTAAAAAGCATTAATCCAGTAAATGTTGAATTCAGCTCTTTGATAGGAAAAATATATTTTTGAGATTTTTGAAAATGTGTTGGAACTAGGTCTATTTCTTTCCTGGATATAAATGCTTGCGATACAATCTTGCCTTTACAAAAAGACTTAGAACTACAGTAAATGTTGGTTTTATTGAGTGCAAGCTTCTATTGGGAAGATTTTTAGATCCTTGAATATACAGGGCGTTTCTTTTAAAACGCAACCCATGATTTGGAATATAAATGAACCCGTTCCTTGAAATTTTATAAAGAGTTTGTAAATAGTAGATTTGTTAGGTTAATCAATACCTGGAAATTGTTGTTTGAAAGCATATTGACATAAAAAAAAAAAAAACGATTATGTTGTAAAATATTTCTCCACAGTAAATATTTCTCCACACTCTCTGGTCTTTGCTCATAACCATGTTTCTAACCTCAACTTAATGACAGTGCACGAAACCCAAATAAAATGAACAACAATGCAACAAAGTAAATCAGCTGATAGCCAAGGAAGAAGAAGGATCAGGGCTACCAACCTATGAACTTGTAATTATCTTAATGCTTCAATTTCTGTACTTGTAAATAGGGTTGCGTTTTAAAAGAAACGCCCTGTAGAACAATCATTACTTTATAAAAAATGAATTAAGTAGGCCTTATTTTATACAATTCAATGCAGTTTTACCAAGAAATTTTTTATTTTATTCCATATATACATTCCATTTTTAATCAATTTTAATAATAAAATTAAAATATTGATAATTTAGTCTTCTATTTGTACAAACTATTTTTTATTCAAATTGATTTTGCTGACACTTTGAAAATTGAGGTAGTAAAAAGCAAACAAATATAAAGTAGGCCTTTCCTATTGACCCACACCAGCGCCTGAGTCCACTGTCTTGAAGATGAAAATATAAACGCCTAGTTGTTAAATTATTATTATTTTCACGTAGGTTTTAAGCTATTTGAATTATTAAAACATTTATATTTCATTGGAGAAATTGCTCTTAATTTTTCTAAACATTGTATTACAGGTAGACAGCCGTATTTGAAAGTCGATCTGCACTAGATGCCTAAGTAGACATAGTCTAGAATAGGCCCTATAATGAAAGGCGAGGATCCATATATTCCATATACGCTAGTCATTAGGATTTACCACTCAGTTCATCAGCTTATTTTTATTAATTTTATTTAATTATTTTAGACACTACCAAAGAGGGAAATTTATTCAGAGTTGTTTACTTAGCTGTATAGGCCTAAAATTGGATGTAGAAAGCCTAGAGCCTATATGTGTAAGCCTATTACTTACTAGCCTATATCGCAAAGGAAGCGTTCAAGTATTAACCATTACTAAATAGAGTTTAACCTATTACCATTGACTATATTACTACTTTAAACTCATTATATCATGATTAAATAACTCATGAAATACGAATATTTTTTGCCAATAATTTGGTTAGTTTGTGAGGTCTGTTACTAACTTAGATATGGTTTAAACTGCATTTATTTAGGCCTACACGGGACTACACTAGCGCTCCACAATGAACCACAAAACAGCTGATAATTTGAGACACAAAATTTAACGTTTTATGAGAAATCTATCATCGTGTTTTTAAAATCAATGCTATTACTTTCTCAAGTTTGCTTACCATGACAAAATTATAATAAGATAAGTTAGCCTATTTATTATAGCTTATTTAGAGGTTAGATATAAATAGTTTCTAACAAAGAGCAACAAAGATAAACAGGATGTTTTCTCAAAATATAAAAAGCGGACCTTTTCCGTTAATTCACTACCACTACTTTTTTATCACAATTGCGATTAGGTTAGGTCAAGGTAGGTTAGGTTAAGTAGCTACTCAAGTTGATCACAAACTGGTAAATCCAATGATTGGCATTCAATTGAATGCGCTCTCCGTGTGTAAGTTCTTGGAGAGCGATAAGATAAGGCCAGCGATATCGTATTCCTAGCGGATAAGGAATACCACAGTGAACGTAAAAATTATTGGGGAACAGTTTTTAGAGCAATAGAATATTTATCAAGCGGTAGTGAATTAACGGAAACAAAAAAAGTAGTGGTAATGAATAATGAATTACTTGGAAAGATCCCGAAAAGCTCCTTAAATAGCCTTACTTTTCAAGCTTGCTTAGTTCCTGCGCTGTTTTGGGTGTTTTGGAAGAAGCGGACACTCTTAACTTACAACAGATGATATATTACATAGGTCCCATGCACTTTGTCATAGAGTAGGCTTAACGTAATGTCAGTAAAATGGATTTTTTTAAAAAGAGATTTAAAATAGTGTCAAATCATTCATACATATGATGTACCTAGGCCTATAGACTATAAAAGTTGAACTCCGTATTGAGCTGAGGTAATTAAAATTTTAATTATGAACTAAATATTAGATTAATATTAACGGTAAATTTACTTTAAGACGATGGGCTGACAGCATTGTCTCATCGCCTGCAACTAACTTAGAAACAAGACGGAAAACTAATACTCTAATAGTCTACTACAAATAAATAAATATGTGAATTAACCAAACAAACACAAATACAACAAATTAAACACGGCAATGCAAAACGGGATTTGAAAACACCGTCAATTTGATGTATTATTCTTGTGAAACGTCGGAAATGTTCATTTAGTAAATTATCTTAATATAAAGCAAAATCAAGAATCATAATTAATTAAAGGTGCGTCAATAAAAATTATGAAACATGGATATTTAAACTGTTTTTTTTTTTTTTTTTTTTTTTTTTTTTTTTATTTATGGGAATAACAAATGTAATATAACCTTAATAAATCAATTGGTTCTCTTTTAACAATATTCAATATTTGTTCAAGTAATAACTATCCATTTGTATTCAATTTATTTCCAAAAATATTACAATAATCTATGTTAGTAGTCAAGATAGGCTTTGAAATATTCATAGGAGAGACTGAAAACTGTCTCACAAACTAGAGCAATTAAAATAATTTAGTGATAAAACGGTATTTAAGTAATTTGTAAATTAGATAGTAAAATATCTGCTTATTGGCCTACCAGGAGGCCGTTATGTTTGTGAATAGACCTAAGTCGCCAAGTCAAGAAACCGGGCGGGTGTGAGCCGAGGAATTAATTATTTGAAAATAATCACAGATAGGACTAATAGAATAAATGTTAGCGTTACCTCGGCGTGCATAATCCCACGATTATCTCAGGTTTTTTTAATATCGCGGTGGTCAAGCGGCCGGGCGGTCGTGGTGAGGTGAGGGTGAGGCAAGCCCGCCCTCGGCCCCGCCCCGCCCCCACCCAACCGCGTCAAGTCACCACGCCTCGCCATTGGCTGCCGCCCGCTCTCCAATAGGCGCGTCTCATTAACACCCGGGCCGGCGGCGGCGAGAGCCAAGGCGTCAGTATTGGCACGAAGTCCACGCGAGACGTACCGCAGCCCCCGACACTGACAACGCCGTCCGTGCCCGCGTCGCCAGTGATGCCCGGTCACTCCTAGGACTTCACCGCTCAGAGATCTGGCTCTCAAAGTGTCGTCTCCACCGGCACCCATGAGGTTCGACCAAGCCGACGTGGTTACCTGCAGCGCGCCGCCGTCGCCCCGCGGGCCTCCGGACACTTCGGCCGACAAGATGGCGTATCACCCGGCGGCGTCATTCCTGCTTCAACGACCTACCGACTTCAGCGTCAGCTCGCTGCTGACGGCTGGCGGCGGCTCAGCAGGCACCGCGACAGCCGCCGCCACGCCACCGCACCCAGGCTACCCCTTCACACCGGTAGCCGTTGGCTGCTACCCCGGAACCCTGATACCCAAGCTGCCGCCCCCACATGGTCACCCCTACACGACAGCGGAGGACGTGGTCCTAGCAGCCGCGGCAGCAGCCTCAGCTGCCCACCACCACCACCCTGCCATGGTTCGGCCACTGAGGGCTCTTCAACCCGAGGACGATGGCGTCGTGGACGACCCAAAGGTGACTCTTGAAGGCAAGGAACTCTGGGAGAAGTTTCACAAGCTAGGCACCGAGATGGTCATCACCAAATCCGGCAGGTAAGACAAGAAGACCAGGGCCCGAGCGTCCGGGCTCGGATACAGTGTACTTAGGCTAAGGATACGCTAAGCGCGACCTGTGATATAGTGTGGTGCCTTTGACCAGTGCAACGGGGTAGTGATGTCCAAGGTAATGAGGAAAGATAAATGTACTACATTAGGGTGAAGTGCGTAGCATAAATTACACTCAAAATACCAATAACAAAGAGTCGATTTTACCAGCCAGTAGTCTATTTATATGGTTATATAAGGTTACGTATCATTTTAAACACAACCTGTAGGCCCTACTTGCTTTAATAAATAGTTAGGCTACAAACTAATACTAGGCCTACAAATTAAATTAATAAACTACATAGCCTATCCTTAGCGTGTTTGGATGCTGCATGTTTACATTACAACAAATTTGTTTTAAAAACCTAATCTATGATTAAAATAATAACAACAAATTAATTGTTCTGTAAATTTAATTTTCTACTTTAGTTCTATGATTTTTCTATTATATTATATATATATACCAGTCCTTTATGTCTAAATTATACAATACGAAAAGTATAAATTTTATTCATAAACATAGGCTATAGTTTATTTATAAAAGTTGCCGTAAATAATTGCACGTAAGTTAAATTATTTTAAAACCCGGATAAATACCAATGTTCCGATAATATATATTTTATCTCGGTTTTTTTTTCACTAGCCTACTTTGCGTGTAAATGGATTTTAAGCCTACATTTATTTTCAATTTGTCTTTCAATAATTTTCATTTTATTACAAACTTATTAGTAAAAATAATACACTATAATGAAAAGTAACATAACCTATACTTCTTTTAAACATGCAACAATATTTAAGAAAATAAAATTAGGCTACACAAATTTTTATTTGAAAAACAATTATGAAATTATTTATATATATATATATATAGGAGGGCCAAGATTACTTTTTAAACTAAGAAAACGATGCAAAAAAGGTTTACAATAATTTAGATAATCAATTAATAATTAATTAACTATGATATTTATAATAATCCATTTAATAATTCAAAATACTACAAGGTACTTTAGAGCAAATTATAGACCTATGTGTTTATTGCTATCAGAATTAAAAATAACTAAATATAAAATACTAACTTTTGGTGGTTCTAACTAGATGAATGTATACATTAAATGTATACTCACATAATATAATGTATAGTTTGAAGAAGAAATTGGGATTATTTGGAATAAAATTTCTATCAACACAGCGAATCGGAAGTCCGACCAAATTGCAGGACTGCCGACGGCCGCGGCCGACCCCGCTGCCGAGAGAGAACCCGTTTCCGTGCTTCCTGATTACACCCCGCTTGTCGATTTCCTTAAAAAATTATCTCCCCAGTCATTTTACGTACTAGATGTTGTGGACAGTCTATTTACATTAAACATTTTGTATGGCTTTTTAAATATTTAATTGTTCCGCACATCGGAGTTAGGGCCTACATATTTATATAGACAAATTATAACAAGATCATAAGATTGAAGGATTGTAAAAGCCGTTCTCTAAAAATATGTTATTCTAAAAGTAAACAGTAATAAATTTTGATTTTGAATATCAATAGGCCTACAGTACTAGCCTATTATTTAGAATGTTCCTAAAATGTTATTAAAATTACAAATTATTAGGCACAATAAAATGTTACTCCAAGTATTAGACACATAAAATATGCTTTAATTGACCTAAAATAAAAATACGTACATTTCTTAACATTCTAAATAGGTCTAGATATGAAGTATAGGCTAAATTTTAATCGATTTTAATTGACTAAAAGTAATATTAGGTTTAAGGAAATAATTAGGCCTAGCGTCCTGAGGAGACGTGTTTTTATTTGTTGTTTTGTTAACTATATAATTTTATTAGTGAGTTAATAGATGTTCTCTTACTATAACAATTAACAAGACAATTATTGAACATTAACAGTAGGTCAATGAACTTGATTTAATTTAAACAGAGAGAGGCATTTCACATCTTTTAAACCTCCAGAGTTAAAGGCTCACAGAAACTTCCTTAACAGGTTTAAGTAGGTTTAAAGAATATTTTTAAGGTCCTTGAAGAAGTTTTTATTAAATAATTTTTAATATTATTCCAAATAACATAGTCCATCCAAAATGGCATGTTTATTACAACAATAGGTAAAACAACGTTTAGGCCTACATTTAATTTTGCAGAGCAGTAGGTCTCTAATTCTCAATTTTTGTAAACCAATTAATATCTGGTTAAAAAGAGATAGAATCATTAAATCAGAATATCTTGAGTAAAATTTGTATTTTTGTACAATTGTACTTTTAACATTTTGTTATCTATTTTTCTCTGAACTGATTTAATTTTTGTGTTAAGAACTTCTGTATATTTTCTTAAAGTTCTGTAGTTATCACAATTAATTTACTTTTATGAAGTAACAAATGACATTTCTTATTTAACATAGCCAGAATTATTTATGTACATACTCTGTAAAATTGGATGGACAAAGCCTAGTTAGAGTTAGTTAACAGTCGAACTTTCAAACTTTATCAACCTTTACTTCTTTAGATAAAATGGTTTGCCTGAAATGTTTAATAGTAGTACAATAAAGTTAATATTTAATAGAATAAGTTTAGTAATGTATAAAGATGGCAATGGCTACGCATGAGCGATTATGCACTTCACTTGCATTTGAATTTATTTTGCTACCGTGTTGTCTCAAAGCACAAAAAAGAATCTTCCGTGTACATAGAATAATATACTTGATCTATAAATCTAACATTGATTATGTCTGGTCTATAAAGATCACACTTATTATGCATGATCTATAAAAACCGCATTTATTAGGTATGATCTATAAAAACCTCATTGATTAGATATGATCTATAAACACCAAATATATTGACCTATGTCACCAAAATACATAGCCCATTCTATGCTAAAAGAATAATCAAGTTATAAAATAATTTTCCAAAGTTGTGTTGGTAAAAAGTTGTTGATATAAACAATTTATTCATAAATCAACGCCACCCTGTGTATGTAACGTTAAACTAAAGACTTCACAAATAGGTTTGTCTTATAAAAATGACTTATTATACAGTTTAAAATAAAACGATATGTAGAATATTATGATAGATATGATAACAAATTTGCTCTCACTACAATTTTGTGGCTGCTGTTCACTTAATTCCGAACAGTTATTTTATGACCTACTTAATATTTTTCTAATAGCCTATCAAAATTTCAGATGTAGGATGGTTGAAATTTCATGAAATATTTTTAAAAAATTCATAGAAACGCAACAATTTATAGAGAAAATTACGCTTTGACCAAGTAGGTATATAGTTTATTTATTTGATATTAATTCCCTTATGTGTATACAATTTGTAATGGGCCGTATATTATAATCTTGTAATGAGAATAAACGTATAAACCTTGATTTATAAGTAGGCTATATACTCTTTGAAAATTGTATTAGAAAAAAAGAGAATAATAGAAAAAAAAACAGGCAACAGCTGTTTTATAAAAGTATTATTAATGCGTTGTATATGTTTGCACAATTTATCTGCAAGTTACTATTGTTAATGTATCAGTACTGAAGCCGTATAAACACGATTGTCATATTTATTACGAAAAATCACATAACGGACAATTATAAACTAACTTAAGCTACTTAAAACTGACGTTTAAATACAATAGTTATAACGTTTAAAAATTATTTATAAAATTGGCAAGTGTATTTACGAAGGACGTAGCGCTGATTTCACTAAATCGATTTAGGCCTATTTATAAACTAGGAGTGGACCATTTAAAATTATTCTACTCAATATAGTTGCATTTTGTAAAAACTTAATGACTTTTAGGTTAAAATTTTCATAATTATGTCGTAAATTAAAAATATTGTATGCCTGAGACAGTAAAAAGTTAAATTATTTCAAAAATTTACTTATAATCATTTTTCATATAATTGTTAATATATAATTGTTATGAGATTATATTATACTATAATTTCTTGTTTTATTTTGTAATGTAAATCTTAAGTTAGAGCCAATACGTTGTTATTTTTACTCTTGCTTCGCTGTTTGAAGTAAAAATTTGCCCTCAGTAAGTTATATCAGTGGATTCCATGCTGTGTATTCGTAACATTTATTTCTGCCTAAGAAAATATAGAAACTTTTTCATTTTTAATGTAGGCAATACTATAAATAATGTAATATAAATCTGTGGATCTCTGTAAATGAAGAGATTTTAGCTGTTTTTCTTAGATTTTTGTATTATTGTTTTAAAGGAAATTACGACATTTCTAATACGAGCATTTTTTAAGGTGCATTCCATGTTTATATAGAATCGCCGGTATTTTGTAAACCGCAACAATCCTACTGCCCACTTTATATAGGCTAACTTTGAATTTCACATTAATAAAAACACCGTGCGGTTTTTACATTATATTTGATATGTAAAAACCGCACTGTTTATATTTCATGTATAAAGACTGCAGTAAATATATTTTATTGTTATATATGAAATTATATTAGATGCATAATTAGATTATATTAGATAGAAAAAGGCAGCTTTGGTTATATTTTAACTATAAAGACCGTAGTAATATGCTAATATTTGATATGTTAATATCACATTCACTTACTTTTGATCTATAAAGACTATGTGATTTGTTCTTGACCATCGACTACAAGTTTATAAAGCTTAAAAGAATGTAATATAATTTTTTTTAATACTAAATGTGAACAAAGAATAATATTTCAATTGTAATTATACTTCTGGAATGTTACTTTAGAGTCATTAATAGTTTTTTTAAATATTTGATTTTCAGGACAGCTTTGCATGTTGTCGATTTTAGAATTATAGCAATATATTTTTTTTAAATTTTAAATAGTGATCAAGTTGTTATTAAGGAAATAATTAGGTTAGGTTAGGTGGCTACTAAAGTTAATCACAAACTGGTAAATTCAATGATTGAATTACCGCCGAATACTCTCTCCATGTGTAAGTTCCTGGAAAGTGATAAGATAAGGCCAGCGATATCAGATTCCTAGCGGATAAGGAATACCACAGTTGGCGTAAAATAATTGGGAAACAGTTTTTAGAGTAAGAATATTTATCAAGTGGTAGTGAATTAACGGAAACAAAAAAGTAGTGGTAGTGAAATAACGGAAACAAAAAAAGTAGTCGCAGTGAATTAACGGAAGAGATCCAAATTTTCAATATAATAATGGTTTAAAAAAAGAAAAACAGACATTTTAATAACTCAATATGTGTTGGTATAAATCGTGTGTCTAGTTTCTGCATTATGGTTTATACCAGGTTTAATTACTAACATTATATATACATCTATGCATGTAATGTATATTTTATGCGTAACGACATTTTTTTCGTAAAGTAATTGCTTTTTTAGTTGAACTTTGAACTCCGGCGCACGATACGCTTGATTCTCTTGTGCGACTCTTCTCTTATACTATTGTATTCATGTTACTTTACTTTATTAGTTTCAATAAAAACGTTTTTTTAATGATGCCAGGATATTTTTGTTCTTTGTTTGTTCTTTGAGGGTTTGTATTTTTCGTAAATAATCCTTATTTGAATTTAAATTACTACAATAATAATATATTGACAATATATTTTATCATTGGACAAACTTTAAACAGAGAACAATGTGGTGATCATACATACACCAAACAGCATAATAAAATACGAGTATCACAATGGTTCAAAGAAAAATTACACAAATAACAAAACTAAAACCAATCAATCAATAATGTACATGTAAAATAGATAGCCCATAATCGATTTAGGCAGTACACTTTACCAATACCAGGCAATCCTAAAAAATAAAGTAAAATAAATTTCTCACAAATAATAATAGTACAACAAAATATAAATAACCAAACAAAGTAAACAATTACAAAATGTGTAACTCTATGATCAGACACGATGGAAACAGAGTGAAACAATGAAACATGGAAATCTCTATATAACGAAAAACCTCTTAGTAACACATACAATATATAAACAAAACCAAACAAGGTGGTTATTTCCCAAATGAACTTCTTTTCCTCAGAATCATAAACAGCACGGTTGATGACCGCTGATGATTTTACAGAGAAAAAAAAACAGAAAATACTAGTTTTTAAAGAGTGTTAAATTTATGATACGATTAATAATCAATGTACTGTCTTAACCAAACAACATTTCAATGTTAACTATTAAGTATATGAATGGCAAATACTTACCATGTAATTTGTTATTATTTTTTTTATAATTTTGTATTTTTTTTAACTCTATAATTTTTTATAGATGCCAATGGAGTTATGTGAGTTAATATTTTCTAAATGGTAATTTTAGTTATAATAAACGGACTTAATTATGTTTTTCTTACATTTATTTAAAATCAGAATGTTAGTTTAGATTTGTTTGGATCCTACACTATGCGAATTGTTGACCTTGCCAAACTATTGCGTTTCATGCATTAGCAATCCCTTTATAAGTAATATAATTAATTTCTTCAATTGACATTTTTAGTCAGTTTTTTTAAATTTACTTTGATGAATCTCTTTGCTATTTTTTTCTTACAATATATATGTATCTTATATAACATTATAGAACAAACATAGCTATTTTGTTTACAACTAATTTTTATTTCAATTCTAATGTAGCCCTATGTTTGTCTGTTAAATAATAACATTGTAATTAAAACCAATAAAACTGGAAAAATAACAATTCCTTAATCTAACAGAAATAAAAAATATTCTATTCTTCAGCTTCCATGAGGCTGATTACTAAACATAAATACCATTGCGCTGTTGGAATTTAAATTTATTATAACTATGTTGTATTAATAATGGATAAAGTCTGCAGAGGTTGTCGGCCATGTTGGTTTTAATCCCATAAGAACAATGTTATTTTCGAACCAGGTATACGATCACGCGTATCCAAATTAAACAGTTATTTTAAAAGGAATCTGTCAAAACAAATTGCATTTGATCAAGAATGAAATTGCACGTTGGAATTGCTTTAATAATTCCTAATTAGTTTTATAGAAAAAAATTTAAAAACATATTTTGTTTGACGTTTTTACTTTCACATATTTTTCAAAACTAGGTGTTTGTATTCAAAATATCAAAATCAAACCCAATTCGTAATATGATAACGTTTAAAATAACACCTCATACACAACTTTTGGTCAATAAATAACAAAAAAATATAGATGCGAAAGTAACATTGTTCTTAAGGGATTAAAACCAACATGGCCGACACCCTCTGCAGACTTTTAAGGTATAAGATCATTGGATAGGAAAGTTCTTTATCGTTACTATACTAATGAAATTAATGAACTACAATTGTGTATAAATTATAGAACAATAGTATTATTAAAGAAATTTTAAAACTAATAAAAATTTCCAATTTTCTCTTCCTCTCTATAAAGGAAAACATTGAGTTAATAAAATTCAGTACCTTATTTATGATTGACTATATAATTAGGAATGGATTCATTCTGTTAAGTTTGTAACAAAAACAATAAGAATATTTTTGCCTTAAAAAATTAAGTAGGTTATTTTTATTCGTGTTGTTAAATTCGTCTTCCCACAGCCTTACTGGAGAGTGTTGCTTGATGATTTTAGTTGGTTTCGAAAACTAATCAAGAATGCTCTATTATTTATCTAATATATCTACAGTGTGAAGGCTATGTGAAGTTACTTTAAACAGTTTTGAAAGTAATTAATCATCTCTTAAAAAAATATAGGCCTATTTACTTAATAAAATCGGTTTGAATTGTTAAAATTCAATAACAGCTTTAAATTAATTAATTTATACACTAACAGCTTAACATTAGGTTTTCCTGATTTACATATTACAATGTACGCGGACGATATTGCCTTACTCTTCCGAGGGAAATCACTAGAAGATCTCGAAAGAAACTGCTTCTTACAACTAACAAAGTTATATCAGTACTTAAACAACAATAATATACACGTCAACCTTCAAAAACAAAAAGTATTCCTTTTTCTAAATATTTTAGTTTAGATGACGATCCACTGATCGTCATGAATGAGTTCGAATTACCTTTAGAATTGGACTGCAAGTACTTAGGACTAAGTTTTGATGGTAAATTTACATGGGGAAAGCACATAGATACGATATGCTCAAAATTGTCTTCACAATTATTTTTACTTAGCAGATATGCTCAATACCAAAACTATTTCCTTTTGCGGTTAATCTATAACTCGCTGATTGAGTCAAGGCTACGGTATGGGATTGTTCTGTGGGGCTCAGCGTCGCGTAAGGAGTTCCTGCGGGTGTTTTATCTGCAGAAAAGAGCTGTACGAACCATAGCTGGTGTACGTAGAAGAGCACGGTGTAAAACATTTTTTAAATCATTAAGAATATTGATGCTTCCCTCATTATACATCTATGAAATGATTTTGTACTACAAATTCAAATATGATTTCATAAAAGTTGGTTCCGACGTCCACAATTATAACACAAGATCCCGTGACCAACATAGGCAAGTTCCCCACCGATTCTAGCGTACTGCCTCACTCCCTCAAAATATGGGGCCAACATTATTTAACAAATTGCCACAAAAAATTAAACTAGAAAATAACCCGATCAGATTCAAAAAACTACTCCGTAATCACCTTTTTATAAAAGCTTTTTACTCTGTTGGTGAGTATTTATCGGATACGTAGCATAAAAGTGAAATAGTCTATACAGATTTTGTTTGTTTTGCATAGCTCTGGGATAAGTTTATATTTTTTGTTACCGTACATTTATTAAGTTTCTTGTACAATCTTTAAATTTAAGGTAGACTTATTTAATGAGGAGTGTAATACAATTATAACATTGTCATGCTACACAATAAAGAATTTGAATAAAGCTACGAATTATATTTACTATGGAAAAGATATTATATAGACTGATCATTTTAGTTTTTTTATTGTTGTATAAAAAAACTGCTGTATAAAAAGTTTCTGTTTCGAGTCCACATAATTATTACAACAATTCCAAATATTTAGTGCAGAATTCATTGTGGAGGTTCTATTTGCATTTAATTTATGATTATACTATTAGTTTAGTGAAGCGATTAAAGTTTGCATTTATTATCAGGGAAAATTTTAATTTTATTTGTTTTGTAAGTAATGGAAATTTTTAAGTTAATTAATTTAAGTTTTTAGTAAACATTTACTTATTTAAAAGCTAGATTAACTTATAGAACAAGTAAATGATCATAAAAATATATCAATGCAAAATATACTAGACATTACTTAATTAGAAAAGTTTAGTGACATGTTACATACGTGATTTCATACAAATAAATCTGTTTTAATTCCATATTACTTGGTAAAAGATCTAAACAAAATGGAAGAACTACTTCAATTGTTTTAATTAATTTAAAAATAAGAAAATGCAATTTAGTAATTGTTTACTTTTGTGTTTAATGTGAATTACGTAAATTTACATTTAGACACATAGACTACGTATATTCGCAACTCTTTAGTCTCAGGTGTGAATAGCAAATTGTGTTTGGAAAATAAAATATAAATGTATTTTCACAGTATCTCATTATGTTTACTTAATATATACTTAAATTATTTGCTTTTCATGTTAGAATAGGAGGCAGGATCTGTATTACAATTTGAATTTTGGCCATTTTGAGACGACAGGTAGATTTTTTGCGGAAATGGGTCTGGAATGACTAAATGAACAATAATGTTGCCTCCTGACGCAAAAGTGTAACTTAAGGCGTGAAAATTCGAAATGTACCATTTTTCGTAAAAAGGGTATTTTCAAACTCGTCTATAACTTGATATATTATAATTGTAGAAGGAAAACTGGCATAATAAAAACGTTTCGTAATTTAATTTTACAAAAGTTAAGATTAATTAGAAAAGCTTCAAATTGTTCATGCTATTTATAAATTAATGAACATATACACAACATTTAGGGAAAACGACATGTTTTTCTAAATTTTTTTGGACCCTTTCTTTTATACTTAGGACCTCCATATATATAGGAAAAACAAACTATGGACCTTTACCGTTAATTCACTACCACTACTTTTTTATCGAAATTACAGTTAGGTTAGGTGGCTACTAAAGTTGATCACAAACTGGTAAATCCAATTATTGACTTACCAACGAATGCGCTCTCCATGTGTTCTTGGAAAGCGATAAGATAAGGCCAGCGATATCGGATTCCTAGTAGATAAGGAATAGCACAGTGGACGTAAAAGTTATTGGGGAACAGTTTTTAGAGCAATACAATATTTATCAAGTGGTATTGAACTAACGGAAAAATATTAGTTTTAATGAATTAACGGAAAATATCCCAAACTATTTAATGTATAGAAACAGGACACAAAATGTGTAGCAGATTGACTCAATATGTTTTTGCTCAGTAATTTGTGGAATTATATTTATTTAAAAAAGTTATATCAACTTTTCAAACTCCGAAAAAAGTGATTCAAATTAAATTAAGACTTTTTAAGTTATCTAGAGCAATTTTTCATTAAATCGGTTAATTTGGCAGCCTAGGGATTTTTTTCAAACAACAGTTTAACTCAAAATAAATTAAAATAACATTCCCTGCCTTAGTCATCACCTCTTCTAGCCTATCATTCCCAACGAACAAAGCATTTTCACTATGTATTATTATTTAAGTCAATTCCTATTTTGATTATTTAATCATTTTAATTACTCTTGTTATTTTATAAGAACATTTCAAACCTTGCAAAAAGTGCAGAGAGATTTTTATTAGGAAGCTTCGCAAGAAGATTATCTTTGATCCAAAAATAAAATTTTCACGCTTTCTTTAATATGAATATATTTGTAAAGAAACTTCCTTCCCAGTAAATCATGTATTGTAGTGTTTATTAGTTATGTAAATACAGAAGAATTCGATAGTTTGACACTCGATACTTCAACCGGCCATAGCGATGTGATGTGGCAAAATTATTGTCTGAGGCTGACTGCGCATGCTTTAGTCCAGTGCAGATCAACGTAATATCGGTGTCAAAGTGAAGAGAGTGAAAGTTACCAATTTTTGGGAATACTAGTTACTCTAACCGTGTATTTTTTTTTAGCCTATTTTATTTATATTTCCTTGCCACATTACTGGAAAAATTGGTTTCTTACTTAATTTTCTTATTTTAATTTGAAAATGGTTAGTCATTCATGTAATTTTAATGTTAAAACGTGTTTATTTTTAATGAATAAAAATTCGCTCATTTAATATTTCAATAATCATATTGTCTATACTTAAATAATTACATACAGTAACTCCATACAAATTTAGTAGGACATACATTGTTACAGTAATATACTGTATAGCTTATTTTTAGATTTGGTAAATTGTTAACTATTCCTACAATTTACAATTATACATTACAATTTATTTATACGAATAATTTTCTTTCCATGTTTACCGTACATTCCTTATAGTTTGACATTTCGATACTTCGACACCTCCGTAATCCACATTGTCGAACTATCAAGGCTGACAAATTATTTAAATAATTAAATAAACATGGCCAACAAACTAGGCAATTTTAACTTAGATAAACATATTTTACTTTTTATGTACTAAAAAACTTTTTTATCAATATAAAAATTCGCCTACTTACGTACATTACCAGAACTGTCCTTGAATTAATGAGCATAGTGTTTAGTATGGAATTAGGCCTATATATATTAGAATATTATAATAGACTTCAAGTAAACACTACAAAGCTAAATATTAAAATACCTTTTTTTCAAAGTAAAACTTTGAAATTATTTTTATGTTAAATAGAATTTTAATAATTTAAACTATGTAGTATTATGTTTCGTAATCTACTTCATAGAAACAAAGATAATAGTTGAATCATTTTAACGCTAACTAATCAAATACATTTTTTACAGGTTTTTAACAAAAACCTTGCTTAAATTCACAACAACAAACACAACAAAATCACATTAAATTCCAGAAATTCTGAACACTATACTATACAAACAAAGTGACACTGTGAGAATAAAAAAAAGTGTAAATATAAAAAGTAACGTTCTTAGTTTTGTAACCAAAACCTTGCAAAATCACATACAATCTCGGAAATTTTGAATACTAGACTATACAAACAAAGTGACACTGACAGAATTAAAAAAAGTGTAAATATAAAATAACGTTCTTATTTTTGTAACCAAAACCTTGCAAAATCACATACAATCTCGGAAATTTTGAATACTAGACTATACAAACAAAGTGACACTGACAGAATTAAAAAAAGTGTAAATATAAAATAACGTTCTTATTTTTGTAACCAAAACCTTGCAAAATCACATAAAATCCCGGTAATTCGGAATACTAGACAATACAAACAAAGTGACACTGACAGAATTAAAAAAAGTGTAAATATAAAATAACGTTCTTATTTTTGTAACCAAAACCTTGCAAAATCACATAAAATCCCGGTAATTCGGAATACTAGACAATACAAACAAAGTGACACTGACAGAATTAAAAAAAGTGTAAATATAAAATAACGTTCTTATTTTTGTAACCAAAACCTTGCAAAATCACATAAAATCCCCGTAATTCGGAATACTAGACAATACAAACAAAGTGACACTGACAGAATTAAAAAAAGTATAAATATAAAATAACGTTCTTATTTTTGTAACCAAAACCTTGCAAAATCACATAAAATCCCGGTAATCCGGAATACTAGACAATACAAACAAAGTGACACTGACAGAATTAAAAAAAGTGTAAATATAAAATAACGTTCTTATTTTTGTAACCAAAACCTTGCAAAATCACATAAAATCCCGGTAATTCGGAATACTAGACAATACAAACAAAGTGACACTGTGAGAATAAAAATAAGAAAAAGTGTAAATGTAAAATAAAAAATGTAACGTTCTTAGTTTTGTAACCAAAACCTTGCAAAATCATCAAAATCCCGGAAATTCGGAATACTAGACTACACAAACAAAGTGACACTGTGAGAATAAAAATAAGAAAAAGTCTAAATATAAAAAGTAAAGTTCTTATGACAGCCAGGAAAACCAATTTTCTGATGGACTTTATTTTCAAGTTGTAAAAGCCCTTTGTTTAGTTACTATTATTTTTACAACAAAACACCAGAACATTCTGGAATACATTCATGTTCTCTAGTCCTGTAATTACTTTAAACCCGTAAACGTCATTGACACGCTGATGTGGGTCGAATCCTTTTCCCAGATACAGGATGAAAACCTTTTAGAAATTTCTTTCTTCTAAAAAATCCCTAATATTAAAAATGTAAATTTACTTAATCCGAGCTAGTTTTACTCGTAATTTTGTTTCCACCGTCATTAATTCTCATATAAACAATTTGAATTGTTAATAAACTGGAGTTTAAAGTGTTTGCAATTTTTTACATAAAATTACCAATAATTAACTGAGCACTTAGTCGGTATAACTCTCATATTATCTTAATCCCTCAAAGAGAAACCGTTCTTTTTTTAGTTAATTTTAATGTTTTTACTTGAAAACGCACTTTCAAAATCCTGTATGATAATCACATCTGGGCCTCAATAGGCTATCCTGGTGATAAAGACACTTCTCCCTAACCAATCCCGACGTGTGAATGTCTGTCCCGTGACGTCAGAGGCACATGGTCTGTAGTGCTGACCGCCGCACCGGTGGTGGTCTCCACATCGCGCCGCCATTTTGTTTCTGTCGACCTCCAAGTCTTCAGATTTGCCAGCTCTGGGCTCAGTTCTGCCGTCATTATTGGAATATGCAATCACTTTAACTTACCGTAATAAAAGTTACAGTAAAAATTGTAATTTATTTTGCGAATATATGCAGAAAGGCCGCAAAAATCTTCGTTGTTGCTCTTTATTGAGGCGGCGACAAGATAAATATTATATAAATGCACGAACGATAGATTTGTGTGTAGGCCTAGACAATCAGTCACATCTTCTTCACGAAGGAGCTAAGTCAAGAATAATAAATAGACTAAACATTGTAAATTTGACAATTATTTGTACTTGAAATTCATACTGAATTATAGTGATTCAATGATACAAACCACTACTGATTTGTTTAAAATATTTACCACCAAGTGTAGGCCTATAAGCTTTACTCCAAGCAATACGAAAATGTAAAAAAAAAATAATTAATTTCTAAAAATCGTGTAAATGGTAAAGTAAAATAGTAATACTGTAATTAAATATTTATAAATACTAATAAAGAGTAATAAATAAATACTAATAGGATTTACAACTTTTCTACTAATAAAGAGTAATAATAATAAAACAGAAATAGTAAAAATGTACATAAAGGTGTACTTAAATGTTTTTCATAATAGTCTATTATTTATTTAAAAAATACAAAACTTCCAGTGTTCCTGTAAAATAATTTATAAAACAGTTATTAAATTATACACTACAACAAAATTAAAGTATAACTTTATTTGTTTTCTAAAGACTAAATTATGTTAAACCCTACTTTTTGATTTAACTATACGTAATTAGTATGATATATTAATTAGCTATAGTTTAATTTATTATTATGATAGTCAACTAAGTTTTATATATATATATATATATATATATATATATATATATATTAATATCTTTACTACTATCATTATAATCAACAATAGTTATATCAATGTTTAGATTTTAACGTTTTAGGAAATAACAATGAACTTTTAAAATTTAATTTTTTACGTAACCTGCTTTCATAAATGTGACAATTATGTTATTTTCGTTGTCTATAAAAGATTAATTGTTTTCAATTGGACTCTGAATGTTTGTTTTTATTTTAAATAATTACCTGAAAAACTATTGAAACTGCATATAATATTCTTACAAATGGCATTTAAACCAAACGAAACCTAGTTTTGCAGGTATATAAACCTTCTTTGACTCCGGTTGTACATAGACTGTGCATGTCTAGTCGCTGCGTGACAAAACTCGCCACACACCAATCATTGCATTATAGTAACAGTCAAGTATCATTCCGTGTTTACGCATAATTTATAGTATTTTTAATCCCAAAAGAATAATGTAGTAAAAACCAAAAAATAACGATTGGATGTAGATTTTTTTTACTGTCTTTGTATTTTGAAGTATTAGCTAACAAAACGCATGAGGCATTCGCAGGTCCCAATTTCAATATGCATTGTCTTTAATTTGCTTTATAATATAAGCTTAGAGAGTCAATAGAACATTCAATTATTAAAATTCTTTATTCAATAAAGTGAGATCTCACAGCAGCTTATGACACAGTGTGGAGCAAAGGTTTGTTGCTAAAGTTCTACAGCCTCTTTTTCTCCCCAGTCTAAAGTTCTTCCCTGTCCCTTTCTTTTGCGACTTTTGAAGTCAATGGTTAGTGGCAAGCTAATAAAAGTATATCTCGGTCATGAAGAAAGCTCTTTTAGACAGTTGAAGAATGGTCTGCCACAGAGGTCTGTTCTTGCTCCAATTTTGTTCAACGTGTATACCGCTGACATCCCAATAACAAAGTCTAGAAAGTTTATATATGCAGATGATATTGCTTTAGCTTGCCAATATGAGGACTTCACAGCTACTGAAGAAACACTCACAAGCGACCTTGCAGCCCTCGAAGGATATTTTAGAACCTGGAAGCTAAATCCTAACCCATCAAAAACCGAAGTAGCCTGCTTCCACCCAAGTAACAGACTGGCTAATCGAAAATTGAACCTCTTTCTAAATGGTGTAAAACTTCATCATACTGATCATCCACAGTACCTGGGAGTAACGTTAGATCGATCACTGATGTTTAAAAGCTATCTTCAAAAAACGGCAGCTAAAATTAAAACCACGGCAAATGCACTACATCGTATTGCTGGAACAACTTGGGGAGCCAACACACACGTCCTGCGTACTACTGCTTTGTCACTGGTTTATTCAGATGCTAAATACAGTGCTCCCGTATGGCTAAATAGCGCACATACAAAAGTGATTGATGTCCAACTTAATAGAGCCATGAGAGCTATTAGTGGTACTCTCATGGCAACTCCACTTCCTTGGCTCTTGGTACTGTGCAATATAGCTCCTCCACAGATAAGACGTCAGGAGGCACTACTGAAAGAATTTAATAAGATCTTGAATGCCCCGCACCTCCCCATTACCCAGGACCTCTCTCGTCAGAACGGTCGCTTAAAGTCTCGAAACCCACCTCTACTGCTTCCCAGTTGAGCAGTTCACATTTTTCGCTCAATACCAGCTGGGCCATAGCATGGAACAGTTTTTATGGACGTAATAAGTTCCTTATTAATGCTCCATCAATACCTGTAGGTGGAATGAACTTCCCTAGGAGGGAATGGACACTTTTGAATCAGTTCCGAACTGGCGTGGGTAGATGTAGTTACTGGAAGTATAAATGGGGATTGACACTAGATCAGTCATGTGATTGCGGGTAGTCTATCCAAACAATGGATCACATAATTACAGAGTGTTCACTGCGTTCTTTCATAGTATATACAGGGATTGAGTAGTATAAACAGAATAAGTGAGGTAGGTCGTAAATGGCGCTATGGATTGGATTTAGCTATGTGAGAGATCACATTTATTTTATATTATATATTCCATCACTTTTGGATCTTAATTCAAATATATATCACATCTTAAAAAAAAGATTACTGAATGGTAGCTGACAAAAAACCATACTACCTATACATGGTTTTGTGACTGAAAATTAACCATTAGAACAACATCTTGCTCATCTTCTTATAGTAACATGTCTTGAAAAATGGAGAGACTTACCAGTGGCAGCAGGGAAGGAGACAGTCTTTAATCCACCCATACACGTACCATAGTAATATTTATTTTTTTTTTCAATAAAGTACATTCATCCATTGAATAGTATCACAATAATTATAGAAATACATGTATAACTAGTCTTCATAATGAAAACCATTAACTATAGGGCCTATAGTAAATTATTACAACCTGAAAATTAATTGTAAGCATTATAAAATTGTTACTATAAGCATTAGTTAATATGTTTTCAGTTCTAATTTTAAATTTTCATCGCCTTCAAATTTGTACTATACTGAGGAGTGTGTTTTAGTAATTTTAAAAATGAAAAAAAATTGTAATTTCTAATTTATATTCTTATTTATTCTGAGATGTTATGTTTCTGTATATCCGTCTTTGTTTCTATACATATTCTACATGCACTGGGAGGATTGGTGGGTCAGTACCACACCGTACGTGTATGGAAGGGTTGTTGGGTCAATTCTACTACCGTAGTGTATAGAAGAGTGGGTGGGTCAATTCTACTACCGGTAGTGTATGGAAGGGTAGGTGGGTTAATTCTACTACCGGTAGTGTATGGGAGGGTGGGTGGATCAATTCTACCACCTTAGTGTATGGGAGGATCAATTCTACCACCGTAGTGTCTAGAAGAGTGGGTCGGTCAATTCCACCACCGTAGTGTATGGAAGAGTGGGTGGGTCAATTCTACTACCGGTAGTGTATGGAAGAGTAGGTAGGTCAATTCTACTACCGTACGTGTATGGGAGGGTGGGTGGGTAAATTCTACTACCGTACGTGTATGGGAGGATGGGTGGGTAAATTCTACTACCGTATTGTATGTAATTGTGAGTGTATTAATTATATTTATCTATCAATATAGTTTATAAACCATAGCATTATTTTCATATAAAAAACTATCATTATATTTTTCAATAAAGTATTAAATATAATAATGAGCGTTTTATAGTCACACGTATTATATGTTGATGCAAGATTGTTAACTTTGTTTTTTAAATCGTCCAAATTGCTGGGGCTTCACTCATTAATTATGTATTTAGTTTTATTATAAAATTAAAATAAATAAGTTTATACATTAAGACTACATCATAATATTAGAATAAGTAAAAATATAATATTAAAAATCCAAACCACCTTCATTTTACAAATAATGCATTAAAACTGTTAAACGAACTTTAAATTAGCCCACAAATAATTTATTGCTGATACATTTTGGGTAAAAAATTTAACTTATCATATGTAATGATTACAGTTATTCAATTAAAATTATTAGTAAATATCCTTTACTCAAATCTTTCCTTTAAGTTGAAAAAAATTAAAACGATAATTTTTATTTGAAAAAATAATAGAGAACTTGTTTTGCTTGTGAAATAAAACTACGAAATAAAAATTCTTTTTCCTAAAATGTAATCTGTAAAACAATTATTGACAAAATTACACATACTGTAAAAACCTAAAAAAACACACCTGATTAACGATTGACAGGTATTATTTTAATTTTCAACAACGGCAGTAAAAAAAAACAGTACGTACAAAAACGACAAACAAATAGCTAGTGACAAGTTGATATCAATAATGCGAGTGGATTAATGAAATCAGCTGAGTGTGATATAAGAACTCAAATAATTCTGCGACAGCTACTCAGTCATTTAACTTTCATTTTGAGCAGTGTTATTGACTATCATAACAGGTCAAGATGTGGCTGAACATTGATAATTAACAAGACAAACAACAAATTGATTTGTGATAAAAAACTAAATTTCCAGAGCTTAAAATTTTATTTTGAGTTTGTATTGAAATTCCATTGTATACTGTATTAATAATATTATGTTATTTATTCATAATATAATTATGAATATATTATGTTATTATACATTATAATTATGAATCACTCCGTGTATTCACTCTGTCAACACACAGAGTGAAAAGGTGTGTTCCATTAAATACTGACATTTTATTTTATATATGTACAACTCAGGAAGCTTGAACTAGTGATCATTATTCGTTTTCAAAGAATAAGTTAAACACTAAAAAATGTTTGTTATGATTTAACTGCCATGTGACCTAAGTCCATACATTGTTTAGTCTGCACCATTTGTAAGAAATTTATTACAATTACACATAAAGAAATAATATGTTCTCTTTAAAGTGTAACATTACGTTGAATTTTGAAACTGGTGCAAATATTGCAATGAAATCTGTGAAAAAGTTGTTCATGTATCGAGGTGACTCAAAAAGATATGTGTAAGTAAATAGTATGACTTATTTAAACTCAAATTAACTTCCTAGAACACGGATGAGTATCCTAAGCCACAATTCCAAACATTTCAATTCATTCTCTTTCCCTAGAACACGTTTGAAAAGTCTAAATAACAAATCAATTATTTAAATCCAAACTGATTCCTTAGAACACGTTTGATGAGTCTAAATAACAATTCAAATAATTTCAATTCATTATATTTCTTTAGAACACGTTTGAAAAGTCTAAATAACAAATCAATTATTTAAATCCAAACTGGTTCCTTAGAACACGTTTGATGAGTCTAAATAACAATTCAAATAATTTCAATTCATTATATTTCTTTAGAACACGTTTGATGAGTCTAAATAACAATTCAAATAATTTCAATTCATTATATTTCTTTAGAACACGTTTGAAAAGTCTAAATAACAAATCAATTATTTAAATCCAAACTGGTTCCTTAGAACACGTTTGATGAGTCTAAATAACAATTCAAATAATTTCAATTCATTATATTTCTTTAGAACACGTTTGATGAGTCTAAATAACAATTCAAATAATTTCAATTCATTATATTTCTTTAGAACACGTTTGATGAGTCTAAATAACAATTCAAATAATTTCAATTCATTATATTTCTTTAGAACACGTTTGATGAGTCTAAATAACAAATCAATTATTTAAATTCAAATTGGATCCTTAGAACACGTTTGATGAGTCTAAATAACAATTCAAATAATTTCAATTCAATCTAGTTCTCTAGAACATGTTTGATGAGTCTACTTAATATTGTTAATAAATAAGAAATAATTGATTTGTTACTTAAAAATCAATTATTTCAATTCAAACTGTTCCATAAAACACGTTTGATGTTTCTAAGTGAAAAATCTAATTATTTTCATTCAACCTGATTTATTATGTGTTAAAAGATTTATTATTACGATATTTTGTTAAAGGTAGGAAATTAAAGCGCAAGAATTGCTATTTTTACAAAAAAGTTGCAAGTTTTAATCCGTAATGCTTATTTTTAATCCACAAACTTTACCAAAAACTTCTTCTAAAAGTTCAACTGATGTTTGTTAACAATACAGTTAAAACGAAGAAAGAGAGATAGCTTTTGATGTTGATACTTGAACTAAAGTTTTGTGGACAATTATATTTCTTATTTAACGGTTAAAATACTTTTATTTAATAGGCACTACATCGACGACCTTTGGAAAAAACAAACGAATGTAGAGTGAGGTGAGAAAATCCGTAAAATGAAAATGATCTTGTTAACTATTGCGTCATCTGGCAAATATTGACTAACTACTTTGAAAATTATTGAAAGGGAATCGTTAAAAAAACACGAGTAATTCAATTCTTCCAAACTCATTGAGCCAACAGGTGATTTAATAAACCGGAATAGGTTTGTTACTCTCACGAGTTGTGGAACATGCCTGCCAACTATTTAAAACAAATATTGTTCCGATACTTCATCTAACATCAGGCCGGATCACAGGGGTTCGGCTTCATGCTTCAACTCAATAAAATAATATTTCATGGCTTTTTAGAACTAAACTAACGCAGTCAATCATATTATAAATATAAACTAATCCTTTATAAATTTCCAGCAGCTAAATTCGTTGTACGTATAGAATTTAAAACTAACAATATATTTCAAAGTTGGTAATGGTACTTTTTCTATTCTATTTTATTCATTAATGTATTTATTGTTATTATTTTTGTTAGCGGATTTTATAATGTTAACTATCTACATACATCTTAGTGAGTAAGAAAATCAAAAATATTTCCAAATATATTACACATTGCTAGTCATGCTATTAAGTATTAAGAACTGGTGTATCGCAACAATAAATAACAATATCAACAAATAACCAGGAAAACAAAACGTATATTATTTAAAAAATAAATGAGCTGAAGATAATAATATAAAATTATAATAAAATAATAGAAATAATTTAAAGCAACTCTAAATGTATATTCAAACCTAACGAACAAACTTTATAAATTCTCAATGTTATAAAGTTGGGATTAAATGCCCAAATCTAAACATAACAATTAATAACGAGAAATACTCAGTAAATATATAAATACTATACATGAAGACACAAATGAAAAGCCACAGCATATAAAAACACAAATAACAAATGAAAACACTCAGAGAATATTTAAGAAATATTTTAACTAATATAATTTTGAATACAATTTTAAAAATTTGTAATCATATCTTTAATATTCTTAACCCAGAGCCATCGAAAAAGTAGATACATTTTAATAAAAAAATAGATAATGCAAATATATGGCAATCATAATAATACGTTATGAGGTAAGATTACGTCACAAAAAATAAATTTATTAGAATATAAGAACAAGATGGAACAAATGTTTGTGGTATCATATTTAATTTCTTTAATACCATAGACAATTGCACCTTTATTTTCATGTTTGGTAGTTATACTGTGTTGTGTGACGAAATATTAGTTTGTATTTCTCCAACACTAAATATGCTAATTACGAAACTATAGTTTCTTAAAATTTAAAATTATCTGAAAATCGTTGAACAATGTTTTTATAAAAAACTCTATTGTTTTAAAAATTAATCATATTTTCTATGTTTAAAGTTGACTATATTCACAGTTGTTATTCTGATTTTAGTTTTATTTTATTATTCTTTTATTTCATATGTGGGATAATTACATTTACAACGAAAATCAACTGTTTATAAGCACTAAACAGGGAACAATTTAGTTAAGCGTTTCAGTATAAAAAGGAGTCATAATAAAAATATTTATAGGCTTGTTCGTAGTTTATAAAATATTTATAAAGATATAATTATCTTTATTACAAACAATAATACATTAATACATTAATCTATTTTGCGAATGATGTTAATTGTATTAGAAGGAAGCTACTAACTAGACTTGAATTTGTAAATATATTTTATTTTGTTGGCCTTTTTATCTGAGTTTTTGTTAACTTATTTATTTATTTTATAATTGAAACACTTGGCAATCATATTGTTATGGTTGTATTCACAAAGAAAAAGAAACAGAAGTCGCTTTCTTAAGGCTGCAGCGAACGCCACAGTGGCAGATATAAATATAATACTACTAATATAAATTTGTATAAATCTGTATTAATAATAATCATCACGTTCATCCTCAAGGATTTGGGGGGATAAGGGAGGGACTGACAAGGTGCTGTCCCTGTTATGGCATGACAAACTGGAGAAATAACTACTCGACACATTTAGCGCACTATCGCATGCTACCTCTGTTTCTTTCTTCTCTGTGTTGTGTGTTATTTGTATTTAGTTGGTATATATGTGTATTAGATATATACTATATAACTATATAGTATTTCTACATTATATATAAAGTAATAAAAGATTTACCAGCAGTTCAATATTTTTGGAAAGAGCTCGTGTAAAGCTTATCAATTAGTAACTTAAAGAAAAATGTCAAGTTAATTTTTGCTACGTTTCAGAGGATTAAATATCATTAAATTAAAATAATTTTGTAAGTGATTGTTAATTTAATGTGTATCGTTCACGCGTTACATGAAACGCATGTTTTCCGATTTAGCGCTACAACTGCAGTGAACTGGGTTTGAACATGACACAGGTGCAATTTAATTTCACTGTTGTGGTCGGAGGTTGGGTGGGGGGCGTAAACGGGAGGTACATGACAAAACATAGCAGCAATCAGTAAATACAGTGAGGGATCATGTAGAAACCGACTGCCTCGTCCGCTCTTTACATCGCTGCTTGACTCGTTTCTAGTTAAAAAATAGCCTATGAATTGAACGAACTATAACAAATGAACTAAAAGATTGGATTAATTAATGAAAAATTAATTACTAACATTATTTTTTTTTGTTTCCGTTAATTTTGATAAATATTCCATTGCCCTAATAATTGTTCCCAGTCAT
Organism: Stictocephala bisonia; assembly: GCA_035578905.1. Lineage (NCBI taxonomy): Eukaryota > Metazoa > Arthropoda > Insecta > Hemiptera > Membracidae > Stictocephala > Stictocephala bisonia. The sequence goes on along the minus strand of JAQJVL010000035.1, from coordinate 3,704,753 downwards.
TTTTACGTCCACTGTGGTATTCCTTATCCGCTAGGAATCCAATATCGCTTGCCTTATCTTATCTCTTTCCAAGAACTTACACGGAGAGCGCATTTGGTGGTAAGTCAATTATTGGATTTTACAGTTTGTGATCAACTTACTACAACTTACTAAGCCACCTGACCTAATCTAACCGAACCGTAATAAAGTAAAAAGGTAGTGGCAATTAATTAACAGAAAAGGCCCAAAAGCTAAAAAAAGTTAAATTAAGAACTATTTATAGAATAAATAGCGTAAAATTTGAACTATAACAATCTAATAAAAAGTTCAAATAATAACAAAATGTACTTGCCATTTAAATGTAAAAATAAAAAAATAAAGCAGAAATTCATAATAAATTTAACGATATAAAAAAATTCAATACGTCAAAAAATAAATAAAAGTATTTTAACTATACCAAAATTAAATATGTCCCAATAAATCAATAAAATAATTAAATCCTTAAAATTTATCCACAAGCCAAGGAATCGTCAGATAAGTTGCGCGTAAATAATATGATATGGTTAAATTAGATAGTCACTGTTTCCTAGAAAGGAAGTTAGAAAAATTTCATTTAGTAAAAAAATTGTTCATTAAACTTACTAAATAGCTACTGTGAAAACTGTCGGCGCATAAAATTATGTGCACCTGAGTTTGAAGGTTGTTTTCTAAGGGACCAAGAGGCCTACGAAAATTATTATCACACCGTTGTTTCCCTCGTTTAATTTCACGTCATGACATATACGTTTTAAAATTGTATTAATATTTTTTATTCTAGTTGGAACAAAAAAAGTACCGGAATTTTAACTAGTTTTCACTGTACATCAAATTTACAAAATTATTACTCAACAACTCGTTAATGTATTGCATTTTTTCAAATTAAAATTTCTATTGAAAAATCTATTGTAATAAGGATTGTATCAAGAAAATATTAAATACATTTACCAATTACTGAGTAGTATTTCGTTGTTGTATACACGTTTTTAACTATAATTTAATGTTTTTCAATTACAATTAATTGGACTCCCCCTTCCTTAAAAATACAATCATACAGTTGGAACTTTTAAAAAACCTAACTAGTAGGTCTACATAAAAAAAGCTTTACTTAAATTAAAACCAGAAGATTAAAAGTATGGCATTTCCAGGTCGTCGCTGGGGGCTAGACACTGCGGCAGTGATTACATAATGAGGTGGTAATTGAGGGGTAGCATGGGGGTTATTTGTTCATGGTACCGTCATTATATGGGCTTCCTCATAAATTGAGCCAAATAAGAAAGACATTTGGAAATAGTTAAGCGAGACTCGTGCGCCCACCCACCCACCCACCCACCGGGGCGCGGGGATGTTAATCACGTCACTGCTCGCTTCCAATCAGTTTTTACACGAGTGATTGGTTGCACTAACTCAGCGCTCGGTTCTCCTCCTGTCCCGATTGTACCTAAATCACTTTACTCAAGTAATTTGTTGCTCTTACCTCAGCGCTTAGCCATGTACTAGAATGTCCCGATTGTAACATTTTAATAAAGTTTTCTGTGCACTTTCGAAAATCACTCAACTAATGTTTTCTGTCTATTTATCCTGTCCCGATTGTTCCAAAAACACTTTACTTAAGTTTTCTGTGCACTTAGCCATAAGCTGCGTCAATTGTTTAAAAATTACTTTAATAAAGTTTTCTGTGTGATTATCTCAGAGCATAAACATGTTCTATACTGTCCCAATTGTACCTAAATCACTTTACCCTTAGCCATGTACTAGCGCTCACTTCAATTCTTAGGTGCTATTGTTTACATCAGTGCTTAACCATGTACTGAGATGCTAGCGCTTAATTCAGTGCTTAGCCATGTACTGAGGTGCTAGCGCTTAATTCATTGCTTTTACTTAATTCAGTACCTAAGTACTGAGGTGCTACAGCTTAATTCAGCACTTATCCATGGGGCTTTTACACCATCTACATATTTACAAATATAATTACTCTAACAAAATAATGAATGTAAAGAATATATCTTCAGAACATATGTATCCGTGAAAACAAAGGTCTAGTATTTTGTAAGGCTATGGATGTATGGGAGTGTCATCACCACTGTACGTGATTGTGTGGATGGGAGGGTCATCACTGCATACGTCTCTAAGTAGGAGAGAAGGTCACAGCCCTTTTTACAGGTATGGTGGTGAAAGGAGCATCTCTATTGTACGTGTATAGGTGGGTGGGAGATTGTATTTTAGTCATGCAGGCAGCCCTAGATTTTGTTGTACAACTGGAGTTGAGCCTAGTCACCCGATGTACAGCCGCACCCACCACAGTCATTTGTTCTGAGTAAGAGAGAACGAAGCAATATGGAGTCTGCGGTGGTACTACCAGTGTTTGTTGGTTCTCTTGGGAGGTTATCGCCTTGGATGTTGAGTCTAGTCACCCGATGTACAGCCGGCACCCACCACAGTCATTTATTCTGAGTAAGAGAGAACGAAGCAATATGGAGTCTGCGGTGGTACTACCAGTGTTTGTTGGTTCTCTTGGGAGGTTATCGCCTTGGATGTTGTGTCCAGTCACCCGATGTACAGCCGGCACCCACCACAGTAATTTATTCTGAGTAAGAGAGAACGAAGCAATATGGAGTCTGCGGTGGTACTACCAGTGTTTGTTGGTTCTCTTGGGAGGTTATCGCCTTGGATGTTGTGTCGAGTCGCCCGATCTAAAGCCGGCACCCACCACAGTCATTTGTTCTGAGTAAGAGAGAACGAAGCAATACAGAGAACTGCGGGGGGACTGCCAGCATTGTTGAACTCTGTTTTTCTCCTTGTTAAATGCCGATGTTAACACAGACACACGGATTGATGCTAAGTGCTCTGCAACAAAATAAATAAGCTGAAAAAGCGGGAATCGCGCTTCAAATGATTGGCTCCGCGCGCCGACAAAAAGTCTGGCACACCCGGAATGTATTAATCACATCTTGTTCACTATCGTGGATTGGCTGGCGCCATGTCTGGCCGAATTATGCGTACCGCTCGCCCACACAGGTAAAAACCGCCTTCATTTATTATATATTCCGAGCAGCTTTGTGAGGCCCGTGACGGTGAAAAACTCTGCCACCACCACCACCGCGCCGTCACCGAGTAACTGGCTCTGCAGGTCGCTTCGGTCACTCTATATAGCAGATCAACTTTTGTGCCTCCTTTCAGATTACTCTAATACTTTTCCGATGTTTCCTACAAATTGTTTTTCTTCTTTTGATTAAGTTCAGAAAGCACTCTCGTGTTTTCTTACAAAAAAATCTTGCTTTTGGATTACAAATTATGTCCTTGAGCTGAAGACTGAATAGATCTCTGAGCAATAACCTGGGAATTGTATGGAAACTACGTTTCAATGACAAAACACGACTTTCTTGAGGAAAATAGAGCAGTTTTTCAATTGATAGTGAACATACTCGGAAACCAGCCTTCTCACCGCTCCTCCAAGACAAACGTCCTTCTTTCTTTGCAACAACAGAAGCTTAGCACTAGATCTTTCTAGGAGAACTAGGAGAAATGTTTTGAAATTTTTAATTATTATAATCATTTATGGTTGGGTATGATCGAAAAACTACTTATGAATTGTGTTTGTAAAACATTTTCTGTAAACTATTGTTGTACAAGTTGCATGACAGTATTGAATAAGGCTAAAGCATCAAGGAATTTGGAGAGTAAAAGTTTAATTCATCAACTTTTTAACAACATAATTTGATCTGCACTAACTTCATAACCAGGCATCAGTATTCAACCTCAATGACTACTATAGTGAATTTTTATATTTAATAAAGTTACATTAAAGTGGTATTTATACCCATGCCGTGTCATACTACAACAGTCCATCTGACAGTAGCCTTAGTTACCATTAAAATATTCCTAGTTATTCTCCTATAAGTAAAGTACTTTTCTCGCCTACGTAGAGGGCAAATACACTTCAGTTATTTTATGTCAGAATTTTCCCAGTTTCTTCCTTTTTTATATAGTAGCAATTGTTATATTTGTCTTGAACAGTTGTTAAATCCTATTTAATTTGGTGGTCCAGATGCTTTGCTTTATCTTACACATTTTTACTATGAACTTTGTTCATTTTTAGGAGTTTCGCAAATGTAAATATATATTTAAATGAAATTAATCATATACTAACAAACTTTATATTTATAGATGTATTTACGATTATGCGTTTTAATACGGAGTAGAAATAGTTTTCACCAATCTTTTAAAGGTGATCACTACAGTTTATTTAAAAAAATATCTTTTCATTAATTGTATAAAAGTAACAATTTTTAGATTTAGAGATATTTTTTTTCTTGTTATTTACCGTATTTTTAATCGTCTTACATATTAGGATGACATTCTTATTGCAAGTAGATTAACTAATAATCGTTGATTTAGGATAGGTTAATTACGAACGAAACATTCCTATACGATAGGACATTTGAGCAAACAAACTGATGTATATAAGACATAACCTACTGCTTGTAAAGTTGTTTAAGTAAAAGCTAGCCCAAGAGTAACGGCTAGGATACCAGGCGTTAATAGTATTACTGGACCTTTTCCGTTAATTCACTACCACTACTTTTTCCATTACTTCACTACCACTACATTTTTTATCGCAACTACGATTAGGTTAGGTTAGGTGCCTACTTAAGTTGATCACAAACTGGTAAATCCAATGATTGTTTACCACCGAATGTAAGTTCTTGGAAAGCGATAAGGTCAGCGATATTTGATTCCTAGTGGATAAGGAGTACCACAGTGGACGTAAAAATGATTGAGGAACAGTTTTTAGAGCAAAAGAATATTTATCAAGTGGTAGTGAATTATCAGAAACAAAAAAAAGTAGTGGTAGTGAATTAACGGAAAAGATCCGCATTACCTTTATATGGAATTGCACTTATCATTTTAAGAATAACAATCATAACATTTCTTACCACATTTACGTAAAATGGATTTTTTCCCTTTGGTTTTATGTTCTGAAATTGTCTACTCGACTAAATAAATTTTATACATTTTGTAATATAATATACCAACATATTTTAACCAATACAACTAAAACTTTACATTCTATATCGTGTTTTCGTTAAACCAGCTGACCATGTATGCGCCTGCCTCTCCGTAGTGGCCTCACCCTCCTATTGTAAACGTAACTATCCACCCCCACCCCCCATTCGACTACTACTGGACAACTCGGACCCCATAAGTACAGTTTGTGGCTAATTGTTTCCGAAAATATTACATAGCAATAACGTTTGGTTTTTTGCCTGCTTTCTAGACTTTCCAAAAGTTTATATCGATTGAGTTTTCTGATAAAAATGAATGAGTTACTTGTGAATTATAGGTAAGTCCACGTTTAAAAATTATGTCTCGTAAAAAAATTACTCCGTTACAAATTATTTCAAATGGTTCTCAAATCCATTTAATTTAGAATTTGCTTAGATCATCTTGATAATGACTTCTTACTCTTGGGAAATGGTCATAATTGATTAGAACAAAATCAACGATAAGATATGAGGAGAATTAAATTTTTTTCAGTTCTTAATAAAGATGTTCTTCAGTTAATTAGTAAAGTTTTGTTCTTATACTAGACAAAGCAACAGTGCATGAAGTAGATTTTTTTAGGATCTAAATCACTTTATTGACAAAATAGATACTAATGCTCACCACCTCGGTACATGTATATATATATATATATATATATATATATATATATATTATGTTGTAAAATGTTTATATATCTAACAATAATACGTAATTCTTACCTTTTACATACGACTGATCTCTGCTGATATGTAGGACACAAAGACTTACTCGTATTGGATCGTTGGGAGTTCTTTGATCAACTTGCGAATAATTGCTACTTGTAAATAATTTACAAATACTTTGTCAACTTCAACTAGCAATAATCGTCATTTTCACTAATGGAGTTTACGTGTTTCGTTTAAAGATAATTTGCTTTCTTTGATGTAAGTGTTAGATTGCTGTTGCGTGCTTACACTTATCTGTCCTCAGCGAACTAACACAGGGGACGTTGACTGGTCAACCCGTGTTACTGTAGGTGGTTCTGTTACCTTTCCGTGTTTGGGTGTAATTAATTTGGACATTTAAAATATTTTGTACTTGTTAAATTTTAATTTGTTTTTAGTCACTATATTTCGAAGTTTCCTGTTGATTTTTTTGATTGTTTTCTGGTTATTTTAGACTCGTTTATTCGTGTTATTATAAAGGAAGGAGTTTCGATGCTTGCATTCTTGATCACATTAAAACCTCCTCAATTTGTGAAATGGGTTTGGTGTGGTTGAGGCTTTTTGTTTATAGAGCTCTACCTGCTCAGGTATCCCCCTGCGCTTCATCTAGATCCTAGACGCCAGAGCTCGAACATGGCTTTGTCTCATACTAACATCGATTATATAATTTCTTACAAATAGATATATCATATAATAAGAAAATTATTTGCCAGTATTTCGATTAGTTAATGAGGTCTGCCACTACAGCTGATTTAAGCTGATGTACATTTACATGGAACTACATTAGCGCTCCAGTACTGGAGTTTAAAACAGCTGATAATTAGATACATTGCATTTAACATCAGATGAAAAATCTATGTGTGTGTAGATAAAATCAATTATATATTTTGTTTTATATACAGGGTGGACCATAAGTAACTTGACACCAGTTACTCAATATGAATTTGACAGTTGTAACCTGTCATCTGTCTGTTACAACAAAACTTTTTTGAGGTTATGTTGAAATTAGTTTTTTTTTTTTTTTTTTTATTTCCTGTAACAACTAAATAATTTAACTGTAAAACTTAACAAAAAAGTTATCAAACTAACAATTACTGTAACAAAGCATTTTTATCGAGTGATTTATGGTTCACCCTGTATGTTATTTTCTTGGTAATTTAGATGAAACCAATGCCTTTTTATCTCAGGAAAAACCAAAATGCAACTATAATTGTTCAAAGGGGAAGCGACGTAATCAGTACTGTATAAAAATGTTAAAACTTCTTCGCAAAATAATTTGCCAGGTGAGAAACAAGTTCATTGCTGGTCGACGAGTTTCTTGGCTCCAAGGGAAGAACTGAAGGGGTTGATGACACAGGGAGGGGGCACTGTTGTCGCGGCCAGCCCCAGGAGGTGGTGTCAGCTCCTACACGGTTTATATTTACACGTGTCTCTAAAAGATGGCGTGAGCTCTCCGTTGTCGAAATTACTATCGATTTCTGTGTATATCGAGCCATGTTTATTGAACTTTTATGCAAATGACTCGTGTAAAGGGGACGTTAAAAGGGAGATATTTCGCTGACGACAGACAGGGTGCGATGTTTTTGACACTGCCACGCGAGGGTTTGTAACAGACAGCTCGGAAAAGTTTTCTCCAACTTGGTGTGATTCGCGTTTGGTGGGGATCGTCTCATGCCACTGAATTTGCCTGCCTAATTCCCACTGGAATATGACAACACAGGATTCTGTTTTATTTCCGCTTATAAGGAGGCCTATGTCATCTTTTATATGGTTTGAATCCAACTCAAAAAAGATACCTCTCAATTCTTTCACTATTTTGTATCCATACAAATATATTTTTAGCAGCCATTTTATTGAATATTCACATTCGAAATAAAAACCATGACTGTCTTATGACCACATGAATCACATTTCTGTGACATAGAAATTGAACGTAGAGATGAAATGTTGTAATAAAATCATAATTAGGTTAGCAATAGAACAAACATGCCTTGCTTTGTTTTAATATAGCTCATGCGTTGTACGTAAACAATCAAGAATGTTCATAATATGTATTAAAAGTTTGATGTGTTTTTTTCTATATTGAGCTTACACTAAATTCATTTCACTGAAAGTTATATATTATTATTTAAATTATAACATCTGTAGCTAAGTGCCTACAGAACATGCTCAAGGTTACCACTTGCCGTATGGCCCCACAAGTCAATGCTATATCTTAGATGAGGCTCGAACAGAGAGTTGTAAGCTAAGATAACCGCCCACCCATACACGTACAGTGGTATTGACCCACCCGCCCACCCATACACGTATCTCACCACCTAAAACGAGTTTGGCCAAAATAATGCTTGTAAAGTCCTGAAAATATCATACGTATTTTTTTGTTTAGCTCTAAATATTTTTTTACGAATAATTGTATTTGAATTTGACACAGCCACCCTCCCATACATGTACAGTGATAACGACCCACCCGCCCACCCATACACGTACAGTGATATTGACCTACCCGCCCACCCATACATGAACAGTAATATTGATAGGTCCTTAGTAGTACAGTAGATTAGTATTAGTACAGTAGATAAGTCCTTAGACTCAAGACACAGCCTGAAATACAGTACACCATACACGTACACTGGTACTAATACAACCACTAAAAATATAAACAAAATTGCACTAACATTTGCAATAACAAACGCTTTCGATACAAAAAGAAGGCAGCGACACTTCACTATTCAAACAGCTGATCAGCAGCGGTAGCCAATGTCTATATGTCAGGCTAGTACAAAGCCACGCATGCGTATGCCGTACCCTTCCCCCCTCCCACTAACCATTTTAAAATTAACGGTTTTGACAGCTCAAGATATTCCGTGGCTACTGTAGTATAGGGTTAGTAGCGGATACATCACTTTAGAATCAAGATAATAATAGACCATAAAAGGAATTTAGAGTGAAGCTTTTATGTATGATCCTCTATCAAGAGAACTGCAATTATGTTGACTAGAGATTAAGGTTATGTTCCACAAGATAGCATGAGTTTAGGGGTATCGTATGTATTAAAATCTCTGCGAAAGAAAGTATTGTTGAAACCTGTCAGTGGAAGGTACACAGTAAACTATAGAAATGAGCATCGATTACTATGATATACTGTATAGGGATACGGATAGTAAAAACCCTAAAACTAAAAACAAAATTAATAGGGAATCACTAAAAATTACCATACAAACAAACCCCTTCGATTTTTTGTCAGTCTCTTTTTGATGCACTCAAGTATAGGTTATCAAAAGAAGTACAACGCAAATGAAATAATTTCCTTGGTTGTCTGAGACATTGATAGCGTCATTATATTCTATTTACTGCACCCAAATATAGGTCATCCAAAAAAATACTAAACTTTAGAAAAAGCTCCCTGATATTGTCTAAGATGTTGCTAAGGTCATCATCATCTACTTATTGTACCAAAATTTAGATCACACAAAGAAGTACAAAGCTGTTGAAATAACTTCATAGGATTGCCTGTGGTATTGATAAGGTCACAATCACCTATATACTATACCAAACAATATGTCATTCAAAGCCTTTGAAATATCTTCATGGATTAACTGTCTGAGATGTTGAAGGAGTCATCATAATCATCATCATCCATATAGCCAGATTTCCCGGTCAAAACTAACGTACTTGTGTCTTGATGATTGGTGAACTTTGTCGCATTTCAATTCATGTGATCATAACAGTATTTTTTTAAGACTGTTTAAAATTTACTAATGTATTTTTTATGAGGCCTTTAAAATCAATTTTTTTGTACCGAACTTATCACAACATTTTTTAAAATTTCAAACAGTTTTAGATGACTAACTGCTACTGTCGGGTTGATCAATGATTATAAAATATTGTATTTAATTTTATCGGAGTATTCCCAATTTTATGAATTAGAGGTATCTATATAGATTTACTCAGACAAATGGTATACGTTTTGGGTAACAACTGATGAACTACTTCTTAAAATTTGTATGTAAGATTTGTTATCTTATGTATTTAATGTGCTTGAAAATCAGTGTTACAAGTGGAGTGGTCTTTAATTTTGGCATCCACTGATTTTGTATTTTGTAGTAACTGCCAAATTTTTTTGAAAACAATCGTGGAAGTGGTCGGTGATTTGATAACTTGGGTTGGACGACATTTGAACTGATACAGATAATTTTTCCCTACGATGTGAATTTGGATAAAGAGAACACTTGTTCAAATACCTCGCCACCAAGCAGATTGTTCCAACACTCGTTTGGCCATAAATTGGTCCACCGTTTGACCTTCCGATTCATTGTGAGTAATCTTAAGTGATGGATTCAAGTTTCACTGAGGTCAGCTTGAATAGGTCAATTCAGCTCTGAGAAAAAATCCTTAATTTATTTCACTAAACATGGAGAAATAGGTGTAAATACAAACAACTATTTCTCAGAACTTGTAAAGTAATCTGTACTATAAAGAGAGGACAATCATTTCTTAAGAAACAAAGCATCATCTCAGGAATTTCCATTCAAACTTTGTTATCACAGTTTTAAATGATTATAAAAAGTAAAGGCAATCGAATCACTAAGAAAATGTAGTACATGTAAATTTATAAAGTGTTAAATTTATATTATCAGCATAGATAGTATCATAGTATAACATTTAAGAAATCATTAAAATATCCTAATATAAGTTTCCCCTACTTATATTTCCCTATACATTCCCCTAAGAATAGAAAAATTTCTCTCTTAAGGTGAAATTAGGACAAATCTTGCCCTCTCTTACCTTTAACATCCAAAAACGACAATTTTTACCCAAATTGTTCCTCAATAAAGAAGTTTTTCTATGCTATTCTATTCTAGATAGAAATTTTATGATAGCATATTTTCTTATGCTTTCTTGATTATCTGTTTTTAAAAAGCAGTAGTATAGTACGCGCGCTGAAGGTCCGGCCTCCTGGCTGGCCTACTAGTCATATAAAAACATCGACTCTGAGCGAGGCGGTCACAGACAGATCGTAAAGCGTTATTGTTTACGCGTTTACGGAGAATTTGTATTTTGGTATCTCTTATAATAAGACCAGTATTTAAAATAAAAACATCAAATAGGTTAAGAGTTTGAAAGTTAACAAATTAAAACGTATAGCCTATCAATAACAACTATTAAATATATCATAAAAATTATAAATCAGTTAGTAACTTTAATTGAAATTAAGTGACTAAGAAATATATACTTCTTACTGTCACTAAGAAAAATATTTCTGTAATTTCCGGTATCGTTAAAATACATATAATTATTTAAATTGGTTTAAAATAAAAATGACGAATTGGGAGTGACTCGTCAGTTTTATAAAACTTATGGAAGGTTTTTCTAACGACACATTTGTCAAAATCGTCTAGTTCTGTCGCTGTTGTTTTTCTCTTGTATTTTTTGGGAGTTGTGAACGAACACTCTCCTTCCGCTGAAGTGTCCAATAAACACTTTTCACGCCGAATTTCCTTTATAAGAGTTTTTGAAATGCTACATGCAACTGCAGTTCGTTCTAACGTTTTTTTTTTTTTACGGCGATTCGTTGTTCATCTTTTAATTTGGCCTCATTCGCCATGAACTCACTTACTCTCCAAATAATGTCCCTAGCCTGACTTCTAGTAGTTTTTCCTTGGGCTACTTTAGGAATAAAGCGAGCCATAGTTGAGGCAGGAACCACTAAAGGAGTAAACTATTTAGGATTTACGTTCACTAATTTTACAACCTTAAGAGTCTGCAGAGGCTGTCGGCCATGTTGGTTTAAATCTCATTAGAACGATGTTTTTTTTCGAACCGGACAAATGATCACGCTTGTAAAAATTTAACAGTTATTTTTAAACTGTCTTTTCCAAACAAATTGCATTTGATCAAGAGTGAAATTACTCGTTGAACTGCTTTGAGGATTCATAATTAGTTTAATAGAATAAATATAAAAATTATTTAGTTTGAAGTTTTTATTATCACCTATTTTTCAAAACTAGGCGTATGTATTCATAATATCAAAAGCAAACCCAATTCGCAATATGATAGCATTTTAAATGACATCTCATACACAACGTGTGGTAAATAAATAATGATCACACACAAAAAACACACACAAACTGACTTATTACACTAAAGTAGTTAGATAAAAACAAACATATAACCAACTAAATAATTGTTTATCGTACACTTGAGTAAACATTCCTAACACGCTAATCCACAAGCAAATATATCGCACGCAGTCTGGAAAAGTACTGAATGTGCATCCGTAGATAACAATTAACGTAACTTATTTTAGAAGCAAGCGTGGGAAAGTCTGACAGTAGCGAATGTTTCCAGGACTGCAGGCATATTGGGCCCTCCACCCGTCTCCTCCCTATCACCGCTCGGCGGGCTCGAGGCCGGACCTTCGCCGCGCGGTCTATACCAAGGTATTCGAAGAAGATATCATGGTAAAGTCTCTTTTAGACAAGAGTTGGGTCGGATTGAAATATCACGGCTGCATTATTAAGTTTACGAGAGGGAATAGATGTTTTTAGATGAGACGGTGAAAAGTAATCGATGTTTTATCTGTAAGGGAATACAGTTGTGTTAGTGGTGAGCGAGGCTGTGTCACGGTGTACCCATATTGTCTCACGTACAATGGATCAGTCCGGTCTGTTGTTTGGCTCGACGCGGCGGCGGCATGCCCTTTGACTATAGGCTTTGTTCCACATCTCAATGAAGGCAAATACCAATTAATTATGATATGGGCTGGCGGCACCTGGTCTTGAGCACCTACGGCATTTCCGCCTCCTCATACTGTTACCGTGAGGTCCTCGGTCACTTTAAACTACTGGTGGCAACTGGTCTTGAGCACCTACGGCATTTCCGCCTCCTCATACTGTTACCGTGAGGTCCTCGGTCACTTTAAACTACTGGTGGCAACTGGTCTTTAGCACTACGGCATTTCCGCCTCCTCATACTGTTACCGTGAGGTCCTCGGTCACTTTAAACTACTGGTGGCAACTGGTCTTTAGCACTACGACATTTTCGCCTCCTCATACTGTTACCGTAAGGTCCTCGGTCACTTTAAACTACTGGTGGCAATTGGTCTTTAGCACTACGACATTTTCGCCTCCTCATACTGTTTCCGTGAGGTCCTCGGTCACTTTAATATACTGGTGGCAACTGGTCTTTAGCATTACGACATTTCCGCCTCCTCATACCTTTATCGTGACCTCAGTGACCGAAAGTGACCTCATACCTTTGAAAGTGACCGAGGATCTCCTCGGTCACTTTCAAATAATGGTGGTATTTGGTCTTGACCACCTACGGAATTTTCGCCTCCTCAAACTGTACATTTAGTTGAACTGGCGTAGGTTTGAATTTACATAAGACATGCAATATCCTCTTTGGTCTTGATTTGTCTATACGGTAAAACATAAGCATAATCATAAGAAAAGTTGCATTTCATGAACTATAAATTGTTACTTTTTTAGTTTAATAGAAATATTGAAGAAGTGATTGAATGTGTTTCGGTACATTGGCGGCCAAGCCGAGGCCAGCAGGTCCTGGTGCGGCCCGGCTGGTCCCATCTTCAGTTACACGGCTCGCTACACATGCACCGTCTCCTTGGATTACTGCGGCTTCATAATTAACACTAATATCCCATTAGGGCATCGATTAAGATTTTGTTTCATTCCGAGTGCTTCTATATAACGCCTGAAATCATTTTAAAAATTTTACACGACAGCTTTAAACCGGTTGGTCTCACCGGGTTCTTTGGGCAGAATGGAGAAGCCCAGGAACAACGACGTGGTACATTGTTGCTGAAGTCTAGTTACTGTAACATTATGGGAACAGGCCCATAGCAGTATTTGTATTCCAGCCAGACAAATATTTATTGAACAGGTTAAGTGTTTCCTGAAACAAGAGAAAGGACTGTATTTAGTGTTTTATTGTTGTGTGCGTATTTGATGTATGTCATATGACTTTCTGTTTTTTATGTCATAGAATCTTATTGATGTTGTAAATATATTTGAAGAGGTTTAATCATATCAATAAATAAATATTTCTGGTAGCTAGTGATGAGAGAGTATTCCGCGAGCTTACTTGTTTCTCAGTGATAGTGTGGCGCCAGAACACGACGGACTTGAGGTAGTCAACTCAACGCCAATAGACAGTAGCGATGGTGACCTTAGGTAACTATGTTTAATTGCCAAAACAAATGGCCTCGCCTTGCAATGGCAATTACCGCAAAGCGGCTGCAGACCTCCACTTAAAATACAATCACACCGTTGTGCCGCGTTCGATTCACAACTGCTTACTTTAATTCGCCTTCCCGTGTAACAATAAAATGCGCCTCGCCGGCAGAGGTTCTTAGAAGTTCTTCCAACAGGTTTCCGATCCACATTTCACCGGTGCGGAGCTGCGACGGGCTCACTTTCGACTTGTGTGAGGTAGCGGCTTCTCTACTCCCCCTTTTTGCGCTAATGTGGCATCCGTTCAGTCCATTTTAGAACATTTAAATTAGCCTTGATGCCCCTTGTAGACTAAATGTCTTACAAAAATCTTGCTGTTATCGATTAGCACTCCTCCTCGATTCAAGCAGTTATTTCATCTCTGGCGGTGGTTCGTGATCATTCTCTTAGTGTTGGTTGTAAACTAATCTGCTGAGTGACCACTTAATATGATCACAAAAGATTATATTAATGGCATTCTTAAACATGGACTATTTCTGATTTAGCATTTTATGGAGTTAGTCCTTGGCTCAAAGCATCCATACGTTGCATTAACTCGTACAAAAAGAAAATGAACTAATTAAAATCGAAGATGGTTTTCATTTATTTCTTTGATATCATTTTTAAATTCTTTACTGAAGAAATGCTCCACAAACACTCTGAGTGTTCTCGAACAAATGCTCCATGTTAGGACTGTTTCAAGATGTCTTGTTTTTAGTTATTCGTCCATTACGTTTTATGCCAACTTACGAATGACACTCTTAACATATTCTTTACTTAAGATGGGCAAAAACTATCGGACTTTTGCTTGAACAAGACGGAATTTTGCTTGAACAAGACGGACTTTTGCTTGAACGGATTGAGCAGGGTTTGAAGAAAAGGGAGGTTGAAGGGAACAAGTTTGTTCAGGTCCTACGAACACTGAACAAGACATTGGATCGAAAGCGAGCCTCGTACCGAGCACTCTGAAGGTGATTTTTTGCAAAAGACGGAAAAAAGATCTATCCTATGTTTTGCTTGGGGTTCTATTAACAGGTCTGTGGTACCTTTCCGCTTACCGCGATGTCCACCAATACTGCTACTGATAGTGCGTTCACTTCACTTGTTTCTTTCTGACAACGTGGTCCGAAGAAAGCACATTTCTATTTATTATGGATTGCAAACAATCACTAGATTGTGTGGAAAATCTCAAACCATTGAACCACGACAAATTGAATAGAAATGATGCGTGAAACGAAGTGTTGCCTTTTTATCTTCTTTTTCTGACATTCCAAAATATGAATTTTGGAATTATGAATCCAAAATACGCCACTACAGCAGGCTCCCATTATATAACTATACAACGCACAATAACTAACACAGTACACTGGAAAACAAAAAAATTATCATGTATGCAGAACAGCAACTGACAGACTAACTGATCAGTGGTTTACCAACTCAACCACTCGATCTGATAACTCAATCGAGAAAATATGCTACTATGAATTTTTCTATACTCTCTTTACTATTTTCATTCCCAGCTCCCTTTGCTTCCTGTTTGGTTCAGTATCTTGTTTGGGAAAAGTCTGATGGTGCACATGACTTTAGATTTAAACTCATTTATGATGAAATTTAACTTCGGGTTCTTTCCGTTTCCAAATGTTTTGTTCTTTACATGCTTGTCGTTGGAAACAAATCCCTTGCGTCATTGCTCTCTTTCAAGCATGGACATTTCTTTCACCCCACTCACCCCATTCCATCATTATTTGCTTCAACTTTCATTTTCCATTTTGAAGTTTATCGATTGAAATATTTTGCCATTTGGAAATGTCTTACGTATTTTCCTAGTGCTCTTGTAAAAAACATTGAGGTTAGTCTGCCGTTAGCTGCCCTGCGGAATCAACAGTCCAGCACATTCTCGTAAGTCAGATGAACTCTTCTCACGAATCCATTACGATAACAGCAGTACGGTTGTATGAAGTCTGGGAAAAGTAAACTCACTCCGTTGTCTTCGGCCATCCTAGTTTAAACTATTCCCCGACCTTGTATTCTAATCCTAAAATTAAATCTTCCAATAATAGAGATATGATTCTAATTACTACAGTCATTGGCTTCTAGGAAAACAACATAGTTTGAAACCTTTCCCTTATGAAAGGAAATATTTAATTTTGCTTACGGATCTGTTTACGTCGAGTGGAGTGTTACAGTAAATGTTTCTTGGGACGTTTGATCAGCTGTAAACCTGATCGACTCGAAGATGTTGATTAAGTAACTTAATAATAAATAAGACATGCGCCAATGTAGATAACAACGTGGTGATGGAATTTGAATTAAATATTCTCTAAAATCCAAAGTTAAAGAGATATTTTAATTATGTGCTAAAAGAAATGTCATTTTGACGTATTTCACATATTTTGGGTTTGCTTCAAGTAACATACACCACACTTCGATATTTTCTTTCTCAATGTTGAGCAGAAACTCGTCGAACATTGAGAAAGAATTTGGTTAAATTAAATTGTAAATTTTCCGATTAAAATAAGTTTGTTCTCCTAGATAAAAAAGTTTCAAAGTCTAGAGAAATCTGTAAGTCTACTTTTAGATGGCACAAAGTACTATATAAGACTCTGAATCAATAACATATTGTGTTTCTCGCCATGTTTAGCCGTGTCCTATGATCTGGCTATGTATGCTTTAAAACTAAATTGTTAATTTTCCGATTGAAAACAGTTGGTTCACATAGATAACAAAGTTTCATAGTACTGACTACGGCTAAAATAGTAGAAAAATCTGTAATTCTACTTTAAGAGGGCGCAAAGTACGGTAATTGACTCTGAATCAGTGAAATATCGTGTTTCTAGCCATGTTTAGCCATGTCATATACCCTGGCTATACATATGTTCAGAATAAATTGTATAGATTCCCATTGAATAAAGTACTTTCTCATAGATAACAAAGTTTCACACTCTGGAAAAATCTGCAAGTCTACTCTTAGAGGCCATAAATTAACCAATTTGATTTACATGCACAAATTGAAAATCTAGCTCTATCTAAGGATGAAGGAGGTGAGATAGAGTAAAAAGTCATAGGGCCAAAGTTGTAGATCGTCTCTAATCAGGCACAGAAAATGGTGTTAGTTTTGCTGTAGAACCGTTCATTTAGCCGCTACAGTCAATTAGGGAAACGCTGTTTTTGGCATTTAACATTTTTGGCACTAAAAAGGCTGCCATCTTCAATTTACTAAGAATTTTTCATAATCCCTTCTTATTGCACATCTAAAACATAAGACCAATGACTCTAAAAAATGTCTAGAGCATTAAGCGCTGTAGGCTTAATACTTTTTTAGTTACAGCGATGTGTGAATGATTCAGTGGCATTTGCCTTTTATAGGTATAGAAGATTATTACGTTAATCCTTGAGTATTTGGGGGGAATAAGGGAGAGACTGACAAGATGCCTGCCATCATAATGCCAAACTGTAGAAATAACTACTCGACACACACTCAGCGCACTATTATATGCGATATCTGTTTCTTTCTTCTCTGTGTTAACTGTGAGCACTTAAGACAGAAGCGAACTAATTTTTAACTAAAAGTTCGATCGTATAACTGACACTTTAACTATTATGACAAAAACTATCAGCATATTATTCGATTTTTTTAAAGGGACCTTTTCCGTTAATTCACTACCACTACTTTTGTTAGGTTAGGTTAGGGTTGTTTAGGTTATGTTAGGTTTGGTTATTTTATGTTTGGTTTGGTTTGGTTTGGTTTGGTTTGATTTGGTTAGGTTATTTATATTAGGTTAGGTTTGGTTATCTTGGGTTTAACCTAATGGTTATGGTATTTAATGAAAGGAAAAGATCCAAATGAAGATCTTTTTAATAAACCCAATTTATATCTGAACGCCATCCATATATTATTGATGTTTTTTAATGGGTTCACAATCATATCATTACACAACTCATTAAAATTTCTGTAATTTATTGTTTCAAAAACATAGACTTTAGTAGTCTAACTTTACACTTATTCAATGCTCAATCATCAATAACGTCTGATCTATCGTTGTTAATATTTACATATCACAAAGAAATATTTCCTTAGGTCATTTATCCCTTATACTTATCCAACCATTACTTACATACATATCTACATTTTATCAAATACAACCAGTATTTATACCTACGTTTTTTTCAATATAATCACTGGTCATATATCCTAACCTTGTACCTAATAATTGCTCACACTTCATATCCTACATGATAATTCTGCTCGTAAGCAATGATGTATCCAATCTAAGTGTTTATTATAAACGAGAACCCAATAAACTACTCGCCTGATTAGTTTAAATAATAAATCATAAGTAATATTTTTCGGAAAAAAATTAATTTGCTGTATTAGGAAAAAAGTGTGGGATAATCGTATTATTTATATATTTTGAAGTAATAGTATATCTGTTAAGTGAAAATATAAAACTTCAATTAAAAATTTAGCAATAAAAAACTTATGACTTGGGATGAACTTTTCATACTTTTTCCTTCCATACATTGTTTGAGTATATTCAATCTTTCATAATTTCTTTACAATGTTGAGGCATGAAGGCAAGGTCCATTGAATGGTTGCAAATATTAGGGTTTATTGTCCTGGCACTTAACAGAGAATACGCAGATTGTATCAATACGAGCTATAGTCAAAAAGTTCATGGAATTGGTTGAAATATATTTATTGGACAAAGATAAAACTTACAAACCTATTGTCCTTCAAAATACTCTTCTCCTACAACAATACACTTGTCCCTACGATCATACAGATGGTCAAAACACTTTTGACACTTATTTTTTTTAAATGGATTTAAAACATTTTATCGTATTTTTTCTGACAGCTTTAGCACCTGCAAAACAATTTCCTTTTATTGATGTTATCGCCGTGTGAACAGTAAAAAATCGGCCAACATGATGTCAGGCGAGTAAGTAGGATGTTCTAACGTGGTAACGCGGTGCTTGACTAGGTAGTTACGTACTAACGAGAATCAATGTGAAGGGGTATCGTCATGCAGCAAAATCCAATTGTTTTCTGCTCATTTTTCAGGCCGTTTCCTCCTTATGGCATCTCGTAAGCGCCTAAGAACTTTTTTGTGTGGATAAATGTACCTTATCATCTATTGTTATTCTTCAGTTTGCATGGACAGTTTACCGAACTCGCTCAATGTTGTCATCTGTGGTTGCAGTCGAAGGGCGTCCACTACGAGAGTCATCTTCAGTGTTTATGCGACCTTCACGAAAACGTTTGTGCCATTCGTAAAATTGGCTTTTCTTCATTGCCTTAGTTCTGTATGCTTGAATTGACATTTAAAGTGTCCCAGAAGATGACTTTAGAAGTAAAACAGCAAATTTAATGTTATTTAGCTGTTCATTTAATCAATTTTCAAAAAGCGACACGAAACATTTTTAAATACACGAAAATCGCTCTTTACGGTGGAATAAAGGCGGCTGAGCTGTACTCGCTCTACCTATATCTCTTCTCCATTAAGTATTACAAGCTTATAGACAACGAAATTCCCACCGGCAACCACGCTGAGTGTCTCTAGACATCTATTCCGGGAACTTTGTGACTGTACGTATATTCATTCATTATTCATCTCTAAGACACCGATCGTAGAGATATGGGCGAATATGAAGAGTGAATGATTGTGATGAGTGTAGATGACTGAGTGTTGTTATTTTTACTATCTGAGTTCGACTTAGCTCAGAAAGGACTATTTATTAATAGCCCAATAGCCAGGGCAACTATGGGACCTACTGCTTTACGTGGAATCCGAACCACGTAGTGTTCGTCTGATTTTCAGCTAACTGACAAGTCTGACACTCAGATCTCTTCCTACACAACATCTGAACCTTGACTACCATTCAACATGGACACTCCAGACTTCTCTAGTAGTGTCTACGTTGATGACAACCATTGAGCGGACGCCGAGTCAGTATTAAGAGAACCGAGCATGGAACCTATCACCTACAATATCCCAAACACTTTGTAATATAAACTTGTATTGTAAAGTGTAATATAAATATATTGAATTGTAACATAAACTCCAATATCACGTAGTTAATATTACAATTCGTTTGAGAAATATTTCAAATCTAATCAAATTTGTTATTTACTACTCCCCAAATTGAACTAATCTTCGTATTCCTTATGAATCATGTTTAATACTAAAACAGTATTTTTTTTTTATTTAAATTAAATCGCAGCTTGCCTATTATTTCTAATTGTGTTATTATTATCACTGATTTGTTGTTATTATTATTATTACTGTGGATGTTATTACTGATTAAAAAGTATAAATATTATGTTATTACACCTATTTTGTAAATTGATATTGAAACTGAAAAACAGTGATATAAATAATAACAAAAAACTATAAACAAAGTGAATGGGCTGCTTTTTATGTCCAAGTTGGGTGGTAATCATGGTCCGGATAATGAGATATTAATAAAATGGTTCTTTCTAGGGAACAATTGACTTTAGTTAGTAACATTGACTACACTCATTAATATTAACTCATCACACTCATTCGCTCCTCATACTTACTTAATCCTGTCCACTTCTGCCGGTTGGTGTCGATGTTACAAGGCGTCTAAATCTCTGTCTATCTACAGTGAGTGGTATAGCCACTTGGATGGAAACACCCTTCTCACGCAGATCATCCTCAACTTCTTTCTCCCAGTTCTTCCTCGGTATTCCTATTCACGCCTTCCCTACACTCCAAAGAACTTTCTTCACTCAAATGTTATTCTTCAGTTTGCATGTACAGTTTACCGAACTCGCTCAATGTTGACATCTGTGGTTGCAGTCGAAGGGCGTCCACTACAAGAGTCATTAACAAGGCTCCCAAAGGACCCATTTCATAATCTTTGGGAGCCTTGTTGGTGGCATGCGTTGAACATGTCAAAACCATCTCAATTGTTGTTCCTGGACGACTTCTGATTTGGGCTTAACATTTACCGAACATGGAATGGGGTGGTAACATTTCTAACTCTATATCTTCTAGTCTTATTTTCTATCTTAACTAAGAACCTCATTTTCATTGTTTAGATTTTACTTTTGTGCTTTCTTGTTAAAGCCCAAGTCTCACATCCTCACATTGTTAGGGTACAATGTTGATCTGCAAACTGCCAATTTAGTCTTTTTGTGATTTCCAATTTTCGTACACATTTATTTCTGATTGTATGGAAGAGTCGACAGGCTGCTCCTATTCTTTTATTTATTTCCATATATATTTTTCCGTCTTCTGAGATTAATGCTACCCTCATATTCGCCCATATTTCTAGGACCCCAGCGTCTTACTAATGAATGGTTGAGTGATTGTCGTTGATCTTGAGGTTTGATGTAAACTGATTCTACACTTCACACTCTAGCGACAGACAGTAAAATACAGTAAAAATACAATGTAAATTACTTTCTAGAAAATGGTCAAGTGGAATGGCAGTATCTGGTAGGAGTTGACGCAACTACGCCTCCTTTCCCGCAGCTCCAACTCACCTTTATAATCACCTCCCCTCAATAACCCCTTGATTTATGGATTGTTTATTTAACGTGTTCCTGAGCCCGTTCCTCCACGCTTGATAAAATAATTAGGGCCTCCCATGTTGAATGTTGGAGACTGCCCGAGGGTCGGCTATTAGCTAGCTATGCCAATATTACAGGTTAGCCCGGACACCCTATAATTTCGTGTTGGAAACCAGCCTGCTCACTGATGGATAGAATAATTATGATGGTTTTTTGCTCGCTCGTGGACCCTTGCAGTTTTAGCAGATAGGTTGCAGCTATAGCTGTGGCCGTATATACTGTAATTGGTACTACAGATGTGGTGTGGGCCTCCCACCTTCCACCTGCCCCTACTTCTCTACCTCATTAACTCTGCCTACTTCCGATTCCAAATTGACGCTCTCACTAGTTACACCAGATACAAACAACAGCCACTAATTGTAGGTGTCGAGTTAATGCTATTCAAATTATATTATCTTCTACAGGTGTAACAATATAAAATCCTCTTCTCTTTTAATTTAGGCCTTTTTTATCTCCATGATCGGATGTAGTCATACCTCTCTTTGGGAAACTTAATTGGTCTTTCTTCCCCCCCACCG
The DNA here is from genome assembly GCA_035578905.1 of Stictocephala bisonia. NCBI lineage: Eukaryota > Metazoa > Arthropoda > Insecta > Hemiptera > Membracidae > Stictocephala > Stictocephala bisonia. The sequence goes on along the minus strand of JAQJVL010000035.1, from coordinate 3,682,639 downwards.
TCTCGGTACGCTGTTCCAAACGTAATCATATTTATGACGGCAAGATATTATCTGGCATTTATAAGCACAATGGCTGGATAGTTGGTTATCCCACTGATTGCGTATGCGTACAAGACAGAGCCCTAGCATTGAACTACGTAGAACCTCCACTGATCTCCAGACAAGACATCATGGCAGATCTCAGGATTTTCAATCTCATTAAGTAGCAGACTTGACACCATCACAATATTATTCATCTACAACGTATCACAGAAATGGTGTCCTGGCTGGTAATTTAGAGCAAAACATAAATGTTAATCTTTTTTTATTCCACTCAATTTAATCCATCTATCTTTTGTGTTTATTACAAAAACAATAATAATTCAAGACCGGTTGACCGACTGACTTAAGAACTTTGTGCACTTCTTTACATCAATATTAATAAAAAACGGCATAAAAATATCTATTCAGTTATCTTTAGCCATTACAAAATGGTGGCCATTTAAAATTTGTAATTCTAAATATCTTGTAAGCTTAAAATCATTCAAACATTTTGAATGGCCACCATTTTAAAAATACTAAAGGTGCATCAATTGCTTTGTTTCTGCTGTTTAATAAAGTTAATGTAAAGAGACATGGAACTTTTAAGTCAGTTGGTGGTTCCAATCTTGAGTTATTATTAATTTTGTTGTAAAAACTACCAAAAAAGCAAAAAATACACTAAACGGAGTGGAATAAAAAAACATTATCATTAATGTTTTTCCCTAAATTAGGTTTAAAATTCCAAAATTATCAGTCACGACACCTTATTTGTGACACCCTGTATTCTTATCTACTTTACTGTTTAAAAGTGCCTTCTCTTTTAAGGTTATGACACTTATTTTACATATAAAATATTTGTATTATCAAGATAGATAACAGATATTTTTTCCAGGGAAATAGGTGGTTACCGGAATTAAACTAATATTTAGAATAAATTTTCCGCAAAATTTAAAAATCTGACGGTAATTACATTTTCTTCCCTTATAATTGTTGTTCATTAAAGGCGAGAAAATATAATGAATTTTAGCGTTCAAAACGTTATCATCTAAGGTGGAATTTTCATTGACTTAATTCTTTTAAGTGGACAGATTATGTGACAATGGGCTGGTTAGCCCACTTAACTAGTAGTAACACTAAGTTACAAACACTACTATAGTCCAGCCGTTCTAACTTTACCTGTGAGGTTTGCGGGCTAAACTGGAAAATCGACATAGGCAACGTCGCATCCAGACCACCACAGCCCTCCTCTAAATTATACATCCGTGACTCACAATTGGGAATAATGTAGTAAAGTACAAATTTATTATTTTTAGTGGAAATTAAAATCCTGTTGGTGTTTAACAGGGAAGTACTTTTTTTACTATTTACCTATATAAAAAAACGAAGTTAATCTGACAATTTTAACTTATAAAAACTATCAGGCCCTAGTTGTGATTTGTCTAGACCGGAAACAAATAAGCTGTGGGACAGGAAGGAGCCAAGCGCTCAAAATATACAATGTTGCCATGTTGTGCTCCCCTCAGAGGTAAAGTTAGAACGGCTGGACTATAGACTAAAAAACTAAGACAAACTTTACTAGTTTCAAAATAAGAAACAAACAACACTGTAAAATGTACACAATTAATTTATCTAATTAGTAGTAAAACGAGGAAATTAACACTAACTAGTGGTAAAACAAGAAACCATAATTAATTTTAAAATAATTTGACTAAATTCTTATTATTATCCGAAGGGCAAATATGAGATGTAAATAGCCTGTACGTTACGTGTTTGAGGAGATAATGGATTAGGTACTTAAAGAAAAGATATTCGGAATAAGCGGTTCTCAGAGATAAAAATAATTAATACAGGAACAAGGAGAAGGGAACAGAGCAAATTGAATGCGGCGCGGCGCGGTGGGTAATATTTGCGGGGTCGGTGGCGAGCCAGACGCTTTGAACTGTCGCCCGATTGTCTCCTTCTCGGATTTTCCAACTTTTTACAATTTCACGAATTCACCCTGAAGGGCTGTTTCAAGAGGGCCAATGATGTTCGAGTGCCGGCCTTTACTCTGCAATAGGCTAATTACCTATTGTGACTCTCCATCCTCGTCTCTTTTTAAATTTGACAACTTCAACTTGACACAACTCTGTAAGAACGGATATTCAAATTATCATATCCATTATGCCGCTTTGCGTGCCCTGATATGTCTCAATTTATTCTGTTAAGATGCCTTTCCCTTTGTCATTTAAGGAAGACGATGTCGTAATTTCAGATTGTGACATCTCGAGATTAAATATATCGACTTAATGTTATTACTCCCACAAAAGAAAATTAAATCCAAACTTGTCATGCTTTTCATCAGACCAAATGCAATGTTGAAGTGATATTTTTTGTATGTTTGCTATTTCTTTTGCTAATAAAGTATAAAATATCATTGTCACTACTATATTTAATAATTTGTCTAGTAAACATTACAAAAATATAATATTGTCTGTATAGAGTTTTATTCGTTAATAGTTACCTAGTTACCAGGAAATTTATTTAGTTACAATATAAAATAACATTAAAAAACAAATAAATAAGGTATTTTATTAGTATGTGTCAGAAACCATGATATAGTGTTGTTTTGGAATTTTTTTTATTCTGCTTTATTAAAAAATAATATGGTTACTACTAACATAGTTTATTTGCGTATATATATATATATATATATATATATATATATATATATATATATATATATATATACTCCCGACTATCTGTCTTAAAAAAGTAATATATACACTTGCATGTTTTCTTGTCCATTATCTCAATATATAAAATCCAAAAACGATGTACTCACTAATCACGAAATCTCCGGAACTACAGTACAGATTTTGATGAAATTTGGAGGTAAGTAAGCTTTCGTATCACAGAGACCCACTAAGAAGACATTATTTGAAATTCCATTCCTAAGGGATATAACAAGCTCCACAGCGTTTTTTTCCCCATAAGAGTAACGGTGGCATTAATTTAATTTATTTACTTCAAAAATCTGATAACATAAACATGACACAAAAGCTAGGCTAATTTGGTTTTTCATTGTGAAATATTTTAAACTATTTCTACAAAACTATGCACTAATTTACTTTGCACCCGCCCCCCCCCCTACCCGGCAGCAGACTAAGCTTTTATATTGATGTGATGGTTTAGAGAGAACCACGGAGGGAAGTGTAAGTAAGCGTAGAGAACCAACTCGTAGTGAAGCAAGGGCTATCGGCTATTAACTTGTATTTTAATCAAACTCAAAAAATATATAAATATTTTGACCACGAAAACATTTTAAATAATGCCGTTCTCTTGTACTCAAATGTCGGACAAATAGAGTGTTTGTTTTAGAAACCAATGGAAATTTTGACTGTATTACTTAATAATAAATGCAATTCAAATCAAAGATGTACAAAGTTATAGTAATACGATAATTCTTTGTAAGGTAAATCAATGTTGCTATTTTATGGTGTCCCGAAAATCGGTTTCAGTTCTAGAGAGAATGCATAGAGTAATCTCAACAGTTAAACCATTTGGCAATTAATTAAATTTTGTTTTTGCAGGGGATGGGCGGAGGGGGGGGAAGGGGCACAGATAAAGACCCGCGCTCCATGTAGGGGTGTGTTTCAAAGAAGTGTATGATGCTAATTTTCTTCTTCAATCCCTACAGAGGGCTCGGCACAGACACAGACGAGACGGCTCCTATGCCATTATAGGTCCGAGGATGGGCCAAAGAGTGCTAACTGACTTCACTGTGGTGTCGTCAGCCTCCCTCTACTTAGGACTGGGCCAGTCGTTTTTAGAACTACTGTAACTATAGTAAAATTCCCTTTAATGTTGCTTTATTAACAACATCAATTCATTTTAAATCTCCCGCTGTTTTTGAAATTCCATGATTGCAACATTTGGTATACTTATTCGTGCTGGCGTGTAATTAAAAAAATCCGTCATGTTTACGATACAATTGTAACATATAAACATATATACTGTAACATATTATAGTATACTCTGTCATTATGTATCATATACTACTATACTCAGCTGTGTTGTTCAGAGTAGTGCAGTACGTCATATTACAGTATACTCTGGCATTATGTATCATATACTGCTATACTCAGCTGTGTTGTTCAGAGTAGTGCAGTACGTCATATTACAGTATACTCTAGCATTATGTATCATATACTACTATAGTCAGCTGTGTTGTTCAGATAGTGCAGTACGTCATATTACGGTATACTCTGGCATTATGTATCATATACTACTATACTCAGCTGTGTTGTTCAGAGTAGTGCAGTACGTCATATTACAGTATACTCTGTCATTATGTATCATTATACTACTATACTCAGCTGTCTTGTTCAGATTAGTGCAGTACGTCATATAACAGTATACTCTGGCATTATGTATCATATACTACTATACTCAGCTGTGTTGTTTAGAGTAGTGCAGTACGTCATATTACAGTACACTCTGGCATTATGTATCATATACTTACTACTATACTCAGCTGTGTTGTTCAGAGTAGTGCAATACGTCATATTACAGTATACTCTGGCATTATGTATCATATACTACTATACTCAGCTGTGTTGTTCAGAGTAGTGCAGTACGTCATATTACAGTACACTCTGGCATTATGTATCATATACTTACTACTATACTCAGCTGTGTTGTTCAGAGTAGTGCAGTACGTCATATTACAGTACACTCTGGCATTATGTATCATATACTTACTACTATACTCAGCTGTGTTGTTCAGAGTAGTGCAGTACGTCATATTACAGTATACTCTGGCATTATGTATCATATACTTACTACTATACTCAGCTGTGTTGTTCAGAGTAGTGCAGTACTTAGTATTACAGTATCTTCTTACGTTCTGTATACTAATATACTCACAGTAGCATTTACTGTACTTTTTTATTATAAAATACTGTGCCATTATGTATCCTATACTACCATACACAACTGTGATGTTCAGTATTGTGATGTACTTCGTATCACAATATACTCTGTGGTTCTGCATACTGTACAAATATACACAACTGTGATGTTCAGTATTGTGATGTACTTCGTATCACAATATACTCTATGGTTCTGCATACTGTACAATTACACACAACTGTGATGTTCAGTATTGTGATGTACTTCGTATCACAATATACTCTGTGGTTCTGCATACTGTACAACTACACACAACTGTGATGTTCAGTATTGTGATGTACTTCGTATCACAATATACTCTGTGGTTCTGCATACTGTACAACTATACACAACTGTGATGTTCAGTATTGTGATATACTTCGTATCACAATATACTCTGTGGTTCTGCATACTGTACAACTACACACAACTGTGATGTTCAGTATTGTGATGTACTTCGTATCACAATATACTCTGTGGTTCTGCATACTGTACAACTATACACAACTGTGATGTTCAGTATTGTGATGTACTTCGTATCACAATATACTCTGTGGTTCTGCATACTGTACAACTACACACAACTGTGATGTTCAGTATTGTGATGTACTTCGTATCACAATATACTCTGTGGTTCTGCATACTGTACAACTACACACAACTGTGATGTTCAGTATTGTGATGTACTTCGTATCACAATATACTCTGTGGTTCTGCATACTGTACAACTACACACAACTTTGATGTTCAGTATTGTGATGTACTTCGCATCACAATATACTCTGTGGTTCTGCATACTGTACAACTATACACAACTGTGATGTTCAGTATTGTGATGTACTTCGCATCACAATATACTCTGTGGTTCTGCATACTGTACAACTATACACAACTGTGATGTTCAGTATTGTGATGTACTTCGTATCACAATATACTCTGTGGTTCTGCATACTGAACAACTATACACAACTATGATGTTCAGTATTGTGATGTACTTCGTATCACAATATACTCTGTGTCTTTGTATGCTGTACAACTATACACAACTGTATGCTATTCTCCTTTCTTAAATTAATATTTATTTTATAGGCCTTTCAACTGATTGATTTTATAATGTTATATTTATAAATTATTCTATTGTTGCTTGTTGTTTTTGATAATGAAAAACTTGTTTTCGAAAGGCCTCAAGCATAATTATAATTTTTCATCGCATTATGTTAGTTTTGTTTCTATAAATTATATGAAAACTATCCAATAAGTAATTTTTCTTATTTGATGGTTTTATGACTTCACAAATGTTGTATGACTTCACTTGTAAAAGTAAAATCTTGCACGTGATCATGGTTATAAGGAACATACTTTTTGACGTCACTGGCGACATTTCATCTTTTCAGGGGGACGACCCACGAGGAGTTCAACGAAAATCTTCAATGTAAGTATAGGTCGAGTTTGGGATAAAATGAAAGGTCTATTCAATAGAAATTAATTGCCACAAACCGGACTTCGAAAGGTTTATCCTTTCCAGAGTAGTGGTCATTTGGAATTGAAAAGTAACTAATTTGAACAATATTATTTCTCCGCTATTTAACGGTTTCAAGTAAATTATTCTGATCAAAAATTATACTTTATGTAACACAATTATTAAATTTATCTATGGAAAAAACTAAACTTGTGGAAGCGTTTCCATATTTTTTTCCATCCTGTATATTAGAGAATGTGGTACGGTAACAAAAAAGTAGCAAGGCCCAAGCACCCTTGCTATCATCTCGTACTGTCACGCGGAAACAAAGTGTTCTCGCGTTATAATATTTGTAACGCGGCACGGCGAGGCGGTGTTGCCATGTCTCCGAGGCCGGGCAACACGCGCGTATCTCACAATGCCTATATTAGATTGAAAAGGCGCAGCGGACAGAGGGTTATGAGTACCCTTAGCCTGCCGACGTGACGAAACTAACCTTAGTCACCCTAACATTCTCTCCCTCTCTCTCGCTCGTTTCTTCACACCCCGTCTTCTTGTCACCTAAAGGAACACAAATACACTAACGTACGGAGTTAGTAAATGTTTACACTGTTCAGTGAAACTTGACACTGCCATAAAGATCAACATCAAGTTCTGGACAATACAGCAGTTTACTATACAAATACAACTTATTGACGCACAAGTTATTGTACTAATATCAAATGATGACTTATGTCCAACTCCTTTCAATAATAAATGGAAGTGTGCTATTTATTGTAATATGTAAGAAAAATAATGATTAGAGAACTCCATTTATAGTTATCTCTTCAATTAATTACTAACGTTAAGTGATCGGCTGTTTTAATATCCAATCAATTGGTTAGTAAATTGCATTGCCTTTTAAGAATAATAAGTTCATATTATATCAAAAATTGTATATTTAAGAAAAGAGCCAACACTTTCAAAAAATCTGGAGAAACCGGATGCTAGTCGCGTATAAATGTAGGCCTACTAATGAATCGGGCAGTAAAAAACATGTACAGTGAGTAGCTTTCACAAGTTTTTAAGGACAGTTGTAGAGGGCATTCGCCTTTACTCGCCCCTCAACGGTATAAACGTGTCTTACACTACAAAACCTAATTTAAATTAAAATAACCTTATCTAAATTAACGTAACCTAACCTAAAGTAATGTAACCTAACCTAACCTAACTCTAATTAATATAACATAACCTTAACGTAACCTAACCTAACCTAAAGTAACGTAACCTAACCTTATCTAAAGTAATGTAACAGAACTCAAAGTAATGTAACCTAACTTAACGTAACCTAACCTTACCTAAAGTAACGTAACTTAACATTATCTAAAGTAACGTAACCCAACCTTACCTAAAGTAACGTAACCTAACATTACCTATAGTAACGTAACCTAATATTACCTATAGTAACGTAACCTAACCTTACCTAAAGTAACGTAACCTAATCTTACCTAAAGTAACGTAACCTAACATTACCTATAGTAACGTAACCTAATATTACCTATAGTAACGTAACCCAACCTTACCTAAAGTAACGTAACCCAACCTTACCTAAAGTAACGTAACCTAACCTTACCTAAAGTAACGTAACCTAATCTTACCTAAAGTAACGTAACCTAACCTTACCTAAAGTAACGTAACCTAATATTACCTAAAGTAACGTAACCCAACCTTACCTAAAGTAACGTAACCAAACCTTATCTAAAGTAACATAACCTAACTCAAAGTAATGTAATCTAGCTTAACGTAACCTAACCTAATCTAAATTTACGTAACGTAAGGCAACCCAACGAAAGCTTTTTTTCAAATTTATAATGCATACAAAATATGTTATTCCCATAATTCTCAATGTCACCAATTATGAATTGATTTATTTTTTGTGTGGGAATTTGCGTTAGTATAGTTATAAGTCACTTGAATCATGACGGCAATTTTTAATGTTCTAGTTTTATTAAATACAGTAATTAAGGTATTTGGTTGCGTTATTACTATACAATAACTAATTTCAACATAACCTCAAAACTGAACTGTTTTAGCAGACAGCTGACAAGTTACAACTACAGTCAAATTAACACTGAGTAACTGCTGGTGTCAAGTGACACACGTATCTATCATAATTTCTTTCTCCTCATTTATTATCTTTATTAAAGCAATGCAATAAACAGAAACAGGTGTTTAAAACTAATAGATCTGTAGCGGCTAGTTAAACAGTAGTGCTTTCATGTTTGACTAGAGCGCTGAGAGCCCGTATTCGTCAGCCAACAGGATACTCCTTCCCCCTTTCCTACCTCGTCTTAATTAATTTACAATTTAATACAATAACGTGGCGAGGGCATACAATGCTGGACCCATTAGTCCATCCGCTAGCCCGCACCTGCTCTAACACCACCGCCCACGATTGGAGGAGCCAGTTAACTGATTGAAGCTGACGTTTTGGTTAATGTCACTTCTTTCAGTTTATGAAAGTTTATATTACGCGTTAAATTTGTCTCCAAAGTGAATCACACCCACTCAGTATCATTCCTACAAACTGGCAGCTTTCAGTCCAATACAAGTGTATAAATAAACCTTTTGTTAACCAAAGTGGTTAATACTTTTCTTATATTAGTCTATTCCGCGAGATATAAATGATGAATTGAAATACAATATAATAAAATAAATAGTACCCTTTTTAATGTAGGATTATTATTAACGTCAAGATTAATAAGGGGTTCATTATTAATATGTCAACAAAAACATCTACCACGTGCTAATAATGAATTTAATAGCATAATTAATAGTGGTTACAGGCAAGCATAACCGTCGGCAGTCCTATCAACTATTATACAGTAATGGATCTAAGGTAGCCCGTCTATACCCACTACTCCTTTGTGGACTAATGGGTGGCTCTCCCTCCCCCTACCTCATCCTACCATGATTATAGTAACTAGTTCATATACCCATTATGATTAATGATTAATACGTCTACCCACTTACTGACATATACGTGGGTAGACGTATTTGTGTGTAGGGTGGATGGAAGAATTATCTTTAGAAAATGTGTAGAGGGTGGTGGGTGGTGAGAGAAGTATCAATATGTGCAGGGCATAGGAGGGTTTGTGTCAGACCATTCTTTGTGTAGGGGGCTGGAAGTGTAAGTAGAAGTATCAAAGAGCGGAGGGTACGGGAGGGATGTCGGAAGACAATTCTTTGTGTAGGGGGCTGGTAGTGTAAGTAGAAGTATCAAAGAGCAGATGTTACGGGAGGGATGTCGGAAGACAATTCTTTGTGTAGAGGGCTGGTAGTGTAAGTAGTAGTATCAAAGAGCAGAGGGTACGGGAGGGATGTCGGAAGACAATTCTTTGTGTAGGGGGCTGGTAGTGTAAGTAGAAGTACCAAAGAGCAGAGGGTACGGGAGGAATGTCGGAAGACAATTCTTTGTGTAGGGGGCTGGTAGTGTAAGTAGAAGTATCAAAGAGCAGAGGGTACGGGAGGGATGTCGGAAGACAATTCTTTGTGTAGGGGGCTGGTAGTGTAAGTAGAAGTATCAAAGAGCAGAGGGTACGGGAGGGATGTCGGAAGACAATTCTTTGTGTAGGGGGCTGGTAGTGTAAGTAGAAGTATCAAAGAGCAGAGGGTACGGGAGGGATGTCGGAAGACAATTCTTTGTGTAGGGGGCTGGTAGTGTAAGTAGAAGTATCAAAGAGCAGAGGGTACGGGAGGGATGTCGGAAGACAATTCTTTGTGTAGGGGGCTGGTAGTGTAAGTAGAAGTATCAAAGAGCAGAGGGTACGGGAGGGATGTCGGAAGACAATTCTTTGTGTAGGGGGCTGGTAGTGTAAGTAGAAGTATCAGTGTGTAGAGAGTACGGGAGGGATGTCGGAAGACAATTTTTTGTGTAGGGGGCTGGTAGTGTAAGTAGAAGTATCAAAGAGCAGAGGGTACGGGAGGGATGTCGGAAGACAATTATTTGTGTAGGGGGCTGGTAGTGTAAGTAGAAGTATCAAAGAGCAGAGGGTACGGGAGGGATGTAGGAAGACAATTCTTTGTGTAGGGGGTTGGTAGTGCAAGTAGACGTACCAATGTTCATAGGTTACGGGAGGGTTACCTAGCAGATAATTCTTAGTGTAGGGGGGTGAGTAGTAGTGTACAGTAAGTAGAAGTATCAGTGTGTAGAGGATATGGGAGGGCTATCGGAAAACAATTCTTTGTGTATTGGGGGGGGGTTAGTGTGAGTAGAATATCAATATGTAGAGGGTACGGGAGAGTTATTGGGTGAGTAGAGGTGTATCCGTTTATAACAAACATACACCTGCGATATACTCAGGTTTCACTGAGTCTCTACCAGTACAATGTTATTGATTTTTTATAAGAAGTGTTACATTTTCACTTTGCTATATTTATATTACTATTAGAACACTTCGGATACTAAATTGTTATGTTGAATCTTTAAGAAAGTACGGCGAGTTTATACATAGAATGTGCAATGATTTCATACATGAATAAATAGGAAAACTGTAGTATGAGTGTGAAACGGTGTGGCAGGCGTCTGCGCTGGCGGGTTCACACCTTCTTTGATCTCTAGCCTCAAAGGCAGGCGTTGTGTCATCGGCGGTTAAAATATGAATGCTGCCCCTTTATCAAACACGACGAAATGGAGAAGTTTATGCCAGACTGAATTTCTTCTTGTTCAACCAAGTGCACTTTGTTTAATGTTACGGAATAGATTATGTAACTGTCCTCTTCTTTCGATGTCATTGTCCACAACAGTTGAAAAGAGTAATTTTTACATTTTACGAAGTAATAAAAAAAATTGACTTACTTTTTATATTTCAACCCCGAGTTCTTAAAAACAAATTCCTATTTCACAATTCGTTATTGTTTGCTCATATTATTACTAATTTGAAAACAACTACTTTATTGTCAATGTTGTTTTACTTATAACTTCTTCGTATATTTGAAGAACTCATTCGCTCCATCCGCGAACACTTTAAGATTAAATATGACCACAAGGTCAATAGAAAACAACTACCGTGAGGGAAAGTTGAACAGAACTTTGAAGAGAGAGTTATAGAGTACGTAAAACCGTCCAGGAGTAAACGGAAAAGACTTAAAACCGGGAGGGAGGGGGAGATTCACACTCTCTCGCAACAGAGGGCTCCCGCGCATCGTTCGTCCACTCGGCACAAGCATAGAATTACAAACACAAGCCGTTGTCGGCCGCACTTCTCCCTCAACAGAACGCCGCGACCTGTTAGCCAAAGAGATTATTGCCATTGGCTACCATTATCATGTATAGCCAGTAAGAAATGTTCCTGAAAATCAAAGATGGCCAACATTCAATTCTAGCGTAGGGTCATAAAAAAACTCGACGTAGGCTACTGTAGACCTATAAAACTACTGCCCCATTTTAAAAAACCGAGTACTTCAACTCCTCATTGAATCTGTGAATCAGGTAACACTTTCTAGCTGTTGTCAAGACTACCTATTGAGAAAAGCAAAGATTATAAGTAATAAATAAATAAAAGATAAGTATTATTTGTTTCAACAATATAATTTATAGTTTTAGAAAAGGTTTTGAAAATGGGTCAGTGATCTTTTTAAGCCATCAATTAAAATTAAACTTGAATGAATCGTTTAATTGTAAATCACCTTCTCCAAAGATTTTAGGGATATGTTTATTTTATCTGTAAAAACAAAGAAAATTAGGATCTTGTCCATGCAAATTTGACACTGGTCTTTGTGTTTTTAAGCTCGTTAAATTGACTGTCAATAGAGAGAGCTAGGGAGGAGGCAATCATCTCTCGTCTCTCGCCTGGCGTCTGCAGGAATTCTTCTCACCTCCAACAAGATCCCGGGGGGTCTGCGCGTTTCAGCCGGATGGTTTGCTTTGTTTCAATTCTGGCGAGCCCGAGACGATTTTATCAAATAGTGAGCTGAGCTGGCCATAGGATGAATGGACGGTCGTAATAAACGGATTGGTGTCTGGAAGGGCCCGAGGCCGTCCGTGGGTGCTTATTACCGCGTCTCCACTGGCCCCCTTAACCTCTTTAATTATATACTCTGGCCCTCCTGAGCCCAGCTAAACAAACACCAGCTTACGGGTAACAACATACTTAGCCGGTCCATTTTCCCCACGAAATCGTCTTCCCTTCCAGGCACTCGCTCGCTCGCCTCACACAACGCTTAATCATCGTTATTTGAATCAATTTTAAATATGAATGAAATGCTTATCTAACTAATTTATATACGTCGCTTGATAAATTGATTTTATGTTTTCTACCAATTTGGGTGTTTTAATCGTGGGAAAGATGTTAATGTCGAATCAATTAGTCGTTAATTTTTTCCCTAAATCGAATCCACAAAGTGGTTTGCTAACTTTTAAACAAGGTCTCCGAAATACACTGAGGATGCAACCTTTCAATCAAAATATGTTTTCAAATCATTTTGCTATATTGTATTTACGTGTTCCTATAATTCACTTTTTGATTATTATACTGTAAGGAACCATCTTAAAATTGTTTTGTTGATAATATCCATCCCGTAGGAAGCAATAGCATAGCACCTACTAGTATGTTTTGCCTTATCAATAGTGAAAAGTTAAAAATTATCGAACATAGGTCTTACCCTCCACACTAAACAAAAAACGTTATTCAGAGATGTATGATGTTAAATTTTGATTTAAGAAAAAATTTAAAAAAATGCTTTCAAAAACTGTGGTCCTTGACAGTTCCTCTCACCAACCATACGAAGTTGCAGATAAACTCAGCACTTAGGAATAGGTTGTTACGTAAAGGCCTACCTAAAGGCAATAAGCGAGCTGTCCTAATGTCAGTACATCATCCACCTGCCCTTGAGCCATTTTATTGGCTTCCTTAAATAACTTATTGGATTGATTAAAGTGATTTTCAAAAATTTTGAGGCACGCCATTAAACTCTACATAAATCTATAAAGTGTATCTATAATTTGTCTATATATGAAACCGATGGTCGAAAATAAAAATCTGCTTAGCTAAAAATTTCACTAGAAATAAATATCTTACTTTAAAAAAAGTTGAAGGATGTCTTATTTTACTATGCGAAGTTAGAGCTAAGAAGCCCTCTCTACCACTTAACCTGGGATGAGTTACTTAGTATAACAATAAAAACAATCAAATAAAAATATGCACACAAATAATTTAACAATCAACTAAAGGGCTAAGTACAGAACCATCCATTAAGTTTAATAATATTAATTCTGAAAATAATTAAAAATTGAACAAAATTAAATAATTAAAATAAACAATAAATTTGTTTTGGCAAATATTAAAGGGTTAATAATAAACAATCTAAAAAAAACACTTTGGTAATTTTGGTAAAACTATTTATCTAAGCGGACCGAAAAGTCACATTCACGAGCAATATACTAAACAAGAAAAATGTACAACTTGAATATTTAAACATTCGCCACGTCTGACAGAAAAAAAGTAAGCCTTAAAATATTAATTATGACAAAGTCAGTTTACAAATTTAACTTAAGTTTCGACTGACCTTCCATAAAACACATTTACGTGATTGATGGAAGGTCAAAGTATTCTTTCAAATTACTGTTGCACATTTAAATTATGATAATTGTTTAACTTTTTAGCAACTATTCAGATTTAACCCTTCCTTATTTAAGCACACTTCAACCCCAGACTCAAGGCTTAAGGCTTCAAAATTACGAAGCAGTTTTAACGAATGAGTTGTAAAGTAGTTCCACACAAGATCAGTATAATGCAAATATTGTAGATCTGCAACTAAATAATAGGTTGGATGTACGTCAAAAATTTAGTATTTAGAGTGAATAAGTGGGACTGGTAGACTTCAAAAAGAGGGGATATGACATAATATTTGGCCATTAAACTAGGGAATAACGTTGGAACTCCCAAATGTCAACTACTTACATTTCGAAGGCAAATAACATTATCGATGGCCTAAAAACTTTTTCAACGCATGCGTTATGAACAATTGGCGCCAAACACTGAATATATTAACCCATATTTTACATTAGATATATTTTTCATTTGCAATTTCGCTTTAACAAAATCTTTAAAGTACCTACTAGAGTTAAACGTAATTTTAATTAAAACAGTTATTCCTATTTATGATTAAATCTTTATTCTGGAACTAGCTCCTGGAATGTCCTTGTTAACAAAGGTCGATTTGCAAGTCAGACTTACGATATTCTGTGCGCCAGCCACCTCTCACTGTCGGTAGTATCCAATGTAAAATCAATACAAAAATAATACATATAGTTTCAAACTCGACACACAAGAAGTCATATTACATAACAGTTACTAGACGTGTCAATTAAGATAATACATCTTTCTTGACAGTGTAGCTCGTCCTGTTTATGTAACATAAATAGTTATATTATTACGTTGTAATGTTAAAAATACATAAAGTACGTCAATCAGTATTTGACTTCGTGTATTATAGTAACAGATAGTTGTGTGATGTCCTTAACGCTGGAAGAATTAATTTGTTCTGTTAAAAAGTATGTCAATCAGTATTTGACTTCGTGTATTATAGTAACAGATAGTTCTGTGATGTTGTTAACGCTGGAAGAATTAGTTTGTTCTGTTAAAAAGTATGTCAATAAGTAATTGACTTCGAGTATTATAGTAACAGATAGTTCTGTGATGTCCTTAACGCTGGAAGAATTAGTTTGTTCTGTTAAAAAGTATGTCAATAAGTAATTGACTTCGTGTATTATAGTAACAGATAGTTCTGTGATGTCCTTAACGCTGGAAGAATTAGTTTGTTCTGTTAAAAAGTATGTCAATAAGTAATTGACTTCGTGTAATATAATGACAGATAGTTGTGTAACGTTGTTAATGCTGGAAGAATTGGTTTGTTCTGTTAAAAAGTAGGTCAATAAGTAATTGACTTCGAGTATTATAGTAACAGATAGTTGTGTGATGTCCTTAACGCTGGAAGAATTAGTTTGTTCTGTTAAAAAGTATGTCAATAAGTAATTGACTTCGAGTATTATAGTAACAGATAGTTCTGTGATGTTGTTAACACTGAAAGAATTAGTTTGTTCTGTTAAAAAGTATGTCAATAAGTAATTGACTTCGTGTAATATAATGACAGATAGTTGTGTAACGTTGTTAATGCTGGAAGAATTGGTTTGTTCTGTTAAAAAGTAAGTCAATAAGTAATTGACTTCGTGTATTATAGTAACAGATAGTTGTGTGATGTCCTTAACGCTGGAAGAATTAGTTTGTTCTGTTAAAAAGTAAGTCAATAAGTAATTGACTTCGAGTATTATAGTAACAGATAGTTCTGTGATATTGTTAACGCTGGAAGAATTAGTTTGTTCTGTTAAAAAGTATGTCAATAAGTAATTGACTTCGAGTATTATAGTAACGGATGGTTCTGTGATGTTGTTAACGCTGTAACAATTAGTTTGTTCTGTTAAAAAGTATGTCAATAAGTAATTGACTTCGAGTATTGTAGTAACAGATAGTTCTGTGATGTTGTTAACGCTGTAACAATTAGTTTGTTCTGTTAAAAAGTATGTCAATAAGTAATTGACTTCGTGGAATATAATAACAGATAGTTGTGTAACGTTTTAAATGCTGGAAAAATTAGTTTGTTCTGTTAAAAAGTAGGTCAATAAGTAATTGACTTCGAGTATTATAGTAACAGATAGTTCTGTGATGATGTTAACGTTGGAAGAATTAGTTTGTTCTGTTAAAAAGTAGATCAATAAGTAATTGACTTCGTGTATTATAGTAACAGATAGTTCTGTGATGTCCTTAACGCTGGAAGAATTAGTTTGTTCTGTTAAAAAGTATGTCAATAAGTAATTTACTTCGTGTATTATAGTAACAGATAGTTCTGTGATGTTGTTAACGCTGGAAGAATTAGTTTGTTCTGTAAAAAAGTAGGTCAATAAGTAATTGACCTCGAGAATTATAGTAACAGATAGTTCTGTGATGTTGTTAACGCTGGAAGAATTAGTTTGTTCAGTTAAAAAGTATGTCAATAAGTAATTGACTTCCAGTATTACAGTAACAGATAGTTCTGTGATGTTGTTAACGCTGTAACAATTAGTTTGTTCTGTTAAAAAGTATGTCAATAAGTAATTGACTTCGTGTAATATAATTACAGATAGTTGTGTAACGTTTTAAATGCTGGAAAAATTAGTTTGTTCTGTTAAAAAGTAGGTCAATAAGTAATTGACTTCGAGTATTATAGTAACAGATAGTTCTATGATGATGATAACGTTGGAAGAATTAGTTTGTTCTGTTAAAAAGTAGATCAATAAGTAATTTACTTCGTGTATTATAGTAACAGATAGTTCTGTGATGTCCTTAACGCTGGAAGAATTAGTTTGTTCTGTTAAAAGTATGTCAAGAAGTAAATGACTTCGTGTAATATAATTACAGATAGTTGTGTGATGTCCTTAACGCTGGAAGAATTAGTTTGTTCTGTTAAAAAGTATGTCAATAAGTAATTGACTTCGTGTATTATAGTAACAGATAGTTCTGTGATGTCCTTAACGCTGGAAGAATTAGTTTGTTCTGTTAAAAAGTATGTCAATAAGTAAATGACTTCGTGTAATATAATTACAGATAGTTGTGTGATGTCCTTAACGCTGGAAGAATTAGTTTGTTCTGTTAAAAAGTATGTCAATAAGTAATTGACTTCGTGTATTATAGTAACAGATAGTTCTGTGATGTTGTTAATGCTGGAAGAATTAGTTAGTTCTGTTAAAAAGTATGTCAATAAGTAATTGACTTCGAGTATTATAGTAACAGTTAGTTATGTGATGTTGTTAACGCTGGAAGAATTAGTTTGTTCTGTTAAATAGTATATCAATAAGTAATTGACTTCGAGTATTATAGTAACAGATAGTTCTGTAATGTTGTTAACGCTGGAAGAATTAGTTTGTTCTGTTAAAAAGTATTTCAATAAGTAATTGACTTCGAGTATTATAGTAACAGATAGTTCTGTGATGTCCTTAACGCTGGAAGAATTAGTTTGTTCTGTTAAAAAGTATGTCAATAAGTAAATGACTTCGTGTAATATAATTACAGATAGTTGTGTGATGTCCTTAACGCTGGAAGAATTAGTTTGTTCTGTTAAAAAGTATGTCAATAAGTAATTGACTTCGTGTATTATAGTAACAGATAGTTCTGTGATTTTGTTAATGCTGGAAGAATTAGTTAGTTCTGTTAAAAAGTATGTCAATAAGTAATTGACTTCGAGTATTATAGTAACAGTTAGTTATGTGATGTTGTTAACGCTGGAAGAATTAGTTTGTTCTGTTAAATAGTATATCAATAAGTAATTGACTTCGAGTATTATAGTAACAGATAGTTCTGTAATGTTGTTAACGCTGGAAGAATTAGTTTGTTCTGTTAAAAAGTATGTCAATAAGTAATTGACTTCGTGTAATATAATTACAGATAGTTGTGTGATGTCCTTAACGCTGGAAGAATTAGTTTGTTCTCTTAAAAAGTATGTCAATAAGTAATTGACTTCGTGTATTATAGTAACAGATAGTTCTGTGATGTTGTTAATGCTGGAAGAATTAGTTTGTTCTGTTAAAAAGTATGTCAATAAGTAATTGACTTCGAGTATTATAGTAACAGATAGTTCTGTGATGTCCTTAACGCTGGAAGAATTAGTTTGTTCTGTTAAAAAGTATGTCAATTGACTTCGTGTAATATAATTACAGATAGTTGTGTGATGTCCTTAACGCTGGAAGAATTAGTTTGTTCTGTTAAAAAGTATGTCAATAAGTAATTGACCTCGAGCATTATAGTAACAGATATTTCTGTGATGTTGTTAACGCTGGAAGAATTAGTTTGTTCTGTTAAAAAGTATGTCAATAAGTAATTGACTTCGAGTATTATAGTAACAGATAGTTCTGTGATGTTCTTAACGCTGGAAGAATTAGTTTGTTCTGTTAAAAAGTATGTCAATAAGTAATTGACTTCGTGTAATATAATTACAGATAGTTGTGTGATGTCCTTAACGCTGGAAGAATTAGTTTGTTCTGTTAAAAAGTATGTCAATAAGTAATTGACTTCGTGTATTATAGTAACAGATAGTTCTGTGATGTTGTTAATGCTGGAAAAATTAGTTTGTTCTGTTAAATAGTATGTCAATAAGTAATTGACTTCGAGTATTATAGTAACAGATAGTTCTGTGATGTTGTTAACGCTGGAAGAATTAGTTTGTTCTGTTAAAAAGTAGGTCAATAAGTAATTGACTTCGTGTAATATAATTACAGATAGTTGTGTAACGTTGTTAATGCTGGAAGAATTAGTTTGTTCTGTTAAAAAGTATGTCAATAAGTAATTGACTTCGTGTATTATAGTAACAGATGTAGTTCTGTGATATTGTTAACGCTGGAAGAATTAGTTTGTTCTGTTAAAAAGTAAGTCAATAAGTAATTGACTTCGTGTATTATAGTAACAGATGTACTTCTGTGATATTGTTAACGCTGGAAGAATTAGTTTGTTCTGTTAAAAAGTAAGTCAATAAGTAATTGACTTCGTGTGATATAATAACAGATAGTTGTGTGACGTTGTTAATGCTGGAAGAATTAGTTTGTTCTGTTAAAAAGTATGTCAATAATTAATTGACTTCGAGTATTATAGTAACAGATAGTTCTGTGATGTTGTTAACGCTGGAAGAATTAGTTTGTTCTGTTAAAAAGTAGGTCAATAAGTAATTGACTTCGTGTAATATAATAAGAGATAGTTGTGTAACGTTGTTGATGCTGGAAGAATTAGTTTGTTCTGTTAAAAAGTATGTCAATAAGTAATTGACTTCGTGTATTATAGTAACAGATGTAGTTCTGTGATATTGTTAACGCTGGAAGAATTAGTTTGTTCTGTTAAAAAGTAGGTCAATAAGTAATTGACTTCGTGTAATATAATAAGAGATAGTTGTGTAACGTTGTTGATGCTGGAAGAATTAGTTTGTTCTGTTAAAAAGTATGTCAATAAGTAATTGACTTCGTGTATTATAGTAACAGATAGTTCTGTGATATTGTTAATGCTGGAAGAATTAGTTTGTTCTGTTAAAAAGTAAGTCAATAAGTAATTGACTTCGTGTATTATAGTAACAGATGTAGTTCTGTGATATTGTTAACGCTCGAAGAATTAATTTGTTCTGTTAAAAAGTAAGTCAGTAAGTAATTGACTTCGTGTGATATAGTAACAGATAGTTGTGTACCGTTGTTGTATTATAATAATAGATAGTTCTGTGATGTTGTTAACGCTGGAAGAATTAGTTTGTTCTGTTAAAAAGTATGTCAATAAGTAATTGACTTCGAGTATTATAGTAACAGATAGTTCTGTGATGTCCTTAACGCTGGAAGAATTAGTTTGTTCTGTTAAAAAGTATGTCAATAAGTAATTGACTTCGTGTAATATAATTACAGATAGTTGTGTGATGTCCTTAACGCTGGAAGAATTAGTTTGTTCTGTTAAAAAGTATGTCAATAAGTAATTGACTTCGTGTATTATAGTAACAGATAGTTCTGTGATGTTGTTAATGCTGGAAAAATTAGTTTGTTCTGTTAAATAGTATGTCAATAAGTAATTGACTTCGAGTATTATAGTAACAGATAGTTCTGTGATGTTGTTAACGCTGGAAGAATTAGTTTGTTCTGTTAAAAAGTAGGTCAATAAGTAATTGACTTCGTGTAATATAATTACAGATAGTTGTGTAACGTTGTTAATGCTGGAAGAATTAGTTTGTTCTGTTAAAAAGTATGTCAATAAGTAATTGACTTCGTGTATTATAGTAACAGATGTAGTTCTGTGATATTGTTAACGCTGGAAGAATTAGTTTGTTCTGTTAAAAAGTAAGTCAATAAGTAATTGACTTCGTGTATTATAGTAACAGATGTAGTTCTGTGATATTGTTAACGCTGGAAGAATTAGTTTGTTCTGTTAAAAAGTAAGTCAATAAGTAATTGACTTCGTGTGATATAATAACAGATAGTTGTGTAACGTTGTTAATGCTGGAAGAATTAGTTTGTTCTGTTAAACAGTAGGTCAATAAGTAATTGACTTCGTGTATTATAGTAACAGATAGTTCTGTGATGTTGTTAACGCTGGAAGAATTAGTTTGTTCTGTTAAACAGTAGGTCAATAAGTAATTGACTTCGTGTAATATAATAACAGATAGTTGTGTAACGTTGTTAATGCTGGAAGAATTAGTTTGTTCTGTTAAAAAGTATGTCAATAAGTAATTGACTTCGTGTATTATAGTAACAGATAGTTCTGTGATGTTGTTAACGCTGGAAGAATTAGTTTGTTCTGTTAAAAAGTAAGTCAATAAGTAATTGACTTCGTGTATTATAGTAACAGATGTAGTTCTGTGATATTGTTAACGCTGGAAGAATTAGTTTGTTCTGTTAAAAAGTAGGTCAATAAGTAATTGACTTCGTGTAATATAATAAGAGATAGTTGTGTAACGTTGTTGATTCTGGAAGAATTAGTTTGTTCTGTTAAAAAGTATGTCAATAAGTAATTGACTTCGTGTATTATAGTAACAGATAGTTCTGTGATATTGTTAATGCTGGAAGAATTAGTTTGTTCTGTTAAAAAGTAAGTCAATAAGTAATTGACTTCGTGTATTATAGTAACAGATGTAGTTCTGTGATATTGTTAACGCTCGAAGAATTAATTTGTTCTGTTAAAAAGTAAGTCAGTAAGTAATTGACTTCGTGTGATATAGTAACAGATAGTTGTGTACCGTTGTTGTATTATAATAATAGATAGTTCTGTGATGTTGTTAACGCTGGAAGAATTAGTTTGTTCTGTTAAAAAGTATGTCAATAAGTAATTGACTTCGAGTATTATAGTAACAGATAGTTCTGTGATGTCCTTAACGCTGGAAGAATTAGTTTGTTCTGTTAAAAAGTATGTCAATAAGTAATTGACTTCGTGTAATATAATTACAGATAGTTGTGTGATGTCCTTAACGCTGGAAGAATTAGTTTGTTCTGTTAAAAAGTATGTCAATAAGTAATTGACTTCGTGTATTATAGTAACAGATAGTTCTGTGATGTTGTTAATGCTGGAAAAATTAGTTTGTTCTGTTAAATAGTATGTCAATAAGTAATTGACTTCGAGTATTATAGTAACAGATAGTTCTGTGATGTTGTTAACGCTGGAAGAATTAGTTTGTTCTGTTAAAAAGTAGGTCAATAAGTAATTGACTTCGTGTAATATAATTACAGATAGTTGTGTAACGTTGTTAATGCTGGAAGAATTAGTTTGTTCTGTTAAAAAGTATGTCAATAAGTAATTGACTTCGTGTATTATAGTAACAGATGTAGTTCTGTGATATTGTTAACGCTGGAAGAATTAGTTTGTTCTGTTAAAAAGTAAGTCAATAAGTAATTGACTTCGTGTATTATAGTAACAGATGTAGTTCTGTGATATTGTTAACGCTGGAAGAATTAGTTTGTTCTGTTAAAAAGTAAGTCAATAAGTAATTGACTTCGTGTGATATAATAACAGATAGTTGTGTGACGTTGTTAATGCTGGAAGAATTAGTTTGTTCTGTTAAAAAGTATGTCAATAAGTAATTGACTTCGAGTATTATAGTAACAGATAGTTCTGTGATGTTGTTAACGCTGGAAGAATTAGTTTGTTCTGTTAAAAAGTAGGTCAATAAGTAATTGACTACGTGTAATATAATAACAGATAGTTGTGTAACGTTGTTAATGCTGGAAGAATTAGTTTGTTCTGTTAAAAAGTATGTCAATAAGTAATTGACTTCGTTTATTATAGTAACAGATAGTTCTGTGATATTGTTAACGCTGGAAGAATTAGTTTGTTCTGTTAAAAAGTAAGTCAATAAGTAATTGACTTCGTGTATTATAGTAACAGATGTAGTTCTGTGATATTGTTAACGCTGGAAGAATTAATTTGTTCTGTTAAAAAGTAAGTCAGTAAGTAATTGACTTCGTGTGATATAGTAACAGATAGTTGCGTACCGTTGTTGTATTATAATAATAGATAGTTCTGTGATGTTGTTAACGCTGGAAGAATTAGTTTGTTCTGTTAAAAAGTATGTCAATAAGTAATTGACTTCGAGTATTATAGTAACAGATAGTTCTGTGATGTTGTTAACGCTGGAAGCATTGGTTTGTTTTCTTAGTAAGAAGACAAATCAATAATTGACCTTGTACTACTTTATAGATCTGAAGCCCTTTTAATACTCGTCACATAATTTTGTTAAGTTGAGAACATCAACTTTACCATAACATTAGAAAATGTTCTCACGTTACTCTTAATTTTTGTGTGTTTTTATTAACTTTTTTTAAAGTTAGGTGTTATTATGCTTCCATCACTTATATATGCAATTAATTTAAAACTCTACACCTGTTGAATTTATTTTTAAAGAAGCCTTTTAAAGAATTTTGTGCGTCTTTTGCTACAAGAATTAAACGTTTTTTCTCAATAAACAATGACTTTTAGTTTTACTTTTGTTACAACCATAAAGAAATTATTTGAAAGCTATGTTACATAAAGTTATTTTTTTAGTAGAGAATTTTTAAATATTACTCTGTTAGGTCGGAAAGTAGCCTATATGTAAAATACAAATAAGAAGACATGTATGGGTAAATGATTCATGTACACGAATCGTACATAGATCTGTTGTGAACAACTAATGAGTCGTACAATAAATATCGAGGTTTTAAGATAGGCTTTAAGATCTAGTAGATCACTTTTTCATACGACCTGGAAATGTACGTTTTACAGACATTTTTATGGGACCTTTAAAGCCCTTCTGCTAGATACTGTGCTACGCTACGTTTAGAGCTTTAATGTAAAAAAAAAAAAAAAAATGGTCAGTGTATGTTTAATTTTTGTGGAACAAAGATTACGGTACTGTAATTTTTATAATTTGATATTTATATTCAATGATAACGATAATTTTTGTATATTTTTAATTAAGTTTGATATTTCAAGAATCATAAAAGCTGTGTTCATAGAATTTTCATACGAATTGGTGTACGTTTTGAAACGTAGCGTAGTTTTCAAGCACTCAGAGCGTAGGAGATTGACAGCATATTACAGTACCAATCTTGAACAATCCAACGCCAACAAATAGATTTCAAACAACAAGTACGGTATATGGCAGTAAATTGCGTCATTTTATGTTTGTTTTATATGGTGTTTGAAGTTTTTATTTTATTTTGAATAAAATCTTGAAAATATAGTCTATTGTTCCAGGTCGCTGGTTCACTTTAGAGTGACCCAAAACTACCCAGTATGGTCACCTCCAACACCTTGCCTGATCCTGGTGGTTGTTGAGGATTGCAGATATTGTTATTTTCGATCGATTTTACCTGGAAAAAACTGTCCAAAGTAAATAACTGAGTGAATAAAGGGAGGAAGAAGGGTGTAGCATGAATGACCGGCCGGCGGGGCAATCAGGCGGGTCTGACTGTGCACTGGCGCCACTCCACAAAACAAATAAATAATTTGCAGCAGCATCTTCTGGCCTGGCCGGCCAGCGTCTCTTGGCAACCGACTGATGCTCTGTGGAGCTCGGTCTCTGGATATCTGAACTACTCTGTGATCGCGTGTTAGTTGGCAGTACTGTATGGCGTTTCCGCAGTACTGTACTAGCAGACCTGCTGACATTGGATACATACTAAATATCGAGTGTAATATTTGAGATTGTGAAACTTTAAATATAATTTTCGATGTTTACGTTGAAAAACTAATAATTTCAACTTGTGTTTCACTAGAATGGGCCTTTAATGATCATACAAAGTTCACTTTAACTCATTACAATAATAAACACGAACCGCACAGTTGAAGTAGAAACTTTCGAGTGGGAACATCCTAGTTGCGTATAACTAAAACACCCTAGTTGCGCCTCGTACCCAAAACGGTTGTGTCCATTTTGCGAACAAGGATAAAATCGCCCAGTTTACGAACAAGCAAATATACCTGGAGAATATTTTTCCAGTTTGCGAACAAACTTCAAAATGTGCTGGAATGGTTGTGGACAATGGGCAACCCTTATGAGTCGTTTCCTGTTTGCGTACACAACTGAACGACCCTTGCCGAAGTGACCGCCGTTGTAAGAAATAGAAGAGGGGGTGGGTGACTAATATGCCACCTGCTACAGATATTGTGGCAACTGATAAATGTAGTTATGTACAATATTTTGGATCGATTTGTAAGCACGTTAGCGCCGGAAATGTGCCGATTTCAGTAAGTTTACGTTCTGTTAGGATAGGACTTGGTTGGGTATTGATAGGTTAGGTTAGGTTAGGTTTGGTTAGGTTGGTTAACTTTGGTTTAACCTACGGTAACTAAAACATACGGTAGGTATCACGGGCATTTCCCCACTACTTTCTACTCAGCATGACGTTACATGGGCCAAGTGGCTGCTCCACAGACATGTGTGAAATAGGTTTACTGGACAGTTCCGTTTGTTATAATTTATTTTGTAAGAATTTTTAATTTAAATTAGACTTGAAACTTTTGATTCGGAGTAAAGCAGATATATTTAGTAATTATTATATTTAAATAATTAATTATTTTATATTTCATGAATTACAAAAATACTAAAATTATGTTTTAAAATATCTTACGTACCTTATAACATAAATCTTCCAAGAGATTATGAGATTTAGCTGAATTAAGATATTCGAAAACATTTTATTTCATCATAAAATGTTGTATATATCGTTTGCTGACTTGTATTTTCTATTTAGAATTAATTGTCTTGATCAATGTAACAGTAAAATCTACCGTATATGTAAGCATACCTAAAATCAATAAATAAAACACTGAAGTTAAGAACTTGTGTAGTAGAACATAAATGATTATGATTTACTGTGATTGTTGCAAACTTTGAAATGTAAATAAATTGTTTTTGCTCTATCTTTTCACATGTTGTAGTCTTAGTTGATTATTGTTTATTGCATTTACTATGACTTGGCTAATGAGTGTATATACGTTTACTGGCTTAATAAACGATTTGATTTGAACATATTACAATTTTTTGTTTATTCACGGGATTTTTATTAGACTTATTTGCTGAAGCTACAGTTCCAGAATTTGGAACATACATCAATTTAGTATGTTAATAAATTTAACTGACAATAGTTTTAGTTTTCTTTTCTGTTTTATATTTAAAGTCTCACCTTTGTTATATTGTCTTTCACTAGTTCGACAGCCAGCAATTGCACGCCGGGGCATAGTCTTGTCCTATATTAAATGTTATAATAAAAATAAAAACAAACCGAAACAAATTACTAAAAATCCAAGAATTGCAACAAATTAAGTTTGACATACGTTTTTAAAAGTAACATAGAAGACAATATTTAATGTTTAAAATGCAAACCTACAAAACGCTTTAAATTAAAACAACTACAAGATATAGCCTATGATATCAATATAGGCTGCAGTGCCGATCGTACAAACACACTTAGATTTACACTCAAAGTTTTACTTGTAATAATTATATATAAATAATTATAACACAATATTTGAGTAATAAACCACATTGAATGATACAAATATTATAATAAATTATAATTCAGATGGGTTTGACATCTGACATAATTAATTTATTTTTTAGCTGGTGAAGCTTTTTATAGATAAAAACCTATTTTTGTTTCGTTCTTTTGACGGTGTTACGAACTTGGCCCGATTTAACACAATTAAATCTTAAGTAAGTTTCACTTTGGAGCAATTAAAAAAAAAAAAAGAAAAACGAATTAACACTAAATAAAAAACAATAATTAAATGAACAATGTCTAAATGAATAACTTCTCTACGAAACACATTTCACTACAACTGACCCCAACTAACTAGGGTTTATTAGAAAAATATCCCCTCACCCTTACTATGACACTCGCTCCATCTGGCAATATCGTATGTTGGGTGGGAGGTGAGAGCTGGATAGATTTTTTAAAATAAACATTTTGTAAAATCTAGGAGTTAGCCCATGCGTTTCTTAAGTTCATGCACAATCTGTATTCCCAGCCTCTCTGTCACTCAAGAATGTGGCAGGGGGTGACCGCTGGTCCTTTGATATTCTACCTGAAACGATCGAGGCGCAACTAGGATGTTTGGTTTTATGACCCTTTTCCTTACTCTCATTAGTAAGTTAAGTTGAGGCGAAACTAGAATGTACCGAGTAGGCTACGTAGTAAACCTTCATTTAATCACCACTTCACGTGTATGGGTATGTATGGTTTTAACCTGGGCACGGGGTGTATGGGCTTCATTAATTACAACGTTTAAAAGTAAAGTCTATAGTTTCAATTGGTCGGTAGAGTAGTTAGTTAAAGCACAGCTAAATAAACTGAGGGTTTTCAGCACGATCCCAATCAGAGTTGTAACACATTTTGAGAAGGATCAGCTGATAACCACCTGCAGTTTATTTGTCATTGCGATATTAATGAATGACACTTTCTAAGGAATAGTCCGCGTTAGTTTGTAACAATGACTACATTTGCCCATCTACACTCATCACACTAATCCAGAATCCATATTCGTCGATAGACGATCGGCATATTAAAAATTAATTAATAGAAGATAAATAATTTATTTCTTCATTTGTTAAATTTCTTGCAGTATACTCATATTGTATACTTATAGAATGTTATCTTTCACTTTATCTGTATTGTTTTGTTTATTATTTAATTAACAACTTTTTTTAACAGTAGAATTTATACAGATCATAGGTTAACCCTAACTAACCTGGTGAAATTTGGTGACACTCATACCCTGGTGGGGTCATTTTTGAACCCAACTTTAATTAGGGGATAAATAATTTTAAATAATTGTTTTTCTATAAAGATTATTTTATAATTTGTACAAGTATAATGGTCAGCATGAATATAACATTCCAACATTTATTTTATAATGAAAATTCATAAAAATTTATTTTAAAAAACTTTAAATTTTCGTCAATTTTTTGTAAATTCACTTACAATTTTCTTTTCAATAAAATTATTTTCTTTTTCTTATTTCATCTTCCCAATACAATGTTCTCACAATCTGAAAACAAAAAATATGGTTTTATAACAATATTTGGTGAAATTATTTTGTTGAATTATGACTTATATTTTTTTTTCAAAGTTTGAAAACACAAATTTTTATTTACCTCTTTTTACTCCTGGCAGCTTTGGCAAACTACTTCTTGTTTACTGTGGACCTTGCAGACTCCATTATAACATTTGCAGGATAAATTCGAGTGTTTTTGGTCACGATTCCTGGGACAAAGGTGACATCTCTTCCTCTTCGGTGTGGCAGGTCCTGGGTTGGGTTGTCAAGTTGGCTCATCTTCAATTGCAAAAAGCCCATAGCTACTTAGCTACCAAGCTAGTACAGTATTATAAAATAAGCATAACGTTTTTAAGTTGAACATTTTATCACATACTTCTTGTGGTTAAAATCACTCTTGAAGAGTTCCAGTAAGGAAAAACTTCATAATATTCAAACAGAGAAAAAGACCTACACTTTTACCCTGGCGGGATCAAATGTGACCCCAGAGGCCCCTGGACCCTGTTTAACACTCGGGAACGCGGACTGAAACCTTACACTACTTCTGTCTGACGGGAACAGAGATTACATGAGTGGATAGCTTTCTACCTCACTCCCTAGTGGAGGAATAGTAAAATAAAACTGATAGGGTCAAAAATTACCCCGTCAGGACAATTAAGGGTTAACTGTTAAAGCATCGATAAACTACTTCGATTTGTTTCTCGCTCACAAATAAATATCTCATCACTCATCCAAGATACTGTTGAATAACAATCACGAGAATTATTAAACTAAGCGTCAATTCATCACTTAGCCCGTACGTATACAACACTGCAACAGGTTATATCCCACCAGCAAAGTTCCGCTGGTACAAAGTCTCAACTAATTAAACACTTGAGAACGTTTAATTGATTTAAGAGTCTGGCACATTTAATTGGCTTGCCGCGGAACAATTAAATATTAATGGCCTGGAGATTGGCCAACGGACACGCGAGGGACGTCTCTAGATTGGGCGTGAATGTTTAATAAAAGTGATTGTTATCCACCCAACTCAGCACGAATCTTCGAGACCGCAGCGAGTCGTGAACGTCCGAAAACTGACACGCGTGGATGGACAGCAGACAGGCAAGAATGCAGCGGATGTGTTCGGTGAAATTGGAAGAAATTATAAGGCCTATTTTAAAATATATATAAAAAAGAAAATAGTAAATCCTTATAGTCGATAGATAGATTAAAAGTTTGTAATCGTAGGCCTCGTCGATTGAAGTCAAAGTTCGATGAAGGCTGTCAGCGTTACGACAATGTGTATGCACATACATGGCAAAAGCCAACTTTATTTAGTTGGTCTAAACTAATGACATAGACCATCTAAATCTGTGTGACCGTAAGAATAAGAACATTTCAGTACTGTGGGATGGTAGTGTCCTGACAAACACCAACGACATTTTTGAAGTGTGTCTAAACCATTGTGAAGAAAAATATGCAGGAAGATAAACTTCATTTCAGAGTTGGTATCTTTTCGGAATGTCCTCGCATATGGTAAAGATTGTCTACTAAGTCTAGATAGAACTAAACTAAACTTACTAACAAATTAACTTTGATAGTGGTCATCTGACCTACAAGAAAATAATAAGTGGTATCGCTTTAATTATCAATCAGCGCCTTTTGGTATTTAGGTTAGGTTGTAAGCACTTCCACCATGGGTTGTTAGGTTAGGTTAGGATTAAATAAATATAAGTTGACGAGTTTCTTGCTTATAAATATATATATATGCTTTATATACATGCATGTGAACTTTCTACTTCGTTTGACGATTAATCACTGGTAAACAAATGCGGGGAAATTCTGAAAAAGAGCCCAGTATTAACTAAACACTTTAAAATAGAAAATTAATTTTATTCGGGTAATATGGGATCTTCAGCATTTAGAGCAGTCAGCTCTAAAACAGCCAACGACTTACTCAAGCGCTCAATTAAAAAACATTTGACGAGACTCGTAGATCAGCAATTCCCAATCTATCAGATATGATGCCCAAGGGCCCCTGGGAGTTCTTTAGGGGAGGGGGTGTATTCAGGGGGGCCATGGCTAAGCCGGGCACCCTAAAAGGTGTCATGGCCCACAAAGGGGATTACAACGTATCATCAAAATAAACCTCCACTCAATTTTCTATTGATCGAACTCCCACTTTTGTCGTCGTGTCTGAAAACGTAAATCTGTTGAAAGGAGACAAGGGTCGGTCTAAAGCGCTCACGGCTCCTGGAGGCTAGGCAGGCTTATGCATTTCTAGTAGTCAGAAGAAAAGCTGTAAGGATCATTATAACGAACCATACTTGTTGAAAAATCCTTCACAACAAAACACTTAAAACTACAATATAGCTACTAAATACTTATATAATATTTATGCAATACAAGCGGACGTCAAACAAGACAAATTTATCACAATAAAAGTACAAAATAAGAAATTATTATTGTGATCGATTTCGGTAAACCATGTTTACCTTCCACAGACCAGATCGATCAACTAAAGACAGGGTAATACAACTTACAGAACCACAATCATCTCAAGTTTTAAACATTTTAATCATTAAGGGTTAATTTTAAGATACGCCGTTTTAGTTGTTTGTTTACCCTTTGAACAATAGTTGTATACAGCTCTTTGCCTTTAATAAGTATCGCTAAACGTAAAATGAAAAGGGTTTTAAGGTGGCCTACTTTTTAGTTGCAAGCCTTGATTGCCTTGATGAAAAAGAAATTTCCAGAAACTATGTCTTAAGGTATTAAAATAAAAATAAAGATGTCTTGTGTAGGTGTCCCTCTTTTAATGTACAGTGTATTCTACTGTCTTCGCGCAGTGATTTCCAGGGCTGGACATTGTAATTACTGTCTTAAAAATACGTTTTCATTCAACGCCACTCGATTTCGTTGTAGAATACAGATCCGACAACTAGATAGGTTTTTTATTTCCTGTTATATATACTTGATGGAATATATTTGGTTTCATTTAAAAAAATAAACATATTTTTTAAATATTTTGAAAAATATGTTTTATTCTAACATTTGATATGTGTAAATATTCATTAGGAATTCTTTCTTAAACACTTTCACAATAGTTATAATTTTTTTTTTTTATTTTCTAAAGAAACAAAAACAAGCAAACTTACTTTTATTGAGTATCCTGTTTTGTTAAAATACAATGTATAATTTATATTTATACGTACAGTGAAATTTGAACATTTTAAAGGCTCCAAATAATAGAACTAAGAAACTGATATTGTACGGTCAATGATGATAAGGCTGCTGGGTGGGCAGTGTACTGACGAAGGTATACAAATGGTGAGGGGGGATGGTCAACGTACATACATGATTATGACGAGTCGTGAGCGTAAGGTAAGTGGGCGGGCCAATAAAGATTACAACGAGTACATGCTCTAAAATGGCTTGAGTGTATGGTGAGTAGGTGGGCCATGTGGTTGACCCTACACATCCACAACGAGTATATGGTGTATAAAGTCGTGAGTGTATGGCTTTTGGTCCTACACGGTCCTGATTACATCGAGTAGATGGAGTATAAAGGCATGAGTGTACAGTGAGTGGGTGGGCCATGTACAGTCACGATTACATAGAGTAGATAGAGTATAAAGGCATGAGTGTACAGTGAGTGGGTGGGCCATGTACAGTCATGATTACATCGAGTAGATAGAGTATAAAGGCATGAGTGTACAGTGAGTGGGTGGGCCATGTACAGTCACGATTACATAGAGTAGATAGAGTATAAAGGCATGAGTGTACAGTGAGTGGGTGGGCCATGTACAGTCACGATTACATAGAGTAGATAGAGTATAAAGGCATGAGTGTACAGTGAGTGGGTGGGCCATGTACAGTCATGATTACATCGAGTAGATGGAGTATAAAGGCATGAGTGTACAGTGAGTGGGTGGGCCATGTACAGTCACGATTACATAGAGTAGATAGAGTATAAAGGCATGAGTGTACAGTGAGTGGGTGGGCCATGTACAGTCATGATTACATCGAGTAGATGGAGTATAAAAGCATGAGTGTGCGGTGATTGGGTGGGCCATGTACAGCCATGATTACATCGAGTAGGTAGAGTATAAAGGCATGAGTGTGCAGTGAGTGGATGGGCCATCTACTGTCATGATTACATCGAGTAGATAGAGTATAACGGCATGAGTGTACAGTGAGTGGGTGGGCCATGTACTGTCATGATTACATTGAGTAGGTAGAGTATAAAGGCATGAGTGTACAGTGAGTGGGTGGGCCATGTACCGTCATGATTACATCGAGAAGACGGAATATAGAGGTGTGAATGTACGGTGAGTGGGTAGGCCATGTGATTTCATGAGTAGCCTACATTGAGTATTTTGAGAATAAAGGTGTTAATGTATGGTTAGTGGGTGGGCAATGTACAGTCATGATTACAACGAGTAGATTATGTAACAAGTATATAATGTTTCGGTGGGTAAGGTTCTGAAGTCATCGGTAGGTTGGTGAGCCAAGATTTTAATTAAAATGCTACTTTAAATCTCTGAAATAAGTAAAAAAGACATAACCATAAATTTGACAAATAGCTAGTATTCAAGCACGTGTTATTGACGTTGAAACAAAATATATTTTGCTAATTAGGTTATTAATAAAGTTTCTCCAAAGTGCTATCGATTGCAATTACTTGAATTGCATTCAGTGATAAATTGTTGCGGTGTTATCAGCTGATTCACACCAAACAAACGACCGCTCTAATCGCTTCCTTCAGCGATGTTTGCCAAGTCAGCAAAAACTTTGGTGATACGGTTTTTGCACTCTGGTCTACGTGCTTTATGGCACATTGCGAACTTTCATCCCAGTTTAAAGTGTCGAGAAGCTAGTATTGACAATACAACAACAAGTGACATGTTAGTAGTACTACAGTATGTAAAATGTTACAGAAATATCATGTCTTCAATTAAATATATACAGTACTATCCATGTCTTACATGAATAAAGTTCTACCAAAGTTGGTTACATGTAGTACAGCATCTATATTGTAATGTTTTGTACTATACTAAAATGAGTTTAAACAGCTCAAGGAACACTTTTAAGACCTTTCTCTGGATTTAAAGTACACTTGTACTGGACTTTGTCAACTTAACCATGTAAGTGTGGTATTGTGATTAGTGGAGTACCAAAACGTACCTTCGCAATAAATTTATCACCAAAATACTTTTTGAAATTCCATTTATTCAGTGTCTACACATAAACAGTTCTCCACGACCAAGGTATTATTTGAAGCAAAACATAAATATTTTTAAGATATTAATTAAATATTTTTTATGCTTTAGTAGCACATACAGCTTTCGATAAAACTTACTCTAGATCTTTTCAATTAATTCACTACCACTGCTTTTTTTGTTTCCGTTAATTCACTACCACTTCATAAATATTCTATTGCTTCATAAATATTCTATTGCTTTAACTGTTCCCAATCATTTTTACGTCCACTGTGGTATTTTTTTATCAGGAACCTGATATCGCTAGCCGTATCTTATCGCTTCCCAAGAACTTGCACACAGAGAGCGCATTCAGCGATAAGTCAATCATTGGATTTACCAGTTTTTGATCAACTTTAGTTGCCACCTAACCTAACCTGACCTAACCTAACCTAACCGTAATTGCAATAAAAAAAGTACTGGTAGGGAAGTAACGGAAAAAGTAGTGGTAGTGAATTAACGGAAAAGGTCCCTTACGCCAAGTTTAAGAATAATTAAGAGGAAATCGAATTGGTATTGTTTGGATCAAAACTTCACCCAACAAGAGCAACAAACTTTGATAAATTATGTAACCATCAAGCTATTCACAAATAGAGAAGGTTGCACAGTAAAATATCATTCATTATTCGTAGCAAGTTGAAGTAATTATAGTGTTTCATTGCAGTTCTTCTAGATCAATACGTTCACCTTGCCGTTAAGAAATGTTCTTGGTGTAACTTTCATGTTAGCCTCTCGTGGTTTCCCTGACCAACAGTTGCATTCGTATTTCTGTTATCACCAAGTAGTCGAAACTGCATTTATCTTTGACTCGTTTGCGTAATCATATTTAATAAGAATGTCAGATAAGCATTTGCTAATGAAATAAACACGATTGTTGGGTTTGCACATTCTTTTGTTACTAGGGCACATTTCCGGGATAAACTAGGGCAGATATGAACGAACAATTGTTAAAGTTAGTCTTTAAGATTCGCAGATGATATCTTCTAGTAACATAATGTTATAGTTAGTTAACAGTAACATGTGAACTGCCCACCCACCCTTACATGTACAGTGGTATTGACCCACCCGCCCACCCTTACATGTACAGTGGTATTGACCAACCCGCCCACCCTTACATGTACAGTGGTATTGACCCACTCGCCCACTCTTACACGTACAGTGTACAGTGGACAGTGTTATCCACTCATCCGCCCACCCTTACACGTACATTGGAATTGACTCATCCACCCACCCTTACACGCACAGTGGTATTGAAATCATGAATATACTTTTTACGATGCACAATATACTATTTCAGAGAGATTTGTGTGCCTCATAGATACTACTACGACCAGTAGGATCACTCACCCACTCGATACGCATGTGACGCTCAGGAGTCTCACTACTGTACCTTCAAACTGCATTGCATGTGCACAAATCCACCCTCCCATACACGCACAGTGGTATTAGCCTACCAACCTACAAATACATGGACAGAGGTTATTGACCCACCTGCCCACCCATACACGTACGGTGGTATTGACCCACCTGACCACCCATACACGTACAATGGTATTGACCGACCTGCCCACCCATACACGTACAGTGGTATTGACCGACCTGCCCACCCATACACGTACAGTGGTATCCCACCCACCTGCCCATACCCACACGGTGACCTTAACTACACGGTGATCCACCCACCCACTCACCAATACACGTACAGTGGTATTAGCCCACCCACCTACAAATACATGGACAGAGGTATTATCCCACCTACCTGCCCATACCCACATGGTGACCTTAACTACACGGTGACCCACCCACCCAACTCACCAATACAAGTACAGTGTTATTATCTCACCTACCTGCCCATACTCGTACGGTGGCACACCCACCCACTAACCCATAAATCTACAACGATATTGACCTACAAACCCAACCAAACTTTACAATGGTTTTAGCCCATCCATCCATCCATATTCCAAACACTCACATAACTTTGGATGACCAACCTATCCTTCCAACATACAAGCAATTCTGATTGACTTTTTTTAGACATAAATATTAAGCCTACACTATGTAGTACAATTAAAATGTGTAGCAATTGATATAGAATCAGAGACCATTGAAGAACACAGTCTAACGCAATTAAACTCATTACACTCATGGAGACCAAATAAAATTAGTGGTAAAAGTGAGCCTCATTTGTTGAAGGCAACGGCAACACATTACAGTTGTTTTAGTACGTATATGGTTGCTCGTCATAACGTGCATTGGGTGTGTGAGTGAGATCTACATGACGTAAATGGGAGGTGGGTGAATGGAATTGTCATGACGTGCGTTGGGTGGGTAAGAGAGTACATTTCGTATTCTGCATTGGTTGGTAGTGATAAGTGGGGTAAAAGTTAATTTGAACAGCAAGAATAAGGCAACGACAAGGGAATAAGGTACCTGAGGTAACAGGACGTCTTCATAGCTCATTAGTCAACATTTTTTTTTTTTTTTTTTTTTTTGAGCCTTGACAATATTCTTAGACTAAGTCTATTACTGAGCTAGTCAGTGGCTGTAACTTACAGAGTGTACACTCCTTGGATTACGTTCAAGACGGGTTCCTCATGCGACAGTAGATTGCAAACTTGTCTGCGACCACGTGCTCTCTACCATCGAGTTCCGTGGCCTCACACCTCGCCAGTGGACAGACAGCTCGGGATTGTAAGTGATGTTGCGTCAGTACCACGATCACGGGCCATTAAGTGATACGGTGATAAGGGGTGTCACTGACGGGTCAAGTGCTCGCCGCGCCAGTCCAAACTTCGCGGTCGCGCTTCACTTGTGCCGCGGCGCACGTACGCCACCGCAACTTTACGCCTATCAACACTTTTTGCCAGTGTCACGGCCATAGCCTACTTTATTACATGAGCGTTTATGTCATTGAATGCTTCCGGTCAGTTAAGATACTCAGAGTTATCTAAACTGCGTTAGGAAAGATTGCTATAACTGTCGGAAATGTCCCTCGTTGACAAACTTGCATTGAACAGATGGTTTAATCATTACAACCTCGCGATCATTCTATCTGGACGATGGTAATATCCGGTTGGATAACTCCTCTCATCAAAATTGTATGGTTACTCCGAGCAACTCATTCCCTTCAGTATTAGTCATATTATTTTCATGAAAATTTTAAGCAAAATATGACCTTAAGTTAACTGTTAAGTTCATGTAACAAAATAATTTGAATACAATGATGTAAAAGCCATCTTGCTCACTCTGGGTATGCTTGTCGATCTGTGGGTCCTCGCACTCACCTACGTAGATTTTAGTGCTACTTATGCTGGAAAGGGTATCAAGAGTATATTTTTTTACGGATTTGATTGACGTGGATTGTAGCATAAAAAGAGTAATAAGGGTACATTGTGATAAGGATGGGATTGACGTGGTTTTTTTCATAAAAAGGTTACGAAGAGTATATTTTTATAAGGATAGAATTGACGTATTTTTTTCATACAAAGGGTACGAAGAGTAAATTATTATAAGGCTATGATGTTTGTGTGTTTTTTGCGTAACAAGGGTGCCAAGAGCACATTTTGATAAGGATTAAGTTACTGTCCCCGGTTAAGAGTGACTCTGTTCTCTATTATATGAGAATGCAGGGCAACACAGTCTAAGAACAAAAACGAAGAAAGTTCATAAATGTCTCTCAATTGAATTTAACTGATTGATTAGTGAAGACTGATGTATTATCATCTCCAACGTTGTTGAAATAGCGTTCCTAATGGTTGGGGTCATTGGCAACAAACTTTCAACACAATTTATGAACTACCTCTCCATTGAGCAGATAAACCTAATTGTTTGTGTAATTAGGGACAATGAGTACATTCACTAACAAATGTTCTTCTTAGCTGGGCCCTTCCCAAAATATTTTGATCTCTCATTTCCGGTTTGAGTTTCGTCAAATTTTAATTAAAGGCGCTTCCTACATTAACTGATTTTATTACATAATTAAATCCTGGGGTTTGTTAACAAGCTAATTTAGTCACGTGACTTTAGTAGCCAGTCTTAAATTTATTCACACAGCGGTATTACGATCTAAGTAATGTCATATTTTAACTGCTTCGTTATTTTTCCGTTTACTATTTTTTTTAGATATTAATATTAGTCCCTTGTTTTTAGAAACCTTATGGATATCATTAAATTTAAAAAACCTTCATTTTATCTTTTTCATGGTTCAACAATTAATTTCCATCATTTTGATGTATCAGAGATAAGTTTGGTATTTAAAATCAATTACGCTTTGGATACACTAAGAGCCTTTGGATACACTAAGAGCCTTTGGATACACTAAGAGCCTTTGGATACACTAAGAGCCTTTGGACATACTAAGAGCCTTTGGATACACTAAGAGCCTTTGGATACACTAAGAGCCTTTGGATACACTAAGTGCCTTTGGATACACTAAGAGCCTTTGGATACACTAAGAGCCTTTGGATACACTAAGAGCCTTTGGATACACTAAGAGCCTTTGGATACACTAAGAGCCTTTGGATACACTAAGAGCCTTTGGATAAACTAAGAGCCTTTGGATACACTAAGAGCCTTTGGATACACTAAGAGCCTTTGGATACACTAAGAGCCTTTGGATACACTAAGAGCCTTTGGATACACTAAGAGCCTTTGGATACACTAAGAGCATTTGGATACACTAAGAGCCTTTGGATACACTAAGAGCCTTTGGATACACTAAGAGCATTTGGATACACTAAGAGCCTTTGGATAAACTAAGAGCCTTTGGATACACTAAGAGCCTTTGGATACACTAAGAGCCTTTGGATACACTAAGAGCCTTTGGATACACTAAGAGCCTTTGGATACACTAAGAGCCTTTGGATACACTAAGAGCCTTTGGATACACTAAGAGCCTTTGGATACACTAAGAGCCTTTGGATACACTAAGCGCCTTTGGATACACTAAGAGCCTTTGGATACACTAAGAGCCTTTGGATACACTAAGTGTTTTACAGTTTGGATAGGGTTAAGGTTAAGTACTTGTTTATGATGAAATATTTGAAGCGTTGGAAAGGAGGTTTAAACAATTTCCTCCTCTTCAAAAAACAAAATTTACAAGTTTGTTAAAACTTAAGCCTTCGTCCCTTTACAGAGCGTGCCTGATGAAAAAAATCTTACAGCCATTTACAATATGGAAAACCCTTAAATACTACAATGAAGACAAATTACGTAATTGATACTATTGACATTCTGGATTAGTGCTGTGGTCCAATTAGTCGGAAGCTAAATGTGAAGTTTGTGTTCGAAATTTTCTCTCAGTCCTCTTAATACCAAAACGGTGTCCATTCATGATTGTCATAGGCGTGAAAACTACTGGAGATTACTTGGGTGTATTGTTAGGTTTATGGCCTGTAATACGATGTTGTCACGTGGTTTGTATTCCACTATAAGCTGTAGTGGCATAGCTACTAGGGGCTGTTGCTAAGGATCAGTTGACCTTACTTAAAAACAAAGTCCACACTCTATCTCAACAGCATGAGCAAATGATAAACAAAACACTATTGTAAGAGTCTGTAGAGGCTGTTGGCCTTGTTGGTTTTAATCCATGTTTTTTCCGAATCCATATTTTTCGTTATTCGTTAACCAAAAGTTATATATGAGGTGTCATTTTAAACGTTAATATATTGCACGTTGGGTTTGCTTTTCATATTTTGAATACATACGACTAGTTTTGAAGAATAGGTGAAAATAAAAACTTCAGACTAAATATTTTTATGTTTTTTTCCTATAAAACTAATTATAAATTTGCAAAGTAATTACAACGCACAATTTCATTCTTGATCAAATGCTATTTGTTCGGAAAAGATCCGTTTAAAAATAACTGTTCGATTTGGATACGCGTGATCGTATGTCCGGTCCGAAAATAAACGTTGTTCTTATGGGATTCAAACTAATATGGCTGACAGTCTCTACAGACTTATAACCGCATTAAAACGAGACATAATTGAAAGAGGAATATTGCAGACTACAATGAGGCATTCAAAATATTCCAGCACGGAATTATATATTTCTAACCATTGGAAACAAAACAATGTAACATATCTATTGTATACTTTGTTTAAAATCAATCTTTTAAAGAAAATATCAAATTTTAGTCACATTAAGGGCGATGATCCACAAAGATTTAGAAGACAATCTTAAATGAGGGCATAGGCTGAGTCGTACATAAAATTAAAGATCTAAATTAGCAGATCATAATGGCTCATATCAAATAGAACTCAATGATTTTAGAATGATTTTAATCCATTCATAATTTACATGTGCGTGCATTACAGAACTATATTTCAGAGAGAAACTTAGGTTACAGTTTATATTCCTATATTATCAGGCTACAATAAATTCAGACTAACCAATTTTATAGTAAGGTAAATAACAAATACTTGGCTTGCAGTACAAATACATATACAAGGTGTCCCAAAAGCCCCCTCCCTGTTAACTTTTAAACGGAATGAAACAAACCAATGTCTTTTGCACTAATGATTATTTTTGCACTATATGAGACCTTAATTCCTGAACCCAAAATGAA
The DNA here is from genome assembly GCA_035578905.1 of Stictocephala bisonia. NCBI lineage: Eukaryota > Metazoa > Arthropoda > Insecta > Hemiptera > Membracidae > Stictocephala > Stictocephala bisonia. The sequence goes on along the minus strand of JAQJVL010000035.1, from coordinate 3,643,354 downwards.
GGGTTAGGGGGTAAGGCCATCATTTCAAATTCAAACCCTCATCAAATGCAACCTCATTTTAAAGGTCTTTATAAAGTAAGAACAATGACACAAACTAGACGTCTCTACTCAATCCAGTACAAAACTACAGCCTGTCGAAGTTTTATTAAAAAGTTACACAAAAAAAAACACTAGTTCTGCTGACTCGTCTATTCGGACTTATTCTTAACCTAAAATAATTAAACTTAACGTTAAAATCTTACCTCGACCTTTTTCCTGCTTTAATTCTAAAAGAATTTTGTCATTGATTAAAAATGTAATTTTTATTTTAAAATTTGACAAGTTGTAGTTTTCTACTGGATTGAAATAGAGACCTTTAGTTTATGGCATTGTTCTTCTTTTATAAAGACCTTTAAAATAAGGCGTCACGTAATGGGGGTTTGCATTTGAAATTTTGGACTTGCCACCCCCTCCCACTCCCATTTTGGCTTGAGGAGTTAAGTTCTCTTAAAACTCAAAAGCATCATTATTCTGTTTGATATAACTATCCCCCAAAGGATATTGGTTTGTTTCATTCCATTCAAAAGTTACGGGGGGGGGGGGGGCTTTAAGGACTTTTGGGACACCTTGTATATGCACATATTAAAAGGCATAACATACAAAATAGTATGATGAACAACAGAGAGGCTACTAACCACTTGCTACAGTGAGATATTAATTAAGACCAGCCAATGTCGTGGCATGATGATCTTGCGTCAAATGCCATTTGTGTGGTACTGAAACCTGAGTCATTCATGTGCCATGTAGCAGTACGGTGCCACTCTTGTAACCACCGACAAACGTACAATAGGTGAGATAAAGATTTCAAAATGTGTCATGTAGCAGTACGGTGCCACTCTTGTAACGACCGACAAACATACAATAGGTGAGATAAAGATTTCAACATGTGCCATGTAGCAGTACGGTGCCACTCTTGTAACGACCGACAAACGTACAATAGGTGAGATAAAGATTTCAAAATGTGCCATGTAGCAGTACGGTGCCACTCTTGTAACGACCGACAAACGTGCAATAGGTGAGATAAAGATTTCAACATGTGCCATGTAGCAGTACGGTGCCACTCTTGTAACCACCGACAAACGTACAATAGGTGAGATAAAGATTTCAAAATGTGCCATGTAGCAGTACGGTGCCACTCTTGTAACGACCGACAAACGTGCAATAGGTGAGATAAAGATTTCAAAATGTGCCATGTAGCAGTACGGTGCCACTCTTGTAACGACCGACAAACGTGCAATAGGTGAGATAAAGATTTCAACATGTGCCATGTAGCAGTACGGTGCCACTCTTGTAACCACCGACAAACGTACAATAGGTGAGATAAAGATTTCAAAATGTGCCATGTAGCAGTACGGTGCCACTCTTGTAACCACCGACAAACGTGCAATAGGTGAGATAAAGATTTCAAAATGTGTCATGTAGCAGTACGGTGCCACTCTTGTAACGACCGACAAACGTGCAATAGGTGAGATAAAGATTTCAACATGTGCCATGTAGCAGTACGGTGCCACTCTTGTAACCACCGACAAACGTACAATAAGTGAGATAAAGATTTCGAAATGTGCCATGTAGCAGTACGGTGCCACTCTTGTAACCACCGACAAACGTGCAATAGGTGAGATAAAGATTTCAACATGTGCCATGTAGCAGTACGGTGCCACTCTTGTAACGACCGACAAACGTGCAAAAGGTAAGATAAAAATTTCAACATGTGCCATGTAGCAGTACGGTGCCACTCTTGTAACCACCGACAAACGTGCAAGAGGTGAGATAAAGATTTCAACATGTGCCATGTAGCAGTACGGTGCCACTCTTGTAACCACCGACAAACGTACAATAGGTGAGATAAAGATTTCAAAATGTGCCATGTAGCAGTACGGTGCCACTCTTGTAACGACCGACAAACGTGCAATAGGTGAGATAAAGATTTCAACATGTGCCATGTAGCAGTACGGTGCCACTCTTGTAACCACCGACAAACGTACAATAGGTGAGATAAAGATTTCAAAATGTGCCATGTAGCAGTACGGTGCCACTCTTGTAACGACCGACAAACGTGCAATAGGTGAGATAAAGATTTCAACATGTGCCATGTACCAGTACGGTGCCACTCTTGTAACCACCGACAAACGTACAATAGGTGAGATAAAGATTTCAACATGTGCCATGTAGCAGTACGGTGCCACTCTTGTAACGACCGACAAACGTGCAAAAGGTAAGATAAAGATTTCAACATGTGCCATGTAGCAGTACGGTGCCACTCTTGTAACCACCGACAAACGTACAATAGGTGAGATAAAGATTTCAACATGTGCCATGTAGCAGTACGGTGCCACTCTTGTAACCACCGACAAACGTGCAAGAGGTGAGATAAAGATTTCAACATGTGCCATGTAGCAGTACGGTGCCACTCTTGTAACCACCGACAAACGTACAATAGGTGAGATAAAGATTTCAAAATGTGCCATGTAGCAGTACGGTGCCACTCTTGTAACGACCGACAAACGTGCAATAGGTGAGATAAAGATTTCAACATGTGCCATGTAGCAGTACGGTGCCACTCTTGTAACCACCGACAAACGTACAATAGGTGAGATAAAGATTTCAAAATGTGCCATGTAGCAGTACGGTGCCACTCTTGTAACGACCGACAAACGTGCAATAGGTGAGATAAAGATTTCAACATGTGCCATGTACCAGTACGGTGCCACTCTTGTAACCACCGACAAACGTACAATAGGTGAGATAAAGATTTCAACATGTGCCATGTAGCAGTACGGTGCCACTCTTGTAACGACCGACAAACGTGCAATAGGTGAGATAAAGATTTCAACATGTGCCATGTAGCAGTACGGTGCCACTCTTGTAACGACCGACAAACGTGCAAAAGGTAAGATAAAGATTTCAACATGTGCCATGTAGCAGTACAGTGCCACTCTTGTAACCACCGACAAACGTACAATAGGTGAGATAAAGATTTCAACATGTGCCATGTAGCAGTACGGTGCCACTCTTGTAACCACCGACAAACGTGCAAGAGGTGAGATAAAGATTTCAACATGTGCCATGTAGCAGTACGGTGCCACTCTTGTAACCACCGACAAACGTGCAATAGGTGAGATAAAGATTTCAACATGTGCCATGTAGCAGTACGGTGCCACTCTTGTAACGACCGACAAACGTGCAATAGGTAAGATAAAGATTTCAACATGTGCCATGTAGCAGTACGGTGCCACTCTTGTAACCACCGACAAACGTACAATAGGTGAGATAAAGATTTCAACATGTGCCATGTAGCAGTACGGTGCCACTCTTGTAACGACCGACAAACGTGCAATAGGTAAGATAAAGATTTCAACATGTGCCATGTAGCAGTACGGTGCCACTCTTGTAACGACCGACAAACGTGCAATAGGTGAGATAAAGATTTCAACATGTGCCATGTAGCAGTACGGTGCCACTCTTGTAACCACCGACAAACGTGCAATAGGTGAGATAAAGATTTCAACATGTGCCATGTAGCAGTACGGTGCCACTCTTGTAACCACCGACAAACGTACAATAGGTGAGATAAAGATTTCAACATGTGCAATGTAGCAGTACGGTGCCACTCTTGTAACCACCGACAAACGTACAATAGGTGAGATAAAGATTTCAACATGTGCCATGTAGCAGTACGGTGCCACTCTTGTAACGACCGACAAACGTGCAATAGGTAAGATAAAAATTTCAACATGTGCCATGTAGCAGTACGGTGCCACTCTTGTAACCACCGACAAACGTGAGATAAAGATTTCACCATGTGCCATGTAGCAGTACGGTGCCACTCTTGTAACCACCGACAAACGTGCAATAGGTGAGATAAAGATTTCAACATGTGCCATGTAGCAGTACGGTGCCACTCTTGTAACCACCAACAAACGTACAGTAGGTGAGATAAAGATTTCAACATGTGCCATGTAGCAGTACGGTGCCACTCTTGTAACCACCGACAAACGTACAATAGGTGAGATAAAGATTTCAACATGTGCCATGTAGCAGTACGGTGCCACTCTTGTAACCACCGACAAACGTGCAATAGGTGAGATAAAGATTTCAACATGTGCCATGTAGCAGTACGGTGCCACTCTTGTAACGACCGACAAACGTGTAATAGGTGAGATAAAGATTTCAACATGTGCCAGTAGCAGTACGGTGCCACTCTTGTAACGATCGACAAACGTGCAATAGGTGAGATAAAGATTTCAACATGTGCCAGTAGCAGTACGGTGCCACTCTTGTAACCACCGACAAACGTGCAATAGTTGAGATAAAAGATTTCAACATGTGCCATGTAGCAGTACGGTGCCACTCTTGTAACGACCGACAAACGTGCAATAGGTGAGATAAAGATTTCAACATGTGCCATGTAGCAGTACGGTGCCACTCTTGTAACCACCGACAAACGTGCAATAGGTGAGATAAAGATTTCAACATGTGCAAGTAGCAGTACGGTGCCACTCTTGTAACTACCGACAAACGTACAATAGGTGAGATAAAGATTTCAACATGTGCCATGTAGCAGTACGGTGCCACTCTTGTAACCACCGACAAACGTGAGATAAATATTTCAACATGTGCCATGTAGCAGTACGGTGCCACTCTTGTAACCACCGACAAACGTGCAATAGGTGAGATAAAAGATTTCAACATGTGCCAGTAGCAGTACGGTGCCACTCTTGTAACCACCGACAAACGTACAATAGGTGAGATAAAGATTTCAACATGTGCCATGTAGCAGTACGGTGCCACTCTTGTAACCACCGACAAACGTGAGATAAAGATTTTAATATGTGCCATGTAGCAGTACGGTGCCACTCTTGTAACCACCGACAAACGTGAGATAAAGATTTCAACATGTGCCATGTAGCAGTACGGTGCCACTCTTGTAACCACCGACAAACGTACAATAGGTGAGATAAAGATTTCAACATGTGCCATGTAGCAGTACGGTGCCACTCTTGTAACGACCGACAAACGTGCAATAGGTAAGATAAAGATTTCAACATGTGCCATGTAGCAGTACGGTGCCACTCTTGTAACGACCGACAAACGTGCAATAGGTGAGATAAAGATTTCAACATGTGCCAGTAGCAGTACGGTGCCACTCTTGTAACGACCGACAAACGTGCAATAGGTGAGATAAAGATTTCAACATATGCCATGTAGCAGTACGGTGCCACTCTTGTAACCACCGACAAACGTGCAATAGTTGAGATAAAAGATTTCAACATGTGCCATGTAGCAGTACGGTGCCACTCTTGTAACCACCGACAAACATGCAATAGGTGAGATAAAGATTTCAACATTTGCCATGTAGCAGTACGGTGCCACTCTTGTAACGACCGACAAACGTGCAATAGGTAAGATAAAGATTTCAACATGTGCCATGTAGCAGTACGGTGCCACTTTTGTAACGACCGACAAACGTACAATAGGTGAGATAAAGATTTCAACATGTGCCATGTAGCAGTACGGTGCCACTCTTGTAACGACCGACAAACGTGCAATAGGTGAGATAAAGATTTCAACATGTGCCAGTAGCAGTTCGGTGCCACTCTTGTAACCACCGACAAACGTACAATAGGTGAGATAAAGATTTCAACATGTGCCATGTAGCAGTACGGTGCCACTCTTGTAACGACCGACAAACGTGCAATAGGTGAGTTGGTGAGGGGAGACGTGTACATCTACAACTAATAGAGATAATGTCGGTTGGGGTTAGCGGAGCTGGGGTCGGCCAGTGTGTCACACTCGCACGGGGAAGCCTCGTCCTATTGTGCCTATTAAAGATGGCCGATCGGCAGATGTTTCCCCTTTGGGAGTGGAGGGGCTCGTCGCTTGTCGCTCTCTGACGTCAGACCTTTTTGTGCAACGCAGCCATTTTTCAATCTTTCAATAACGTTTTGCACAGAGCGGCCAGGCAAAGTGCAAGGTGATTAGGAATGTCATTGGGGTTTATCAGGTAACGACAAGCGTTGTGCTTGGATTTAGTCTTCATTTGAAAATTCCCCAAGAGCGTAGTTGGATTGGAAATGAGTTTACAGCTAATGTTAGCCTAGTTTATACTTATATTTTCTTAACAAAGAAAGCACATCCAAAATATAATTTTACTATAAGTTTGCCAGACAATAATTATAAAATAAAATTAAAAACTTTAGTTAATGGACTACCACAAATCGTAATGATCACAATAAATCGCAGCTGTATGATTTATATTTTCAGATAAATGGAACAAGTATTTCTTTGCATATCTTATTCCCATACAAGACAGAAAGATTTTTAAATATTCTTCAAAGCTATACTATATACTGTAGATAGAGTTAGCTAAGTATCGTTAACCATTATTTCATTGGTGGTTATGATTGGGTATCAGGAAATCGTCTGAGAAACGTCAACAAATGGATTTGGCAAGACCTCCAGTAAGTAGGATGTAATTCTGTTGAAGAGATGCTAGATCGTGTTTTCAGTTACGAATTTCAATATTTTAGATTTGTTTGTTTCTTCACATAGGAAGGTTAGGTTAGGTTAGGTTAGGTTAGGTTATATTTAGATTGGCATAACGTTAATATTTATTATTAGCTATAGAATTTTAATGACAGAGAATATTTGACAGAGCAAACATTTTGGGAAAAGTATTTTATATTGACAAACGTCTTATTAAAATAACAATTTTAATTAAGTTCTTATTTTATGTAATGATTTAGGTCATATGAGGTCATTAACCCTTGATTAAGGCGAATACTAGATTTGCAACGTTTGAACACTGCCAATTAGTTATTTGCAAATATATACGTACTTTGAAAATAGAAGTTGGAGAAGTAAAATAAACATTCTCATTTACTTCAATGCAAAGAAGTTTTTTCTAAATTATTAAACTGTTTGGTGTTTTAACTGTTTCACTGATAGACTAAAATGTTCGTTTTTGTAAGATCTGTGAATGAAGGAACTGTTTGATATTTGACTGGATAAATTCCTATATTTTGTACAGGAAATCGAATTTATGTGATCGGCACGGGCTATATAATTGGTTCTACCTATAGTGTAGAAAATATAAAACATGTTTAGAATAGGACTCCTACAGGTTGTGTAAAAATACAAAGTATATTACTATTATATGACTATATAACTGGCCTAAACTTTGTGCTGGAAATAGAAAATATGTGACTATAGGACTATAGTCACATATTTCAATCTACATAACTGGTCCTAGATGTAGTGTAGAAATTCAAAGGTATAATATTGGTTTAAGACTTATTGGTTGAGTCGAAAAGAAAAGGACTATATAATTGGTATTGCACTGCAAAATTGGTCTGCCTTTTTTAATAAATATCACTAAAAAATGGTAAATAATCATTTACACTATTTAAATGTTTTCCAGGTTAGAAAAAGGTTGGGGACTGTGACTATCAAAGTTTTTGATAGTCATGCAAAGCAAACCTTTTGTGATTTGTGAGAGTAGAGCACAACAACATACCAGTTACGTGTTAGGGAATAGATATATAAATTTAGTTTTAGTGCTGCTCTGAAGTTCCCATTTCTCTGATATATTAATTGACTACATCAGGTTCTTTTATATTAATATAGCTTTATGTGTATAAGTGTTTGATATACGTTATTTATAAAGGACTCTTTATTATTTGTAAGTAATTTAATGTAAAAAATTATGTTAGATGATTGTACAAAATGACTTATTTCATAGGTACTTGAGTACCTTTGTATAAGAGAACGTCATCCTTATACGTAGCCATTGCACTGAGAAAACATCTAAAATCATTGGAATGAACGTTCAAACTACATTGGACAAGGGGCCAATGAACTGTTGGAAAGTAAAAATGGTTAATAGTATAATGGGTTGGAAATTTCTATGTTGTGTTCCCTATCCCATCCTCCCTAACGTCTTTGTGTGTTCCACAGGCAAATGTTTCCCCAGATGAAGTTTCGAGTGTCCGGGTTGGACGCTAAAGCGAAATACATTCTTCTGTTGGACATTGTTGCGTCCGACGACTACAGATACAAATTCCACAACAGGTAGTTAGATGGCTCGCACGTAGACTTCACCTCATTTTAGTTTCGTTATTTCTTTGTTTTGTTCTTTTAGGCGCATGTTCCCCGCCTACAAAGTCCGAGTTATGGGGCTAGACAAAAAGGCCAAATACATCCTCCTTATGGACATCGTGGCTGCAGATGACTGTCGATATAAGTTTCACAACAGGTAGATCAAGTTTGGTAACGTAGACGCATGTAGCATGACGTTGATTTGGCCTTTTTGGATTCGTCCCAGCCTTGCATGCATTTTCTAACTTTTAGTTATAGAAAATCATTGGCATGTTGAGTATATCCTTTAGTGCCATGGATCGAGATGCTCCTTCATATTTAAGATATTAAGACAATTAATCCTTGTTTCTAATCTAAAGTCCTAAATGATCACTGATCAGACAATTTTGATAAGACAAACAACACTTTTTCCTTACTATGAATATTTGTTTCAATTAATGCTAAGCTCTTAAGATTATAGGTACATGACTGACAGGAATATCCTATAATAAATCATATAAAAATCCTTTCATTTTTTCCACGTCTCCTGTGAGGTAATGTGGGATATGCACAATAAATTAGAAATACAATAAATTAGGAAAATGCACTTGCCAACAATCACAACTTCTATATGAAAAGTTATTATAAGAATTAAATCAGAATCAGAAATAACACGCCCAAAATTAGTTTTGATTTTTGTTTTTAAAACAAGAACTATTAAAGTCTAGTTTTTACTAATTTACCAATACATGGTGTTAGCTACTATTCCACAGGAGAAATTTTTAGTCTAAACTTGCTACTTCAGAGACCCAACTGCAACTAAGTTTTAACGTTAACTTTATTATATACATATGTTTTTGACAGTATTTTTAAATACCGATCGAATATTTCACTGAACTTGGATCAATATACTGAACGAACCAAAATAAAACAAAATTATATCATTGCAAGACTTGATTTTATCATTGACTGGTAGCATTAATTTTATCAGACTTGAGTCTGGTGTGAACTAACTCGAGAACATACGAGTACTTGCTGGACTCGAGTCCAGCGACTACTTTGTACTCTGTACTGTAAGTGAGCCCAACCGCCCACCCATACACGTACAGTGGTATTGGCCCACCCGCCCATCCATACATTTACAGTGCTACTGGCCCACCCACCCTCCCATACACGTTCAGTGGTACTGTGAAGGGTATTTGTAAGTATTTATGAGTAAACAATTACCTATCATACTTAAAACAGTAATTATTTACTAATTCGTGAATGTTATAAGATTATGTGGATTTTTTTATACATTTAGGTCCATTTAGTCTGATTAACTGACACAATTAAATATCTTTCCAAATATATTAGGGTACATATAAGTAGAAAGTTAAACATTTTATCAAGTATAGATCATTATATAATACCAATAGTAACCATTTTAAGACTTCAATCATCAAAGGCCTTGTATGCCATAAAAACGCAGATAAAAGTATATTGAAGTTGTAAATCTTTGAAGTTTTAAATCTTTGAAGTTTTACGCTAAAGTGGATTCTCGTATTCGAGCAAAATCCCATTATATAGGTCAGACTTTGCCCTATATCGCCTACTCCGTTAATTCACTACCACTACTTTTTTCCGTTAGTTCACTACCACTTGATAATTATTCTATTGATCTAATAACGGTTCCCCAATCATTTTTACGTCCACTGTTAGCGGATTCCTTATTCACTAGGAATCCAATATCGCTGGCCTTATCGCTTTCCAAGAACTTACTCACGGAGAGCGCATTCGGTGGTAAGTCAATCATTGGATTTACCAGTCTTACATCAACTTTAGTCCTACTGTTACATAGTCAACTGTTACCTAACCTGTCCTAACCTAATCGTAATTGCCATAAAAAAGTTGGTCAGTGAAATAACGGAAAAAGTAGTGGTAGTGAATTAACGGAAAAGGTCCACCAAAGGAAATAATATTAACATACCCAAGAAGAATTAATAATATTATTTGGAATAGCTAATGAATGGTAATCTACCCAATATATATGGAAAGTATGTTTACCACCTCATAATTTAAAAATTCTCATTGAAACCTAAAATATTGAAGTGAATAGTAAAGATGATTTTGAGAAAGACAAATTATGTAGTTTTTATCACGAAGAACAAAGCTTATGAGTGATTCCATTTTATAAATTCAGTATAGGTTAATATTAATAAGAATAAATCATACCAATAAAGAAATACAATTTGTTTCTATTACAAAGAGAAAAACGTTTCGTACTATGCGAATTTTTCGTATAGCACATATTAATATGATAAAATATACCCTAAAATAAGGTTTGGATGCAAAGCTCATCGTTGTAATTTTCTTAAGTTACATAACTAAGGATCAAATGTGTTAAATTTTTCTCGATTAAGTTAAGACAAATTGGCTCTATTTATAATATATACACACACCAGAGTCAATCCACCAATGTGCACAAGTTTGATGAAGCTATAGTCAATAAATAAAAGTTTCCTCATTTGTTGTGCAAAGCATGTGTACAGAGACTATAGAGAATTGTATTTAGAGATATAATACGAGTAGTTAAACTCAGCAAATCGTGAGGAATGTCACACATCCAATCCATGGCACTAGCAAGAACTCCTAGGATCGGATCCCGTCGTTTGGTGGAGGGATGATTGGTATGTAAGACACTTGCCTGTACTAACATTAACTACAAACCTTTTTCACCAGTACATTAGAATTGGTTAATATAATTTAACTATTTTACTGTGTATAATTTACATGTACGTACAGTATATTATTTATTACGTATCGTTAGTTTATAATATAAACCTTTTAATTTAAATAATTTTGTATTGAAAAATACAGAATTAGTTATAAACAAATATTTAACAAAACATACCAAGTGAAAGCTTTGTTATTTATGATTTTCTGTTTTGCTAGACACTACCTTATTAACATTGTATAGTGGTAGTATTATTCAGTTGGTGTGGTATTGATATGTTTTTTCTAACGCAAAAATAATAACAAATATATATAAAATATGAAGTAACCATACTTAAAACAAAAGCTTCATTAAAATGTTTCAACGAATTTATGCTGGTACTATTACTTTTAATGAACAAGTTTCAGAATTTACCTCATTTCATCGAGACATAAAACAACACAACTAAATAGAAAGTTAAAACACATTAATTAAAAAATCGTTATCCAGACAGCGGTAAAAATACGAAAACACCTTTACTATTCTTGGAATCATTTTCAAAAGCCGACATAAGGGAATACTTATAAATAAATAAGATTCTTCTTCCATACAAGAAGAAGTTGACACGTTTGCAGCAAGTAATTCTTAGTTGCAAGGAATGTAATTAATCACAAATGAGCCATTACTAGTCTAATAGAGGAAACGAACTGAGGAAGGCGGGACCCGTATCGGCGTCGGTGACCGACCGAAGTGATGAAAAAACTGGGAGCCACTGCTCAGTTCGCGCCATATCCGACGATCATTATGTGTCATTAAACAGTATAAGGGCTGTTTACTGTCTTAGGCAGTCCACCTGTCGCTCACGCGGATGTCCTCAACAGTATCAGGCAGGACACGAGACCCGGAGCCTCTAGGACGAAGCTGTAAATATTAACACGGTCCAACTGTACAATGCTTCATTTACAACTATCCTCATATATTATTATAATTACCGTACAAGAATATACACAAATAGTTCGACAAAGACACAAAATATGTGCTTATTGCAACTTCAGGAGTTCATGTCACTAAAACTGCACACTCTCCATTAGCCTCGCTTCCTGATGATAATAAATGTTATAAGAATCCACCTCTTGGATCTTGATAGGTGTTCCATGCTCCAAACATCATCTCCCTGTTCGTGTTAGCACTAATTTGTTCTTGGTTGAGCTTCAGAGGTACTTAAAATCTTGATTCCCCATTAGGATCTTTCAGATTCATTCAAGTGAAAAACACACTCTCTCCCTTTCCCATTTCATTCCTTTAAATAGTCGTCTTAAGAGATCTAATAGATTTACTTTCTTTCTTCTGTCCAGCTCATTAGCTCACGACTTTTGAAAAAGGCAATAGCAGCTACAGTATTTACATATCTGTAGACAACAAAAAGAATCACAACTCTAAATGTTGTTCCTTAAGTCAGTATTTTAGGATTACTGAACCTGAAAGCAATTAGGGAGAATCACCTGGCCATTTTATTTAGGAATGTCTATAGCATTAGCTGTACCCCTCTGATTTAGTTTGTCGGAATATCGAAATCTCACTTCGAATTCCAAAATTTGAAAACTTATCTTCATCTGACAAGTCTGTCAGACATCACTAGCTATATCGAGATGGTGCCGAAAAGGAAAAAAGTTAAGAACAAAAATGCTGCACATAAGCATCAATAGTAACCGTGAAGTTTTAAATATGCATAGGCCCGACACTTAAATAACATTTTTGCAAAGGTGTCCCAGGACGAGTTAATAGCTGAACTGATCGTTATTAAGGTGACAGCTGTAACAACCAGGACTCTGGAAAAACCCAAGTTTTTACAGTACATACAAGACTTTTCCATCACAGGAAAACCAGTTTTCATTAAACCTTAGTCAAAAGTGTTATTGGTCAGACTTAAATTTCAGTGTTAGTTGATTATGTTTTTTGACTTGTTGATTTGCCTAAGTGTACAATTGTGGGTTAAGGTCCTAAAACTACTACTCGAGTTCTTTCTTGAGGCTTTTAACTGTCAGTGTATGAACTCAGTAACTTTCCATAGGGTCGATCCGATAATACTGGCAAAGGGTCCCCGCTTTTGGGTAATCCGTTTTCATAAATTTCTTTCATTACCACTTTATCACTGGTAGGTCTTGTTGGTACCTGGATTCTGTGAAGTTAAATCTCCTGCATTTCATAAACTCTTTTTGAGTCCTTGATTCACTTTCCTTACCTTTTTTTATTAGTTCAATCTGTACCTTACTGAGATGTGTGTGAAGTTATAAACCATCACTGTACGGCGTCATTGCAATAATTAATTATGCTACCTGTATACCTTTTGAGGCCTTTATTATAGACACTAATACGTTCCTTGTTTACATAGTATTGACTGCCCCCAGTACATTCGTTTTATCATGGTGTAATCTTTATGATGTACATCAATTTCATCATTTGTAATTACATTTCAGTGTCACTTTTCCATGTCATGATGTCAGCTGTTGTTTTCTTTATTGCTGCGTCTATAAATGTGTCCTATAATATCCGGTTATGTATGATTACATATAGAAATTTGACTAGTTTGAACATTAATTTACCCATAAATTTTCCGGGATATCTCTTATCACTAAAAGTTCGTTAAAATGAACACTGAACAGATTTTCGGATGTGGCTTATAATAAGAAACATTATAAAAGATTTTTGGACGTTATAAGTGAACTAATTTGTGTTTGTTAAGAATAGTAAACTAAGAAGTATTATGTATTTTAGTGGATATTATGCTAATTCATTACATAAATTGATGTAAGGTTAAGCCCCTATGTAACAGCTCACGCAGAGTCCTTCAAACCATCTTTTAGCCTTGATGACATTCACCATCATCTTTGTACATCCGAAACATATTACCAACTTAAATTTAAAGTAACAGAAATTATTCCACCATCACATTAACAGAACCATTTGCTGTAGACAAAGCTCAGAGGTAAATACTACCAGACTGAAGTACAACTCAACTAATTTTGTCGACGTTTTATTAAAGGTTTGTACGAACATAATGTCATCGACTTCTCTTACAGATAGAGTCACCTTGACTATCACAAGTAGATTGTCAAAGGCCCTCAGTTATGTCCATAAATACATATACTGCTTTTAGTTGATTACTATACTATTGCCGAGAGCTCCCTCCGTCATCTCTACTAGAATTATTTCATTCGATTTGCTTGATCTGAAGGCATATTTTGAAATGAAAAGAAGTTATTTTTTTGGGTTAAAGCTAGAGAGGGACTTTACAGTCATAACTTCGCCTCTTTAATAAAGGTATTTTTCACTTCATTTCATATTTTTTGTGAATTAAAGAGATATAGAATATTTATTTTGCACATACATGCAGCAAAATCTTATGTTCCAATCAAGAAGGATGTTAGGTGATCCACTTTTAGGTGATCTTTTTTAAAGTTCTTTTTTCCAAGTTTGGGATTGTCTTTTCCCAAACTTGGATCTGGGTAACAATCTGTCTGGAAATAGCCCATTATGTTAACACTTCTTCTTATTACCAACAGGAGGGGGAGGGCAATTATCATATCTAATTCTTCCTACAACATACTCCTGAAAGGGCGTATGTGTACGGCTGTTTTTAGTATATGACGTGCTCTCTGCACCATGCACTCCATTATCTTTCTCGACCTGCCTGCTAAAGAGTAACTAGAAATTGTCCTATGCCTTTCACTAAAAACCTGGTTAAGTTGAGCGAATTCCTGGAGTAAGATGATGTTCACGGAATCTTTTTAATCAGTTTATTTTTCCTTACCTTGTCCGTACTAAGTGTTAAAAGTCACCACGATTATATATTTATTTCTGGTCCTGGGACAATCCGGTTTACAACCTTTGAACTGTAATAACTGTGCTTAAATGAGGAGTCTCTTGAAAGAAAATATATATATATATATATATATATAAATATATATATAGAGTGTTCATAAAAACCCCTTAAATACTTCGGGGTATGACTACTTACACGATAACTAAGAAAGAAGTTCCTATAAACATATGTCCTAAAACGCTTAGTTTTCCGTCTGTCTTTCCGAATATGTTTTTTACATAATTTATCATATCTTAACAATATCTTACTATGTTATCTTCAAACCCGGAACATGTATGAGGAATAATAAGACCTAATGTAGTATTGAGTATCAAGTTCTTATTTTGTACCATTTCAAAATGGCTGCTATTTTTAGTTTTCAAGACTTAGTATATTAAAAAATATAAATTTTGTAAATAAACTACAGGATACATAGAATTCCAAAATGTTATTTCCTAAAATATAGTACAAAGATCGTTAAGATCAGACCATTACAAACAGATAAGTTGTAATTTTTATAATAAAGTACATTCTAATTGGTTAAAATTGCCACAACATTAGCTTGTACTGAATTACAAAACTTACAGCTTCTCAGTTATTAATGATCCGATCTTAACAATCTTTATACCATATTTTAGGAAATGAAATTTTGCAAATTCTGTGTATCCTGTAGTTTATTTACAAAATTTATAGTTTTTAAGATATATTAAGGTTTGAAAACTACAAATAGCCGCCATTTTTAAATGGTACATAGTACGAACTTGATACTCTATACTGAATTAGATCTTATTATGTAATGGGTTTGAAGATAGTATCTTGATGGGTTATTAAGCTACGATAAGTTATGTCAAAAACACTTTCAGACAGATAGACGGAAAACTAAGCGTATTAGGACATTGGTTTATAAGAATTTTTTTCTTATATTTCATTTAAATTATCATATCCCGAAGTCTTGAAGGGTTTTTATGAACACCCTGTATAGAGCACAGAATTTTAGTCTGTGGACAACAAAAGGTTTCTGAGTGAAAAAACGGAAGTTTGCAGACAAATAGCGACTAATTTCCCAGGAAGATGAACTAAGATACAATAGATAACTTGAACTAACATTACCTTATTCTATACAAAACATTCACAATTTCAAAGTTTTTTAAAATAAAACATTAAACAAGATTATGTTAAAATATTGTGTATAGATTTACAGATTCTAGTCTCAGAAGCCACCAATTAACCTAACAGTATCGCTCATAATCAGATTCAAAAATGCCTCAGTCACCACATAATGGCTTGTCTCCCCACAGAGAATAAAGAAATATTTCTTTCTCCTGACTTAAGTTATGTCAAATGACATAATTTACAGTTAAACAGGTACCAGGTGGCAGAGTTTAACAAGTCAAAACTATGTACGTAAATAACGGTGAGGTGCAATAATACGTAAGAGAGTCAGTTTGGCTCAAACTGCTATTAAATAAAAGAAAACTCAGTTTTCATTAAGTCTTAAACACTACAATTAATTTCTAAGTGGTGATGCATATTGTTGCCATAGAAAACACGGGGACTTACCAAAGCAACATTTGTTGTACAAAGAACTATTAATTACAGCAAAGTAAACACAAACAACACTAATTTAGCGTACAAAGTGAGTAGAATGTAAGCCCTAAAAATCAAAGGTATTTATTAATGTTTATGTGCCATTTTGAGTCACTTAAGCAGTGCTTACACTTATGATTATTTCATTTGATTGTCAATAAAATACCAATTAAATATATATCAATTAACGTAACTATTAATAAAATACAATATACAAATTATGAATGATATATTTTTAAGAGATTGATTACCGTTTAAAAAATTTCTTTCAGTAGTGGACTTAAGGGGAGGGGGGGGGGTTGGTATGGTTGTCTATCTTGAGTTCATAACATCAATATTAAACGAATAAGCCAATATTTTGTTCGATAAAATTAAGTTTAGTATGCAATTTTGTCGGTATTTAATGGTATTTTTTTCGACTTTATTTTTTGTGATACTTAAAAAGTAAAATTACTAAATAAAAACGTCAGAAGGTTGATAAAAAAGAGACAATAACGATAAAAATTATGAAAACTTCAATTAAGAACTTGTCAAAACGTTTAAATTAATAAAATCGATCTGTAAACAAACTTTTTAAGAATCACCAGTGGAACTACGATTTAATAAAATTTAAAATTTGTGCAACGGAGAATATACTCATGCTGGCTACATACTAGACCGGAAGTGACCAGAATTTCTCATAAGTCCAGCCCCCTCCTTATGCTTGTATAGATAGCCTAAGTAAATAGTTTTATGACGGTCAGTAAAAATATAGTTGTGAAATTAACGATATAGTGAAATGTGGCCCACATTTGAAATGATAATTAGTTGAAATATGCAGTTGTGATGGGCGAATGTGGGTGGGGAAGTGAGTCCTGGACCAGGACCACTGGTAGGACACCCGCCGCACCAACCACCATAGCGTCCATCAATTTTAATTACATAACTGTCCAATAATATGTCCGCAGTTGGACAAGGGTCTTTCTGAATTGGACCAGTGCGTAACTACCGTGACCAACAGAAATGGATGCTTGATCACAGAACTAAATACACTGATTAGAACTAACTAGTTAAGGCTACAAATAACTTAAGCATAAAGTAACACTAAGGGTTTCAAATGGATTGATATTTAAGGCAGTACATTTTATTTTTAATTCAAATATCTGAATTAAATCCAATCAATAATAAAAGATAGTAAAAAGTTCTGTGATAGTAAATACAGTCAATAACATTGATATAACATGTCGTTAAAAAAAAGCACCTTTGTCAGAAGTCACTGGTCAGATTTTCTAGATGTATAAACGAACTTTTTTGCTGTCATCTTGTGGTTGAGCAATTACAAATAAATAAACCTTGTAAGTTACACTCGAGTTGCAAACATCATGTTACCAATTCAATACTCACATCTATCGATTAGCAATTAACTGTAGAATAAATAGAATGACTATATAGTACTGTAATTGGTTGAAATTCTCTACTTTATGTTAAATTATTCGAGCAAATCTAATGAATTATGGAGTTGTTTTATACATTCTAACAAACAGAAATGGCTCAATTAAAATCACCCGTGTAGTTGTAAAATTATAACAATCCACAAAGTAATATGAATGATATTATATGCATGAATTTAAATTTGTTCATGAAGTAGGAACAAATACCTTTCCAATAAATTTACGAAATCAATAGAGACATGTAGAAAAAATGTTAGTTAATATTATAATTCACTATTAATACCACTCTTGTTCTTTCATTACCAGCTGATTTATAGACATAAACTTACACTACTAATAGGCGTTTTATTTCTTTAATTTTACATTATTTATCGTTGTATATTTAATTCTTGCTTTTTAGTGGGTAATAATGTAAGTATTTAATTAATACAGATTAATTAATACTAAACAAAAATATCTGACTATTTGTCATAATTTTAAAGGTTTATATATATTTTTAAAATAAAAAATTATGCGGTTATACTAATGGAAGGGAATATGTCAGCAGGTGGATGGTAGCAGGAAAGGCAGACCCGGAGATGCCCAAGAGGATGTACATACATCCAGACTCTCCAAGCACGGGCGAACAGTGGATGCAGAAAGTTGTATCATTCCACAAGCTAAAGCTCACCAACAACATTTCGGACAAGCACGGCTTTGTAAGTACCCATTTACATGTAGGAAGCAAGTCCCAAGTGGCTTTTGATCGGATTTCCTTCTCTAACTCCTGTGTCTTGTTTTAACTTGTGATTTAGCATTCCCCACCCCACCCTGCCTGTAGGTTACTGCTGTTACTCTACTTCCAGGACACTGCTGCTTCCTTCCATGCGGTATATCTTAGCTCTCAGCAACAAGTTATACCGTGTTTGTAAGGAGAAATGATGTCGATGACTTGGCCTTAACAATTTTACAAATGACGGAACTGGTCGTTGAATAATACTATGAACTATTTATACAATATAGGTGTTGATAGATATTAACCATATAACATTACACAAGCGTGTGTAGACAAAAACAATCTACTCAAATATTGGCAGCAAACACGCTGTGCTCGGAGGATGGGTGGGAGAGGCAGCACAAGAGCAGCGCCCCAGTTTCAATATTTGTTTGTCTGTAATTGGTAGCCGCACACTGAATTAACTCTGTATATTTGTTGCCTCTCTCCTTTTCCCCTCCCCAGGACAGATTCCGAAACATGCCGTAGATCTCATTTAACTGATTTGTTCCAATTTAGGCCTTCTGTTGTCAAACAAACTCTCTATGTGTGACGTATGTACAACAAATAGGATTTATTTGTAAAAGAGAAATTATTTAATGATTATATTTATACGTTATCTACAACATTAAGTGTTATAATGTAACTGAATTGATAGAAAATAAATCATGCTTAAATACTGGCTAGCCCTTGAATAGTCCATTTTATTTCAGAAACAACTTAACATTAGGTGACCTTATAATAAACATTTTTGTTTATTTTTAATTAATTTAAGGAACGTTCTTCTTTCTAAAAAATAAAATGCTATACAAAAAATATTTAACTACAAAGTACACAGGTTACAATAATATAACCCGAAAACTGATAGTGGAGTACATTCCTACTCCCTGGTAATTACGATTACTAAAATCAGATCAACCAGGTTAGAGGTTCTACCAATTTCCGTTTGCTAAATAGTGCTTGTCATTTGAAGTGTATATTCCTACTTATTTCTTATCACTTTCCAAACGCTCAACAATTCTGTTCATAATAAACTGATTAACATATTCTTACGCCTACCCTTTTCTTATCGCTTTCCAGCCCTAAAAAAACTTGTGACCACTGTTAAAATAATTAACATGTTCTTACCACTTCCTCATATCTTATCACTTTAGTTTGATCAATAAACTGTGTTCATTTTTGAACTGATAAACGTATTCCTACCATTTACCTGTGTCTTATCACCTTTAGTATCATCAACAGAACTGTATTTATTGTTGTGCTGATAAAAATATTCCTACCACTTGCCTGTGTCTTATCACTTTCAGTATCATCAACAGAGCTGTGTTCATCGTTGAACTGATAAAAATATTCCTAACACTTGCCTGTGTCTTATCACTTTCAGTATCATCAATAGAACTGTATTTATTGTTGAGCTGATAAAAATATTCCTACCACTTGCCTGTGTCTTATCACTTTCAGTATCATCAACAGAACTGTATTTATTTTTGAACTGATAAACATATTCCTACCACTTGCCTATGTCATCACTTTCAGTATCATCAACAGAACTGTATTTATTGTTGAGCTGATAAAAATATTCCTACCACTTGCCTGTGTCTTATCACTTTCAGTATCATCAACAGAGCTGTGTTCATTGTTGAACTGATAAACATATATTTCTGTATGTTCAACATAGCTGTATTCTTTCCTTGAGTGATAATCAAATGTTAACTACCAACCCGTGTCTTGCCACTTCCCAAACGCTTATAAGATTGTACATAGTTTTTCATCTTAATCATTTTCTTATCACTCACCATCCTAATGTTTGTAGTATTTTCTATAATTATAGATACATTCTTATCATTTATGACCCCACCATTCACTGATGTAGTGTAGTGGGATCAACTTGGTGCAACCGTTTCAAAGAGATGTTTAGCGAAGGGGTCTATGGCAAGGTAGATCGAGTATCTAAACCACAGAGTCTCTCGTCATGCGGGCCTCACAATGTCACACCCCCGCACCATCCCTCTCGGTTTCCTGCCACCAGACTACAGGTTTTATACTTGGTAAACTTAAAATCTGAGAAACATTTTAAAACGTTTTGACCTAAAAAAATATTTATATTGTTACCAACTGTAGTAATTAGGAATGGCAACGATATATCGATATAACGGAACAATCAATAAATCTGTTTTGATATATCGATAAATTAGTACCGGTATTTCTTTTCGATAATTTCAACCATATCGATGTATTGGTTCCATATATCATATCAATAAATATTGACGCTATTCTCCTCAAAATCATCATGATGTGTAAAAAACAGATTTTAATTGCCTTTTATGCGTACAAAACATGAATTGAAACAATAAAGTAACTTTATTTAGTTTTTTACGTGAGCTTAAGTGAAAAATTGATTTATTTTTAAATGGTTTACCTGACAAGTATTGGAAGTAGGTTCAGTGAATTATGTGTTTAAATTTTAGTGTTTATAGGAACCCTAATGGCACTTTTAAATATGTAAAACAAAAATAACAACGTTATTACATTATCATTTTATGATTAACATGGTAATTAAAGGTATAATTATTCTAATTTTTGAATGTTTTTCGTTCAATCCTACAGACCACAACTTGTTTCGTGTAGATTAATGTATTTAATTTTTACATCCAGAAGGCTATTCTAAATAGTGACAGCAAAATATGAGTTTATATTTGGTCATTGACATGTGAGTTAATGCATAGTTTTAAACAGATAAATCATTTACAATCCGAAATATCGGGTATCCGATATATCGATATTTTTCTATCGATATTATTGTTAGAAGATATTTAGTCTTCTATATAATAATATCTTTGAAGATAATTCGATATATCGATATTTTCAAAATATTTGCCATTCCTACTAGTAGACTAGTAATAGTCTACTAGTTTTAACAAACATTCACTTTACGTGTGCTTAGTCAAAATAGTAAAATAGAAATTACACACTCTTAATATTACAAGTTGTGGTGTTTAATCGATTGATTATGCATAATTTAAAGATCATAGCTCTAAAAGTATTTGTGCACAAACGTTAGAACATTAAATTTAGGGTTTCTTATAAAACGAGTGAACGGTCAAAATCGGTATATACCCGCACAGGACCTGTATTGAGCTGAATCGAGAAACATTCTATCCTAAACTAATCTAACCTAACTCAAGCTGATCACGGTTGCTACCCAAGTTGATCATATATGCTACCAAGCTGATCACGGTTGCTACCCAAGTTGATCATGTATGCTACCCAACCTACACCGGCCGAATCGGCACTAAATCACTGTTGGTTATCCCTAATACTGTCTTCTAACAAAATATCATCATTTTAGAACGCCACAAGTTTATAGGAGAAAGTTTAAATGTTGTGGGCACATAACCGATTTTGACCTAAGTGAACGCCACAAACACAAATCTATTGGAATTTAAGAACTAAAATGTACAAATATTTTTGTGATTAATTTCGATAAACCTCATTTACCTTCCTCAGATCTGAGGAGTTCACAATAAAAATGGATCTGAGGGGAGCCATGTTTTTTAATAGTAGGACGGTTAAAGGTTCAGACATGATATTCGTATATCTGAACGCATTTTTAATATAAGTTGTGTTTTGGACAGAACAATATTTTTTTTATATATGCTTAAAATTTTTATTGACTGCAATAATTTAAAAGTAAGTAGAAATTTAAAACGATTAATTTCGTGAATGCACTGGATCTTTTACTTGTACATAATAAGATTGTCATCTGGCCCCATAAATTTGATAAGAAAACAGTTTATATCAAACAAAAAATGTTTGTAAACTAATCTGTAATAACTATAAACTTAGTTAAGTTAAATAATTTTTGGTCTCTTTTAAAATAAATCACGAAGCAGGCAATATTACTATACTTCATTTGTAAAAAAGAAGGTTTCTATAGAACAGAAATTTATTGCTTAGCAAATATTTATGAAACTTTTATTCAATTTAAACTTGTAATCAAGATAAACACCACGTTTTAAAATAGCCATCGATCTTATGTACAACCTCCAAGAGTTTATCATATCATTGTCAAGATGTCAGTTTATATTTTAAACTAATCTGAGTTGACGAACTGTTCTCTATGTAAAAACAAGCATGTACACAGGTATTTTCATCTTCGGACTAGATATTTTTTATTTATATTCTCTTTAACTCACAAAGTCATGACACTTCCTGATAAACCATTATAAGTGCTAACAGAATAATAATAATAGTAAATATTTTCACTGCGAATCAGATTCGTTTATTTTGTATAGGCTCAAATATACTCCGTAACAATCGTCATACAAATAAATTATACGTAGGTCTATCCTGCGGTCAAGTACAAAAGAAATAATTATCATATCATGGTTATAGTTAAACAAATAAAATACACATATAGAGTTTGACTCTGTAGATTTAAGTGAATGAATGAAAATTATTACATAACAATAAATATAATATGGCACAGTAATAAATAACAAATTTTAATTGTTGGCAGTTATTCCATCTTTATTGACATATTTTAGGTTTAAATTTACTAGAGAGATAAGTGGAAAAACTCTAAAAAACTTATCTTTAAAGAATAAACAGTAAATATTCTTACATTATAAATTACAATTGTGAACTACAATATGTTGATTAAGAAAATAATAACGATATCACATTAGTAGTATAATAGTAACAGTCTGAGGCTTGCTTTTCTGGACTCTGATTGGTTGAGAGCAGGTAATCCAAGATGGTGGTGGTCATGTGATGGTGTAGCACTCCTGTGGGAATTTCCTTTCCACAATTTCCCTCAAAATCCCCTAACATTAGTATACTCAATGTCCTATATACTTTGACAAATGTATACTCTACGTGTCATATGGTTAAGAAAGGGGGGTTGTGATGTTTTCGCCATTCGGGTTTGGCTAGTTTTCGAGGTGACTACATTTTTACAATCGCTTCGCTCACCAACGTCATCTATCCCACCATCTAGTAATCAACACTCTTACAGTCGACGTTGGACCCAACCAATTATATACTTATATATAGACATGTGAAAAAAAACATACTATAGGAGTTTGATTGTGACCTCATTGGAACAGCTGTTCAGTCATCAGTGGTTATGTAACCATCACCAGCTGATCAGTTACTATTTTGGACCCCAGATAAAAAATAAAATAGAGCCTAATAAGTAATTTGAGTGTTTATACAGCCATAAAACATACAATCCATGTTTTATAGCTACATGATTTCTAAACAGTATACATTTGTTATAGTACATACATAAATTGTAATGAGGGGCGACCATTTTAGAGAGAAGAATCATTCAGATAGGGATAACTCTCACAAGATTAATAGGATTCAACATAAAGTTTAAAAGTGTGGGGTATTCCTAGTAGATGGTGGAATAAGTGATATAGGTGAGCAAAGAAAATGGGAAATAAAGTGGCCTTGAAAAGTAGCTGTAACCAAGAAGCAGAAGGCAAGAAACCACCCCTCCCCCTTTGGCACATAAAATATACTAGTGGTACAGAATACCAAAGGGGATTTTTAGGGAAACTTTGGGAAGGAAAATTCCCAAAGTGTTGGTAGAAGTGAGTCATGTCACCATCACCATCTTGGATTGCCTGCTCTCGACCAATCTGAGGCCGGAGAAGTCTTCCTGAAACTGTTGCTTTTATACTACTCACATGGATAGTATCAAAGAGTTAAATACAGTAGAAACACGACAATAACATTTAATGGCAAACAGAAAAAGTAATTTAGATATGAAAATTAAGAAGAGTAAATCTACTGCACTATTTTGAAAGCTGTCTATCTTCTGTTAAAAATAAATGTATATAGTAAAATAGGCGTTTCAACAAACATACATAAAATCTATTTCAGAATAAAGAATGTCTGTCCGTATAATCTTTCAGTACAGTTAACATCTTATCCAGTGTGTTGAGTGAAATCGTACGGGCTTGACTGATTTTGTCGTACTTCTTATGTTAGTTATACGAATCAATAGTGTTTTGAGTAAAGTCGTACGGGCTTGACTGATTTTGTCGTACTTCTTATGTTAGTTATAAGAATCAATACTGTTTTGAGTAACGTCGTACGGGCTTGACTGATTTTGTCGTACTTCTTATGTTAGTTATACGAATCAACAGTGTTTTGAGTAACGTCGTACGGGCTTGACTGATTTTGTCGTACTCCTTATGTTAGTTATACGAATCAACAGTGTTTTGAGTAACGTCGTACGGAATTGACTGATTTTGTCGTACTCCTTAAGTTAGTTATACGAATCAATAGTGTTTTGAGTAACGTCGTACGGCCTTGACTGATTTTGTCGTACTTCTTATGTTAGTTATACGAATCAACAGTGTTTTGAGTAACGTCGTACGGGCTTGACTGATTTTGTCGTACTTCTTATGTTAGTTATAAGAATCAATACTGTTTTGAGTAACGTCATACGGGCTTGACTGATTTTGTCGTACTTCTTATGTTAGTTATACGAATCAACAGTGTTTTGAGTAACGTCGTACGGGCTTGACTGATTTTGTCGTACTCCTTATGTTAGTTATACGAATCAACAGTGTTTTGAGTAAGGTCGTACGGAATTGACTGATTTTGTCGTACTCCTTAGGTTAGTTATACGAATCAATAGTGTTTTGAGTAACGTCGTACGGGCTTGACTGATTTTGTCGTACTCCTTATGTTAGTTATACGAATCAACAGTGTTTTGAGTAAAGTCGTATGGGCTTGACTGATTTTGTCGTACTTCTTATGGTATTTATACGAATCAATAGTGTTTTGAGTAAAGTCGTACGGGCTTGACTGATTTTGTCGTACTTCTTATGTTAGTTATAAGAATCAATAGTGTTTTGAGTAGAGTCGTACGGGCTAACCTGATTTTGTCGTACTTCTTATGTTAGTTATACGAATCAATACTGTTTTGAGTAACGTCATACGGGCTTGACTGATTTTGTCGTACTTCTTATGTTGGTTATACGAATCAACAGTGTTTTGAGTAACGTCGTGCGTGCTTGACTGATTTTGTCGTACTTCTTATGTTGGTTATACGAATCAATAGTGTTTTGAGTAACGTCGTACGTGCTTGACTGATTTTGTTGTACTCCTTATGTTAGTTATACGAATCAATAGTGCTTTGAGTAACGACGTGCGTGCTTGACTGATTTTGTCGTAGTCCTTATGTTAGTTATACGAATCAATAGTGTTTTGAGTAACGTCGTACGTGCTTGACTGATTTTGTTGTACTCCTTATGTTAGTTATACGAATCAATAGTGTTTTGAGTAACGTCGTGCGTGCTTGACTGATTTTGTCGTAGTCCTTATGTTAGTTATACGAATCAATAGTGTTTTGAGTAACGTCGTACGTGCTTGATTGATTTTGTCGTACTCCTTATGTTAGTTATACGAATCAACAGTGTTTTGAGTAACGTCGTACGTGCTTGACTGATTTTGTCGTACTCCTTATGTTAGTTATACGAATCAACAGTGTTTTGAGTAACGTCGTACGGGCTTGACTGATTTTGTCGTACTCCTTATGTTAGTTATACGAATCAACAGTGTTTTGAGTAAGGTCGTACGGAATTGACTGATTTTGTCATACTCCTTAGGTTAGTTATACGAATCAATAGTGTTTTGAGTAACGTCGTACGGGCTTGACTGATTTTGTCGTACTCCTTATGTTAGTTATACGAATCAACAGTGTTTTGAGTAAAGTCGTATGGGCTTGACTGATTTTGTCGTACTTCTTATGGTATTTATACGAATCAATAGTGTTTTGAGTAAAGTCGTACGGGCTTGACTGATTTTGTCGTACTTCTTATGTTAGTTATAAGAATCAATAGTGTTTTGAGTAGAGTCGTACGGGCTAACCTGATTTTGTCGTACTTCTTATGTTAGTTATACGAATCAATACTGTTTTGAGTAACGTCATACGGGCTTGACTGATTTTGTCGTACTTCTTATGTTGGTTATACGAATCAACAGTGTTTTGAGTAACGTCGTGCGTGCTTGACTGATTTTGTCGTACTTCTTATGTTGGTTATACGAATCAATAGTGTTTTGAGTAACGTCGTACGTGCTTGACTGATTTTGTTGTACTCCTTATGTTAGTTATACGAATCAATAGTGCTTTGAGTAACGACGTGCGTGCTTGACTGATTTTGTCGTAGTCCTTATGTTAGTTATACGAATCAATAGTGTTTTGAGTAACGTCGTACGTGCTTGACTGATTTTGTTGTACTCCTTATGTTAGTTATACGAATCAATAGTGTTTTGAGTAACGTCGTGCGTGCTTGACTGATTTTGTCGTAGTCCTTATGTTAGTTATACGAATCAATAGTGTTTTGAGTAACGTCGTACGTGCTTGATTGATTTTGTTGTACTCCTTATGTTAGTTATACGAATCAATAGTGTTTTGAGTAACGTCGTGCGTGCTTGACTGATTTTGTCGTAGTCCTTATGTTAGTTATACGAATCAATAGTGTTTTGAGTAACGTCGTACGGGCTTGACTGATTTTGTCGTACTTCTTATGTTGGTTATACGAATCAATAGTGTTTTGAGTAACGTCGTACGTGCTTGACTGATTTTGTCGTACTCCTTATGTTAGTTATACGAATCAATAATGTTTTGAGTAACGTCGTGCGTGCTTGACTGATTTTGTCGTACTCCTTATGTTAGTTATACGAATCAATAATGTTTTGAGTAACGTCGTGCGTGCTTGACTGATTTTGTCGTAGTCCTTATGTTAGTTATACGAATCAATAGTGTTTTTAATTACGTCGTACGGGCTTGACTGATTTTGTCGTACTTCTTATGTTAGTTATACGAATCAATAATGTTTTGAGTAACGTCGTCCGTGCTTGACTGATTTTGTCGTAGTCCTTATGTTAGTTATACGAATCAATAGTGTTTTTAATTACGTCGTACGGGCTTGACTGATTTTGTCGTACTCCTTATGTTAGTTATACGAATCAATAATGTTTTGAGTAACGTCGTGCGTGCTTGACTGATTTTGTCGTACTCCTTATGTTAGTTATACGAATCAATAATGTTTTGAGTAACGTCGTGCGTGCTTGACTGATTTTGTCGTACTCCTTATGTTAGTTATACGAATCAATAATGTTTTGAGTAACGTCGTGCGTGCTTGACTGATTTTGTCGTACTCCTTATGTTAGTTATACGAATCAATAATGTTTTGAGTAACGTCGTGCGTGCTTGACTGATTTTGTCGTACTCCTTATGTTAGTTATACGAATCAATAATGTTTTGAGTAACGTCGTGCGTGCTTGATTGATTTTGTCGTACTCCTTATGTTAGTTATACGAATCAATAATGTTTTGAGTAACGTCGTGCGTGCTTGACTGATTTTGTCGTACTCCTTATGTTAGTTATACGAATCAATAATGTTTTGAGTAACGTCGTGCGTGCTTGACTGATTTTGTCGTACTCCTTATGTTAGTTATACGAATCAATAATGTTTTGAGTAACGTCGTGCGTGCTTGACTGATTTTGTCGTAGTCCTTATGTTAGTTATACGAATCAATAGTGTTTTTAATTACGTCGTACGGGCTTGACTGATTTTGTCGTACTCCTTATGTTAGTTATACGAATCAATAATGTTTTGAGTAACGTCGTGCGTGCTTGACTGATTTTGTCGTAGTCCTTATGTTAGTTATACGAAATAATAATGTTTTGAGTAACGTCGTGCGTGCTTGACTGATTTTGTCGTAGTCCTTATGTTAGTTATACGAATCAATAGTGTTTTTAATTACGTCGTACGGGCTTGACTGATTTTGTCGTACTTCTTATGTTAGTTATACGAATCAATAATGTTTTGAGTAAAGTCGTGCGTGTTTGACTGATTTTGTCGTACTCCTTATGTTAGTTATACGAATCAATAATGTTTTGAGTAACGTCGTGCGTGCTTGACTGATTTTGTCGTAGTCCTTATGTTAGTTATACGAATCAATAGTGTTTTGAGTAACGTCGTGCGTGCTTGACTGATTTTGTCGTACTCCTTATGTTAGTTATACGAATCAATAATGTTTTGAGTAACGTCGTGCGTGCTTGACTGATTTTGTCGTAGTCCTTATGTTAGTTATACGAATCAATAGTGTTTTGAGTAACGTCGTGCGTGCTTGACTGATTTTGTCGTACTTCTTATGTTAGTTATACGAATCAATAATGTTTTGAGTAACGTCGTGCGTGCTTGACTGATTTTGTCGTAGTCCTTATGTTAGTTATACGAATCAATAGTGTTTTGATTAACGTCGTGCGTGCTTGACTGATTTTGTCGTAGTCCTTATGTTAGTTATACGAATCAATAGTGTTTTGAGTAACGTCGTGCGTGCTTGACTGATTTTGTCGTAGTCCTTATGTTAGTTATACGAATCAATAGTGTTTTTAATTACGTCGTACGGGCTTGACTGATTTTGTCGTACTTCTTATGTTGGTTATACGAATCAATAGTGTTTTGAGTAACGTCGTACGTGCTTGACTGATTTTGTCGTACTCCTTATGTTAGTTATACTAATCCATAGTTTTTGAAGAGGTAAAAAGTGGAACTGCTTCGGTGTATATCTAATTAGATTTTAAGTATACGCATTTATTAATGATGGAATTCTCAATTGTATAAATAAGCACAATTTAATTGTTTATACTGTAACTACATTTAGAATTACTTCAATAGTTACTTGCATGACTTCATACAGAATTTGTAAATTGGGCCTTTGAGTTAAATGGCCATCATACCTGGAACTTCCTAATCATTTTACAGCCATGAATCTGCCACTTACCAGGAAAATGGTGATGTCTTAAAAATAATATAACCATTTAAACTTTACATAATTTTACTTTAAATAACAACTTGTTACTGATTTTCTTCTACTTATTTATTAAAATTTTATTAAATGTAAAAGTAATTAGGGTTTTGTTACTATACAGGGTGTCCCACAACCATTCATTTTAGAGCCAGTTTTTTATTTGTATTCAATCCGCTGATTCTTGTTGTAATACACTAATTATATGCCTGCTTTGATGGTCACTGATAACCGCTTTCTAGAAAAATGCATTTTCTATGTCATCATTAGCTCAATGATAAAAACTGACATATCATTAGTTTTGGCATAATATTGGATACATTTTAGGCATCTAAAAGAATTTTTCGATAGTTTTTAGTTTTTTAGATTTTTAGTGATTTAGATTTTTTTAGTCACGTTGAATATTTTGGAACGGATTGTTTTAGGAAAATAAAATTTTCAGTAAACTGTGTCATATTTACGTAAATATTCTTAGCTAGTTTCAGCATGTTATTTTAAACAATTTTTTTAGATATTAAGATTTTTATAAAAATCACATAACATATACAGACATATAACCAGAAAACCAATAGAAATAGGACACATTTTTTATTATACTATTTTTTAGAATTGATTTGCTACCCAGTGTGGTAAAGTTTCTTCATATGGTTGCGAGACACCCAGTACATATCTAATAACAGTTACATTTTTAAGATTTTCGCTATAGGAGCACTATTTTAACAGCTTTAATTTGCAATATTTATTTTAAATTCATCATAATAAGTAAGACAAAAATATTTGTTTTATCTGCCAAATTATTAAAAATTACTTTCACACAACTTTAAAATAATGGCTCGTACATTTTTGATTTCTAATAACCGCGCTTAAAAAAGAACACAAATTTCTGAAAAAATATTAAAACATATATATTGCAGACCACATTTTTACTGAATTCCTGGAAAGCGAGTGAAAAGGTGAATTTTTGTCAGTACTCAGGAAGATGTGTCTCCAACAATATTGGTCGTCATATTTGCCAGTGGCTCTGTTGAAGATCAAACGAACGGCCGTTCACGCCATTTTGACTACTGAGATGTCAACAACAGTTCAACCATCCGGGCAAATCGATTCTTATTGACATCTGCCTCGCTGTCGCCGACACTGCGTCTTTCGCGGCCAACAAAAATGTCACCGAGTCTTTTTGCGTTTTTGTCCACACCGCTGACCAATTCCCGGGCATTTATCTTACTTTCAGAATACTTCCTGTCATCATTTAAGGACATTTTAATGATTGCTTTTGTCGAGTAATTTGATAAGAAACCTGTTATGCTTCTTAATTACCATGGGCATTCGTTACATTACGTACTTCGTTAAAGCATGATTACTTCAAAATTACTCAGTCCACCACTGTCTTCAATTCTATAGTGTCATTTACGATATTTTATTTAAATATAGTGTAAAAATTAGTTAAATAATTCACAATGAATGAATCATGATATAAGGAGCTCTTGACAACGCTTTATGAAAACACTGCCTCTTTAGTTACAATGGAGGACATCCTATTTACTCCTAAGGAGGTATACATATTTTCAAACAGCTGATCTATCAATAATAGACTGACGTATTACAGGCCTGAAAGCCTTAAATCAATGAAAAATATACGCCGTCAAAAACATTAAAAAGCTGTATCCTGTAACTGACACAGAAAGTGTAGTCATTGTTTACGTTTGAAGTGTGGGGTGAAAAATTAAAAATTCAATATTGGATCCTTCAAATGATTTTAGAACATTTCCATTAGACGTATGGCATAAATGGAACCCTCTATTAATTCAATTTCTAGTTGAAAACTTTCAAAGGTGCCTGGAAAATTATGAAAATACAAAATATTTTCGATTTTATAAAGGCTTAAAGCTTTTGTCATGGGATCAAACTAAGACCTTACTTCGTGTCTTTCATATCTGATTATAAACAAATTTAAACATTCTTAAAATATCCAACACAATCTTTTATATTAGTGAGGCCTTTTGCTTTTAAAGTAGGCATCACCATACATCAACAAAAATATTTTTAATTTGTCTTGATTCCAGATGATGCCTACCATATGGGCGAAAGGCCTCTCAAAAATAAAAGATTGGACATTTTGAGACTTTTAAAACTTTTTCTTTTAGAATAATTCTCCAATAAAGGACTCAAAGAAGAAATGTGATTATTTAGTTGATAACCTAGACCTCGACAAGTGATTCAGAGTCTAAAGTTGCCCACTTTTATGTCGTTTCCAGTATTATATTTTAACTTTTTTGACTTATTCAGTGTATACGATATTCGGCATCCATAATATTATTAAATGTATATAGTGGTTTGAAATGACCTGTCTGGAAACTCCTAGCAGGACACTTTTCAGTTCAAACCTCTGGAAAACTTTTTATATCCGTCTGTTGGATTTGTGGCAACAAAATAATGAACATTAAAATATTTCACTCCAAAAACTTTGTACTAATTCATAAACTGAAGGAGGACTATTTTTAACAAGGTTTGGTTTAGAGGATGGGTTTATTACACTGAAATACAAATGATAATGTTTCTTACATAAAATGACTGATAGGTTTTCGTTGTGGAAAATACTTTTGATTATCAACATATTATTTCTATGTTGTAAATTGCAGTAGAAAATTATATCCAGAGTCACACCAAATTTTTTAAGAGATCAGCTGATAACCACCGACTGTTAAGTTTTCATTGGGCTTTTAATTAATTAACTTTCTAATTAATGGCCCGCCTTAGTTTGTAACAATTCGCCCATCTACACTCATCACTGTCATTCGAAATGCATATTCGCCCATATCTTGACGCTCGGCGTCTTAAGAATAAATACAAAATAATTTAATTAATTAATCATAAATGTACGCTTGTGTTAATTCTCATTTGTAATGTGAGTCCTAATAGATATATTATTTCAGGGATTGAATTGATCATTTTGTAATTCTGTAAGTAACTAAAGAAAGCTTCAAAAATGCAAAATATCCTTTATGAATTACATGAAATACACACTGACCAAAGTGTACAACTGCCGGGTGCAGTGG
The DNA here is from genome assembly GCA_035578905.1 of Stictocephala bisonia. Taxonomy (NCBI): domain Eukaryota; kingdom Metazoa; phylum Arthropoda; class Insecta; order Hemiptera; family Membracidae; genus Stictocephala; species Stictocephala bisonia. The sequence continues at coordinate 3,611,016 of JAQJVL010000035.1, read as the reverse complement.
GTACGATTTTGGCTCCAGACGTGCACGCCCAGAAGTCAGACCCTTCTGTTGAAAAATTGGTATTAGATCCCATGTCACCAAATGAGCGGTTTCTTCAAGGAAAACTGTCTTTGTAAAAAGTTACCGATCTGATAAAATTGGTTCCAGTGGGATTTACCAGGAGCTAACAACGCTAACACGGTCCATATCTCGTGAAGGACAACTCTACATCTAAAGCGTGCACGAGAAGGCCTATCTCTCCCACTCTGGTATTCCTCTAAACCTGCTTCTCCATAAAACCGGCGCGATATCTTATTGAAAGAGTACAGATTTAATGAAATTCCTTTTTTGTGGTGCCGACGGTTATTGAGCTGCCGGCTGGTGGCGCCAAACCCCTTCCTCGCCGCTGCCCATTTTATATCCCCCATAAATATCCACACTTATATCTTGTTTTTGTCTAAATAAGGAATATTTTTCAAACTCACCAGTTAGTACTTCACTATAATAGGGTTTCAGGGCAGCTAAAACGCCTGTAATTTTCCGAAAAGAATGCGTAACTTTGACGTTTGTAATTCATTTCAATACGTTCTGCACATGTAAACTTCAAACATATACATACTATTAGTTATAAACATTTTAAGTGTGAGATTTTCTTGCTGGTTTGTATTCTTATGATTCTAATTGCTTTTTGTTTTTATCTCTATTACTACTCCAACACCCTAACACACTCACTCTCACGATGGCCGTTCCTGTCTTTGACTCTATGCCATCTTGGCTTTACTTACACTTTCTCTCTTCATGCCATATATTTTTGAGGGTAATTTTTAACAATTGTTCGTTATTTTTACTGAAATAAAAAACGGAAAACTCGTTTTTAACTAACAATAATACAACAAATATATTTTTAATCGTTATATTTAACATATAAAAAACACTGAAAGATTTATTTCGCCCGGAAAACACACTTTTTACTTACTCAACCAAACCTAACCTAACCTATTCTAATCCTATGTATACTCAACATACATTCGTAATATGCGTTAACATTACGCGCCTTGGTGCCGGAGTAGCCTACCGGAAGTTCCTCTCGTGGAAATACATGCACATTCATTTTTGTGGTTAGTCATTGCTTTTATTAACTTGGTGCGTATAGCTGCCATACGCGATTTGCCCGAAAGTAGTTTTTACGTGAGATCTCGAGAAATAATTGTCGTGGACCAAAATAGTTTTCAAATTCGTGTGCAGCGTAAAAAAACTCATACAAATACTGTAAATAACATGATATATATTTTAAAAAATAGAATAAGAAAAATATAGATTTTTAAATTGTTTAGTAAAAAACAAGTATTTTATGGAATAACAACTATTTATCTAGGAAGTATAAATCTGATTCTAAGCAATTCATATATACTGGTAGTGGATTTGTAAATCGTCTTGAAAGTGCATAAATACCAATTTTAAACAAATTAATCATTCGTTAGTCCAACAAAATTTAAAACTATATAACATCTGTTATACGAAGAAACGTTTACAAGTAACAGACATCAATTGTGTCAGTGATACTAACGTAACTTTCACATTTACCAAAGTGAAGCTGAGTAGGAGTGATGGTGGTTTATGGGGAGGGGGGACACTAAACTTCTCTGACAGCTTGCCGCCTTTCGTGTCGGCTACAACACAACTTCTATACTCGGGTAGGGCTACACTATGCAGGAACTTGTATATTGTCTACAATAATCATTCGCTCCACTGCAATAGAAACTAGCCAAACTTATAAAACATTCTACTGTACCGTACTCGCTATTATGTCGCATATATGGGCCTTTATTGTTGAGTTTTTTTACTTAATTTACATTATAACAAACTGGATCTTTTACCTTAATTCACTACCACTACCTTTTTTTTATTTCCGTTAGTTCACTACCACTGGATAAACATTATATTGCTCTAAAAACTGTTCCCCAATCATTTTAATGTCCACTTTGGTATTCCATATCCGACAGGAATCCGATATCACTGGTCTTACCTTATCGCTTTCCAAGAACTTACACACGGAGAGCGCATTCGGCGGTAAGCCAATCATTGGATTTACCAGTTTGTGATCAACTTTAGTAGCCACCTAACTTAACCTGACCTAACCTAACCATACTTGCGATAAAAAAAAGTAGTAATAGTGAAGTAATGGAAAAAGTAGTGGTAGCGAATTAACGGAAAAGGCTCTAAAAACGTACTAATCTAAGTATTTATTCAATAGAAATTTTGACATCACCATTGAAAATATTAAGAAGTTTTTATTTTACTTCTGAACTAACTTTATTTTAACATATAAGGAGGGGGATTCTGAAGTGGTTGGCCATCTTGGATATATTCTCCATAGCCCTAACGTTAACACTTTTATTTGATATTTTACGTATTTTTCCCGACTCAATTACGTTTGGTTTGTTATTTTATTGGTGTTGTAAGGGTAAAAGCCGATTCCTTATCGTATTTAAATTATTTATTTTTAGAAACACAGCTATCTAATACACTAATACTTAAAATTGTTCTAATTTCTCAAAATGAACATAACTTACCTACGAATTGCAAATATCAAAAAGGAATCAATATTAAGCATATAATCAGAATTTTTAAATTTAAAACGATAACTCGACCGAGAGCAATGGTCTTAAAGTGGGCTATTCTTTGGTTGTTTTTTGAGAAAATGTAACGTTGGTCTTATGGATAGTAAATTGGTCATTTCAATTTTTGTAAATTGACAGGCTGGAAAATAGTTGAGGATAATAATTGCAGGAACACAGACATCTGTGAGCGGACAGGAAGGCTTCGTCATTTATTAGAGGTTATTACTTTGATCAAGGCAGTAAAACCCAATAAATAAAATGTATAACTCCTGACTACGTAATCTTATGTGAAATCTGATCGTAACTTGCAAATAAATCTTTATTGGTCAGCATTAAAGTTTTTAAACAACTTAATTAATCACTTAAAAGTACTTGTTATTTAATGTAAATCTGTCAAAATTACATAAATAAATGTTAACAATAATTCTCTACTTTTGTATTAACCATGGCTAGCAGAAACCCGATTAAAATAATTAATAACAAAAAAAATACTTAGTTTATAGAGTGGAATAGATAATAGAGTGGAATCTATACGGAATTAAAACTTCTAAAGGAGACTAATAAAAGTTAATAGCACTTATACACAGTAACAAAACAGAATGTAATCTACAAAATTCAAATTAATATAGAACACATACAAAAATAATTAAATAGTACGAACCACAAAACAATAAGGAGTTTACAACATTCAAATTACTGTAGAACGCAATACTGTAACAATAAATACTCGAAACAGTAGACAGACACAAAATAAAAATGAATATATAAAATTTAAAATTGTTATAGTATGGAATCCTGGTAAAATAATAAAAGAAATAATGTACAGTGATAAAATATAAGGAGTAGACAAAATTCAAACTATTGAGTTTCTATAATAAATGAACTGATCCTTTGATTCTATTATTCAGTTTGATACGAAAAATCACACTTTGAAATCCTTATTTTTTGAAATTATATTCAAAGTAATGCTTTTACAAGTGCATATTTAAAATAAAATAAAACGTCAGCAAACACACGTAGGAAGGAGGTAGTATTGCATGTTGAAATGACAGGTCCTAATAACGTCAATGCAGCTGGTCACCGAGTGACCACTCAGGAAACTGGAGGGCCATGTAAAATGTAAGCGGGACGTCTTGGAGACCAGGACACGCCAGCCCTTGGGGAAATCATGGAGAGAACTCCGCACCGGTCACCGATCCCTGCAGTTGACCATTTACTTGTCGTCAGGGGACTGCGCTCCTCAATGTAAATATTCTTGCAAACCGGATTCCCCTTGGCCCACAGTCCACGATTACCACTCTACTTTCTTATTCTTTCTTCCTGTTATCTCCGGTGCCCACCCAACCAGGTTGTGTCAAAATATTAAGTGAGTTGTTGACAGTAAATAACTAACGAAACGTAATTTAAAGTTTTGGACTGACTAGCCTCGAAAATATTGGATCAAGTAATAAACTTCATTCACTGTGGGAATATATAACAGGACAACGGTTAGTGCTTTAGAATAACTCTTTACCATAGAGCAGCTGCTAAATGACAGGTGCATATCGATCAGCTGGCACAGGTCCGAGATTTGACTAATCGATGGAACACTGTTGGAATATAAATGTAGAAAGTAGAAGCTTTATTAATTTTAGGTTATTGAATATAGGATTTGTTAGAAATGTTTGATTTATTTGTGTGATACTTTTTGTTTATGTCTCATTCACCTTTATGCCATACCATTTAAATTTTACTAAACAATGTTGAAATAAAAGTGAATAGTTGACGTATACATCTAAACTCCATCAAAACCTATTCGGCCTCTACTAATACGTATAGCTTAAAATCTTATGTTTTCTTATTCCCTCGAATGTATTAAAACTGTGAAATCCATGCATGCTGTATTTACGAATTGATAAACAAATAATTGACATCCTTCAAGAGATGCAACAGTTCAGTCTCCAAGCCTCCCTAATTAGTTGACAATATTTTATAAATAGTGGCAATAGTGTTATTGGCCGGGCATTCCAACTTTGTTCGTTTCCCTTTTCAAAATATCTCTGGTCTGGCATCTATGGCTCACATTTATAAAATCCTGTCATACATAAATTTTAAGCTCAAATAAACCATTTGAATTATTACAAAAAAATCCTTTATATAAATGGGGAAACAAATTAGTTTACAAGATCGACATTTTCCGTTTACTTCCTAAACTGTATTCACCTAGTCTGTCGTAACAACATTTTGTTATGTTCTTTGTCGTTTAGTCCAATAATCGTCTGCCCCGCATAATGTGCCTGTATCGGATATGAACGAAAAACCGGGTACTTTTAGTGTTTGGCTAATTTTTGTGCTATCCTGATTAATAAAATTCCATTGAAATAAGAACCATTATAAAAGGCATTCGTTAAAACAGACCTAAAATTTAAATTATAAAAAGAGTATACGAGGTGCCATTTAATATTGTACAATGTGGTCTGTGTTGAGAGTGTTAGTTAATTATTTGGCCTTCCTCATAGATTTAAAATCTCTTTTAACGAACATCTTTAGTTCGATTAGAATAGTTTTTCTGTTGAAATTAGAATCAGGTAAATTTAACTGTATGTATATTAAAGTGGGTTTTTTATTTTTTATTTATTTTTTTTTTTTTTAAGGAGAGGCCAAACTCCTTTTTCCTTACCCTACCCATTCCCCATAGACTATCGATCTGTGCTGGGGCCCTTTTTAGACAGAGTAAGGTGGAGAATCAATATAGCATAAGATGAAATTTACTGATAAAAAGTTCTAGTCAAAGCCAGGATTCGAACCTACGTTACCTCTAACTCCGGCTCAAAGTCTGGACGTAGACCCCTAGGCCACTGGCTCTTCCAATTTAAGAGTCTACAGAGGCTAGCGGAGGCTGTCGGCCATGTTGGTTTTAATCCCATAAGAACAATGTTATTTCCGAACCGGACCTACGATCACGCGTATCCAAATTACACAGTTATTTTCAAACGGATTTTTCCAAACAAATTGCATTTGATCAAGAATGAAATTGTGCGTTGGAATTGAAAAATATAAAAAATATTAATTTTGAAGTTTTTATTTTTCACATATATTTCAAAACTAGGCGTATGTACTCAATTATGAAAAACAAACCCAATGCTCAATATGATAACGTTTAAAATGACACCTCGTACACAAGTTCGTCAATAAATAACGAAAAAATATGGATTCGCAAATAACATTGATAACGTTTAAAATGACACCTCGTACACAAGTTCGTCAATAAATAACGAAAAAATATGGATTCGCAAATAACATTGTTCTTATGAGATTAAAAAAAAACATGGCCGACAGCCTCTGCAGACACTTTAAGGAAACCCCAGCTTTAGATTTATTCGTCAAAATCCTCTTTGACTTTAACCCACCTTTCAATGGATACTTCTTGGAGTATGTAAGAGAACGTGTCTCCGCGTGGCACGACCATGTACGCAAGAAGAATGGAGGAGCCTACGACTAAATATGTATTATTATAGATAGGTACTGCACAGCTTTTCATTTAAACGTATTCTTAATTAGTATAGAGAGGTGTATAGTATAGAGTGTGAGTAGCTCATCGCAATCTAAATTACGTTAAAGAACTGTTCCGCGGTTTGCGGCGAAGGTGTGGTAGAACCGTCACTGCTATTGATCCACGAAACGTAACCTACTCGCGCCAACACGTAGTGCTATCCGCGGTGCGTGAGGACATGGATAACCCCTATTGTAATCACCGCTATATTTCTTGACCAACCACCATCCACTCCCTACTCATCCATAATTGTGGTGAAATGTTCTCCTCGTCCTGTTTACAGATTCAGACAATACTACTTTGAATAGGTAATGAGTTGGTTACCCACTTGGATATGTAAGACTCGTCACCCTATATATTTTTGTTGTTAGTTAAAAATTCTCCTCGTATTAGAATTATCTGCAAGTATTATTTTTGCAATAATCATTCTAATCAATTAGTATATATCATCGTTTAACGTATTTTAAAATCTTTTATTTGTTCTATTTTTATCAGCTGCACATACAATACTGTTACTAACTGTTCTATTAATAACTATAATATATAAATAAAATATCTAAAAAATTATTTGGCATTTTACTTTTGAAGTCCCTCACGTATTTTAAGACTATATATTATTACAGTAGATTCTCGGTTATCCGAGCCCTGATTAACCGACCCTCCGGGTTTCCCAATCTGGTCATCAGACGATGAAAAATAAACATAAAGCTAGACTCTGCTCTCGCACTAAATGTGGTTGTTTTAGTGTGTTGATTTTCGTTATTTTATAATACAGTATTGGAAATATTGTCGTAATTTACTATTGTTACTGTTATTGTTCAATGTTTTATTCAAGTGTTTTGATATGAGTGGTAAATGGTTAAACGCTGATTATCTTTTAACGAAATTGAAATTATGAATCAATCAGTGTTTTCGTCGCCAATGTGTACGACAAATGTGGTATTGATACGATAATTTTGTTCCGTTAAAATATTTAATGGTTTCCCTGCACTATTATGAGAGTAATGCTGATTTTTGTAAAGTTGGGAACACGGTTTATAGGAGCGGTCGTAGTAGTTAAAGGGCTAAGACGTTGACTTACCACACAGTTGGTCCGGGTTCGATTCCAGATATGACCAATAACAGTTTTTGCCCTGCCGCTCCCATGGTTCGGAAGTCACGTTAAGCCGTTGGTCCCCAGGTTAAGTGTTAGGGGACTTCTTTATCCCTAACTTCTCCTGGTAAAATAATAGGAACTTTAACTTTTATAGTTGTGACAGTCATTAAAATTGGTACCACGGTTCATAAATGTGACAGTCATTAAAGTTGGGAACACGGTTTAGAGTTGTGACAGTCATTAAATTTGGGAACACGGTTTATAGTTGTGGAAGTCATTAAAGTTGGGAACAAGGTTTATAGTAGTGGAAGTCATTAAAGTTGGGAACACGGTTTATAGTTGTGACAGTCAATAAAGTTGGGAACACGGTTAATAGTTGTGGAAGTCATTAAAGTTGGGAACAAGGTTTATAGTAGTGGAAGTCATTAAAGTTGGAAACACGGTTTATAGTTGTGACAGTCAATAAAGTTGGGAACACGGTTTATAGTTATAACGGTCAATAAAGTTGGGAACACGGTTTATAGTTGTGGAAGTCATTAAAGTTGGATCACGGTTTATAGTTGTGGAAGTCATTAAAGTTGGAACACGGTTTATAGTTATAACGGTGAATAAAGTTGGGAACACAGTTTATAGTTGTGGAAGTCATTAAAGTTGGGAACACGGTTTATAGTTATAACGGTCAATAAAGTTGGGAACACGGTTTATAATTGTGGCAGTCATTAAAGTTGGGAACACGGTTTATAGTTGTGGAAGTCATTAAAGTTGGGAGCACGGTTTATAGTTGTGACAGTTAATAAAGTAGTGAACACGGTCTATAGTTATGACGATCAATAAAGTTGGGAACACGGTTAATAGTTGTGGAAGTCATTAAAGTTGGATCACGGTTTTTAGTTGTGGAAGTCATTAAAGTTAGAAACACGTTTTCTAGTATGCCGATAAATGAAAGCAAACTACGGTTAATAGTTGCGATAGGCAATAAAGATGGAAACACGTTTTCTGGTATGCCGATAATTTTATTTTTGTAGGTACATTAAAGCTGGAAACAATTTTTACTGGTTGTTTTGAGTAAATTAATGGTGGACACTTTTTTATTAATTTTGATATAACTTAAAACTGGAATTTAATCTTGAGTTTCTGCAAAGTGTATAAGGTATAGTTGATGCTTGTATATGTTATGGAATGTGGTTTTATTCGGGCTAAAAGCCCCCTCGAGGAATCGAGGAAGTTTATATATTTTTTTAAAAATTAAATGTAGAATGAGAAATAATATCTCACTCTTAAACATAAATATTTATTACATTTGACTTCTGTCATCTTAAAGAAAAACTATTGAGAGTTTTATTCATAACAAAATTAAAATTCATTTTTGCCAACGTCATTTATGTTTAGAATAGGATTAAAACATCTTAATAAATAAAAATTCAAAAACGATGCAATCAAACGTCATGATATCTCCGGAATCACTGAAGAAATTTCGATGAAATTTGGAGGGACATTAGTTTTTGTATCACAGAGACCCATTAAGAAGGATTCATCAAAATTCAATTCCTAAGTGATGGAAACAGCCCTTCGACGTTTTCTTTTTTCATAAAAGTAACATTGGCATTAATTTAATTTATTGATTTATTCCAAACAGCGGATACTAAAAAATATATATATATATATAAATATGTTTTAATTATTTTTTTTATTTAAACATGATGCAGAAGCTTGGCCAATTTAGTTTTCATTGTAAAATGTTTGAGGTGATTTCTACTAACTCTGACTTTGCATCACCATTAGTAGACTTAGAGGGTTTTTTTAGACTATTTAACATTGTTGCAAGCTTTTATATTGATGTGTTAGTTTAGAGAGAACCAAGGAGGGGAGGGAAAGCAAGCACAGAGAACCAAGAGCTGGCTGGCTAGTATCATTTGGCAGCAGTAAAATTCAATAAAGTAAGACTATTTACTTAAAACTGTTAAAAGTGTAAGATGAAGCTGTGTGAACGGTAATTTTGCTTTTTATAGATAAATATTCATAACTTAAAACAATTGGGTTGCTATTTACATTTCAAACATCCTCAAATAAAAGTTCCGGGAAAGAATGCGTTTTATTAGTGAATTAACTATCATATGTGTTTTGAACTCCAAACATTAAGACTAACTGAAAATGTACCATTCTTGGTTTAAATGATATGATAATTTCAATTCCCCTTTGTGCTTATCTGTGTTTTTTTTTTTTTTTTTATTTATTTTAAGAGAAACGAGCCAGGGCAGTTTTTTTAAGCGTCGGTGATTGAACTCCGGTGACAATGTTATCGACAAACGAATTGTCCAACAAGATGCCCAACAAATAGTCCTCTTGAATATGGAGATGCTGCCGGTTTTGGCGCCTAATTTCGGAATCGGTTTAAAGCCCAACCCAAGTCAGATCTTATCGATTGACAACAATATTCGCCTCGCAGTCACAAATAGGGCTCTGATACATCGGCACTGCGGTATTTTTTAATTAGTGGCGTAGGAAAACGGTTTAACGACGTCGAAACAAAAAAAGGGCGGGTGGTCGTCGCGTCGGAAGGTAGAGGGTAGAGGTCCTGATAGTATCGTAGCGGCAGCTTTGTACCCCGCCGCCCCGTCCACGCCACTGGGACTTGGAGACAAGATAACCCAAGCAAAAACATTGCAAACAGTGTCGGAAGCCCTGGAGCTGGGGTTCGAGCCACAATGGTGTGCTGTGCCCCGTAAAACAAGGCTTTGGTGGCGCTCCAGCCGGCGCTTAATGCGATGATACCCACCCTAGGCCAAAGTGCCGACCCTTTGTGCACCGCTAGACTTCCAAGCAGAAGGATTATCAATCGACACAGTGTATGAGCAGCAAAATTATACTGTCAGGTAAGTTGTTGAAAAACAGTCAGAATTGGTGCAGAATTTGGTTCAGACACGAATAATAACAAGAATCTACAGTCTGTATACGGTAGGGTGGCGCACGGACCCGCCAGCTACCTGTGTCTGTCCTTTCCTCCCCCGGCGCTCGCGGCTGTTTCCTTAATGAGTCACCAACTAGCCCCTCTAATAGAATTATTAACTTTTTTTACTTTCTCATAATATCTCAATTTTAATAGAATATTTGTAAAGTACTAACAAAACTAAGAAAATTGATATAAAACACGATGTGCTTTGATTATAAGTAATGGTCGAAAGTTATTTTTTAGCCGGAATACTGTATGATTTGTTAAATGTTTTACATTTCTCATACAACGTTATCATGATACGATATTATTTTAAGAGTACTTTGAAATAAGGTACGGTACTCTTGCCTTCTCCCATAGTCGTGCAGTGTGCAGATATGGGACATGGGACAACAAGACTGGTTAGGACATTGAACTTGTTGATGACTAACCGTAGTCTAATATGTGCGCTAATATTTTTCCGCGAAGGGTTTGGTGATTCACCACTCTTAGCAGTAATGGTTGTCCAGGGTGCCAGGGTAGTTTTCAGTTAAATGTGGATACTTCCCGGGATTTAAGTTCCGGGTTTAAAGTAATCAGACTGCCACCGTACCACTGTAATTACAATCCAATTGAGCTGGTTTGGTCAACTTTGAAGCGGTATGTAGCAGCAAGGAATACTACATTTAAATTGAACGATGTTCAGGATTTGTTTATGGAAGCTGTAAACTCCTTCACCTCAGAAGATTGGCGCAAATGCGTTGAACACGTCAAGAAAGAAGTCGAGGCAGACTGGACAAACGAAGGACTTGATGACGTCAGTGTCCAAGAACTAGTCATTAATCTGGCCCCTGGTGAATCGGATGACAGTGACTGGGATACCAGCGATGACGATGACGATCTGGGAGTGTCACCTCTAGAGTAATTAGGTAAAATAAAAAATAAAATCTATTTACCTAGAAAATTTTATTGGACGTAATATATATGATTACAAAAAGGGTATAAAAATATGATAATAGTATACAGTAAAACAAAATAATTATCTTCAAATTTACAGAGACTTTAAACGTTTTTTTTTAATATAAGTAGAGTATAATAAGATATTACTACTTCTTTATTAGTCATGACAATAAGGTTGCGATGATTGATGAATAGCGGGTACTGTAATATTTCAATGTATGCTTTAAAACATTTTAATGTCATTAGAACTAGTAATAAAATATAACGAATGGTAAAAAATTAACTGCAATCTTAAAATATTGTATATTGGTTTTAGCGCGATTTTGTTTTATTTCAGTGTCACACGGAAACAACATGGAAGATAAATGGAAAATGCTCAACTTCTGGACACTAAATACTTTGGCTTGAAGAAGATTACTGGGAGTAATATAAAATAATGTTGATTTATTAATCAAATAAACTGTAAAGTATGTAGTGTTGCCTATTTAATGATATTTTGGCTGATTAAATAGTATGCGATAACATAGTTTTAAATTATTCTACCTTTTTTCAAAGAACTCTTAAAATAATATTGTATCAAGATTAGGGAATTATGAGAAATATAAAACATTTAACAAATCATACAGTATTCCGGCTAAAAAATAACTTTCGACCATTTCGTTATTTATAATCAAAGCACATCGTGTTTTATATCACTTTTCTTAGTTTTGTTAGTACTTTACAAATATTCTATTAAAATTGAGATATTATGAGAAAGTAAAAAAAGTTAATAATTCTATTAGAGGGGCTAGTTGGTGACTCATTATGGAAACAGCCGCGAGCGCCGGGGGAGGAAAGGACAGACACAGGTAGCTGGCGGGTCCGTGCGCCACCCTACCGTATACAGACTGTAATTTTCCTGTGAAAACCACGTCAAGGTGCTAAAATCTACACTACTTACAAGATAACCAGGCGTTTCACCCATGCCGTGATGTGGCATCATCCTTAGTGTATCAATGAGACTCTCAGCGATCATCACTGGTCTCTGCAACACCACTGAGGATGCCACATCACACCATGGGCAAAATGTGTAGATAACACCTTGACGTGTGGTTGTCACGGGAAAATATATATCTTAGTTCTGACACCAGTTGCTTAAGCCTAAGATCTAAGATTAAGAACTATAGCACATTTAGTTGTAATGCTGACATTTACTGTACCATAGATACTGACGTTTGTAATGCTATTTATATTGTCAACTACTAATAAACGATTTGATATTGCCTTTTTTTTTAATCATATCAACTAAGCAAAGAAACAAACACAAAGTGAATTGTTCTAAACTTATTTAAAAAACGTTAATGATAATTTTAGAAGGACGGGCTTTGGGATTTTAAATGTTTTTTTTAAATACTCTACTTTAAAGATTTTGTAAATTTAATAGGAGTTCAGACGAGTTACCTCGTTGACAGGCAGGCACCGACAGCTGCAGTCAGAATCATCACAAATTCAAGAAAATTCATAAAACAACTCAAGATAAAACCATGTGTTATTTTTATCTGTATAGCAAATCAATTAATAGAAGTCTTTAAAAAATTTATTTAGTTAATGTCAGCTATAGTGTTGTAATGTAGTGAATTTTAAGTTTGATCTAAAAATTCTCACACTGATGACATGGATACCATCGGTGAAATCTACAGCCAGAGTTCCATTAGCTAAACATTTTCATTTTGTAACTAAACTGCACAGCCCAAGCACATCTTCCAGAATGGAATAGATACACTTTGTTAATTAACTTAATAGTTAATCAGTTTTTCTATTCTATTTAGAAGGAGCTTGAGTTGTGCAGCTTATTACAAATTGAAATTGTTTAGATAATCTAACTCTGGCTGTAGATTTCACCGATACGTTTAGCTCAAACCTCAGTCACTACATAGCAAATGATGTTTTTTTTTTTAGTAAAATGGGCATTTGTACTGAATGCAAGTTAGTGATCAAGTTTCTGAAAGTACAATTGATGATTGATAAACAGTGCTAAACAATGTACTACCAATGAATACACATCTATCTATATATGAACTACCAGTGAATAAACATCTATCTAGATCTGTACTATCAGTGAATACACATCTATCTAGATGTGTACTACCAGTGAATACACATATATCTAGATCTGTACTAACAGTGAACAAACGTATATCTAGATCTGTACTACCAGTGAATATACATCTATCTATATATGAACTACCAGTGAATAAAAATCTATCTAGATTTGTACTACCATTGAATACACATCTATATAAATCTGTACTACCAATGAATACACATCTATCTAGATCTGTATTAATTGGTATTACTTTAGGTAGATTAAATTCAAAATAAGTTGAAGCTATCGAACAATCAGTAAACACCTAATCACTTAATTCTGGTGTCAAGTGTAAGAATGGAGGATGCATAAGCAAAATGTATGTATGAATGTGTCCGATTGTGTATGAGTGTTTAGGCTAGACTAAACTATGACGTTTGTAGCACAATTGTAAGTTTTAACACACAATAAATAAATTATTTATTTTTTAATAACATACCCCAACAATGTTTGCAAACATTATTCATTTGGATGCTGGGTTTTCTTTGCGCCAGCATGTCTAAGCTCTTTGCTCTAAGCTCAACTCCGTATTATTTTCCTTGAGATATCTTTCCAATTTCCTGAGGAGTAGCGTATATCCACTAACAATTGTATATCATGGCTGTATAACATGTACAACAATTGTATAACATGTATAACAATGTTATGGGGAACCGCTTCATCTTCTTTCTTAGAAGGGGTCTTCAAGTTGCAAAAGAGAGCTATACGTTTGGTGTAGGGGGTCTGGAGAGCTGTAGGCAAGTGTTTCTGCGAGAACGTATCCTAACCCTTCATTCTATTTTTATCTACTCCGTATCAGTTTACACTTTTAAATATTCAAAGTTTTCCTACCCATAATCATACATATTCTATCAGGAATAAAAACAACTTAACTGTACCCCATCATAGTAATAACATGATCCGTAAATCAATAGAATGATTAGGACCCACAGTTTATAATAGAGTGCCAGATCATTTTAAACCCAGCATTCCAGTATCATCTTTTAAAAATACCTAAAAGATTATCTTGTGGAAACTGTTTTTATTCACTCTCTGAGTATGCAGATTGAGTTACTATTTAGTTAATTTAAATATATTGACCATTCTTGATAAATGTAAATTCCATTATAGGAAATAAATAATTTTGAAACCAATGCCAGAGTTTTTATCTCAATAACCGCGATAAGTTGTAGTTTTTGAAAGCTTTTTCGTGAACTTTCAACGTGTACTTGTACTACCTCGCAGTCTTGCTCTGAAAAGGTGTGGGTGGTGAAGTGTATGATGGGTCACCGTGAGACAAGGCGCCGGGCCCAAGCCGGCTGCCTGTGTTTGTCGGCCCCACCCCAGGCGCAATATTTGGCTTGGATTAGAGAAGCCGCCTTCCTTACTTAAACCCGAGTGGTTAAAACTGTTTAAAAAGCCCCCGACCCCTCCCCTAGCTGGCTGTTTACCTAGTCGATGTCACCCGGCCTGGCGCGGCAGTCTGGGCGATTCGCAAATACACGGACCCCAGACCCCTCGCTCGACTCGGGGGAAACGGACGACGGCGACGTAGGAAATAAAACGCATCATCTCTGTCAGATATCAGACTCACATTTAGATCCATCAGACTTGTACAAAAATGATTTACATTGCAGCTCCTTCTTCCTGTATACTGAGTCGACTTTATCCCTTCCTCGCGTTAACAGAGTAAGTCAGTTCGCGGTGAGTGTCTGGGCTGAGCGTGTCTGACAGTCTAAGGGGGTGGTAATAAGCCTGTCAACCTTCGCCTTCTGACTAGGCATGCGACCCTGTTCTGGCAAATTGAGAATTAAGGTTGGAAGAAATTTTAAAGAAATTATAACCATTTTACTTGTGTTAATATTTAAATATGCAATCTCTTTTTGACTTTCAGTAGGTCATGGTACCCTAGGATTACTGTAAAAAGCCAGAGTACTGGCTATGTGCGATGTTCTTCGTGGTAGTGGTAGTAAAATTGGTCGATAGTTGGTTAAAGCCTAGCTTGATACAATGTTCTCAGTTCGATCCCAATTAGAATCATAACAAATTTTGAAAGGAATCAGCTGTTAACCACAGCCGTTCATTTGTGATCGAGCTATTAATGACACTGTTTAAGAAATAGTCGGCTTTAGTTTGTAACAAAGACTACAACGCGCACCTACACTCGTCACTCTCATTCGATATCCATATTCGCCAATTTCTTGGATTGGTATCTTAAGGATAAATGAAAAAAGAAAAGAAAATTAAATAAAATGTCGTAAATAATTGGATATAAAACGATAAGCGAAAGAAAGCCATCATATAATTTTTTTTTAAATATAACCATATTTGATTTTTGGTAGTGTTTTCTTAGTGCATTTTCAAACGCATTCAGATAATAGCAATTAGAACTTGTTTTAATTATTTGGTTTACGACATCTATATAACTAATGATAGGCTAATGTAGTATGTTATAGAGGAGGCTAATCTCACACCCAACATAGGAAATAGGCCTGACGGCAACACGTGACACGATATCTCCTTTGAAGAGCCTGTTCAAAATGACACTGTTCAGAATCCAGTCGGCATTACTTAACCGCAAACTGCAGATTATTATTATTATTTTTAACAAATACCCTGTTAGGTACATTATGAGTCTTTGAACACGTTCCATGCGAGAGAGGTGAAGACGTGTGCAAGGCCAATACCCTGTTAGGTACATTATGAGTCTTTGAACACGTTCCATGCGAGAGAGGTGAAGACGTGTGCAAGGCCAATACTCTGTTAGGTACATTATGAGTCTTTGAACACGTTCCATGCGAGATGGGTGAAGACGTGTGCAAGGCCAAT
Organism: Stictocephala bisonia; assembly: GCA_035578905.1. Taxonomy (NCBI): domain Eukaryota; kingdom Metazoa; phylum Arthropoda; class Insecta; order Hemiptera; family Membracidae; genus Stictocephala; species Stictocephala bisonia. The sequence continues at coordinate 3,594,966 of JAQJVL010000035.1, read as the reverse complement.
ACCCTGTTAGGTACATTATGAGTCTTTGAACACGTTCCATGCGAGATGGGTGAAGACGTGTGCAAGGCCAATACTATGTTAGGTATATTATGAGTCTTTGAACACGTTCCATGCGAGATGGGTGAAGACGTGTGCAGGGCACGCGTGTGTTCTCGCCGTCTTTACGGGACGAGGGACAAAGTAAATGACCGTAAGCGCGACTTCATTTGCGGAACAAAACTCGTGAGAGGAAACTGTTTATCCTCGGCTTCCGTATTGGCGGAAGGTCTGGTGGTGGCGGCGGCGGCGATCGGGCCAGTCGGTAGTGCGTCGCGGCGCCACAATAATTCACCGCCCCCGGACCGCCCCCACCACCCACTCCACCCCCGCTCTATCGTCTGACACATCGACACCGTGTCCGAATGTTTCCCTCCCCTACAAGCCTAATAGACAAGGCCCGACATACGATCGTAAAAATAACAGTTCTGTCCTGCTATTCCCTACCAATTTCCCACCGACATCCCTTTCAACACGAAACCACCCCGCAACCCGTCTAACAAATTACTTGACCTAATAAATGAGGTAAGCCTTCCTCAGATTTTTTATTATTTATTTTGTAATTGACACTTTTTTCAAATGAATCTCAAATTTCTCAGAAGCGATTTTAAATATAGTGTTTAGAGCACAAGCTATGTATTGACGTATTTCCTAGGAATGTTCCAATAAATATAATTTTATATATGTATGTTCCTCTGTATGTGTAAGCATGTAATTTTAAGTACCTAAAATGATAACGTGACGTTAGGAAGTTAATCTCAGGTAATAAAAACTAAGAACTGGATTGTTTATCATGAAATGCAACCGGGTCTTTTTCGGAATGTCCCGCATTTGTTTGGTAATGATTAATTGTCAAACGAAGTAAAAAGTTCGCATATATATAAAGCATATATTTTATATAAATAAGTAACACGTTAACTTATATTTATTTCATTATAACCTAAATTAACCAAACCTAACCTATAAACCCAAGGTGGAAGTGCTTACAACCTAACAACACATGTTGGAAGTGCTTACAACCTAACCTAACCTAAATATCAGAAAGCGCTGATTGATAATTAAAGCGATAACGCTTATTATTTCCTTGTGGGTCAAAACCACGTGACCAATATCAAAGGTACATTGTTTGTAAGTTTAGTGTAGTTCTAGACTAAGTAGGCAAACTTTACCATACGCGAGGACATTCCGAAAAAGAATCATGCATTTAAATTACATCATATCTCTAGAGGATCGTGTTATCTACAATCTAGAAAAAGTTTAGGTACTCGAGCAGCCGATTCTAACGAACTACCATTTTTAATTACCATACTCATTTGTTTGACCTGAGCTAACGTAGACTACGAAGTAAAAGCGTAAAAGGGGAAAATAATTGGAGGGAAATGTTCACACGAGGGCGGCAGTAATCATAAAATGTAAATAGGTCATTGACAACCGTAAAAATATATGTCTACATTTTTTTAAAATTCATGGATAACTGAAAAGACGTTGTCTAACGAGCTGGAACAAGAACAAGACACGATTAGCACTTCTGTATTCTCAACCACCTCCTGGAAGTAATCAGACTCCTTCCCCCATTTGCATCCTGCTCTTTGTTTGTCGTTATCTTTGTTACTCACTAGAATGCACATATACATAAACAAAACATAATAATACTTTATTTTTGTATTTATTTTATCTGAAACTTCTCTTACAAGTTCACATGGGATCGCAAGCATTCACCTGAGCGTGAACTTTATTAGGGCGAGTGGAGTTTGCTCAGAAGACACTCAACGAAGAAGATTGACATGAAGGTGGCGCTCCTCAGTCCGAAACACGATATCAAGTACATACCTAGTTCTTTATACTAACATATATTACATTTTACAAGACAAAGCCATAAAAGAAATGAATGATGTAAACGTTTTGGTAAGAGGTTTTTATTACGTACAAAGTCGTCATTATTATCTTAGTTTATTCATTTGCATTAGTACCTAGACCGATTACGAGTTAATTACAAATATGGACAAGTTATGGTGTTGCCCTGCGTGTGTATTTTGCAAATACTCCCTGCCTGAACAGTTGTATACTAATTGTAGATGTTTTCTTAACATAAAAATGAGTCCTGAAGGCGTCGTGTCCTCTTACGTCAGTCCGTAAGGTGAATGCGAGGGTCTCAAAGTGTCTCAATATTTTTACCTGTACTGTGCTTAGTTAATAACATCCATAAAACTTTAATCCGTTCATATACGCCAGTTAGTATGATTAAATGTTCCAGGAGGGATGGAATATGTTAAGTTCCATGTGAACACTGGGAGAGGGATGGAACATGTTAAGTTCCATGTGGGTGCCTGTTAGAAGGGAGACATGTTAAGTTCCACGTGTATTTTGGGAGAGGGATGAAACATGTTAAGTTCTATGTGTACATTGGGTGAGAGGGAGGACATGTTAAGTTCTATGTGTACATTGGGTGAGAGGGAGGACATGTTAAGTTCTATGTGTACATTGGGTGAGAGGGAGGACATGTTAAGTTCTATGTGAACATTGGGTGAGAGGGAGGACATGTTAAGTTCCATGTGTGCATTGGGTGAGGGGGAGGACATTTAAAGATCCACGTAGATGCTGGGCGGAAGGGGAACATGTTGTGTTTCATGTGGACGCTGGGAGAGGGATGGAACATGTTAAGTTCCATGTGGACGCTGGGTGGAAGGGAACGTTTTAAGTTCCATGTAGACGCTGGGTGGAAGGGGAACATATTAGGTGACATGTATGCTTTGGGTGGGAGGTAGGCTATTCTCTACCTAGGATACAGTTTCTATTTCTGTGATCGGCAACTTTTACTTGCCGATACTAAGTTTTTACCATGATAGAACCTTCAGGAGATTTATTACATGGGATTTGGTTGGTAGAATTCATAATATGTCATAATATAATGAAAAAGGTTTTTTTTAATATAATAACATAGTTTTAATTCAGTTTTATTAGCGATGATTGCCCGGGGAAATAACTAAAATGGATTTAAGTTACGTGAGGTGAAATTCTACAGTTGTTACGGAGCGGGAATGCCTGTAAGTATCCAGTGAGAGATCGCCTTAAAATGAAGGAGATGGGTGATTAAATGGTAGAGGTAAATTGCAGTTGGCCCGCCTCTTCGGCGCGCGTCACCTCATTTGTTCTTATCACAATAATTAATGACCAACTAGCCAGTAGGGTGGGTGCCTCTCACTCTTCCACTTCCACTAGAGTACCACCTCTTGGCCATCAGTAACTTTTTTTGCAATTTAAGTTTAGGTGTATATCTGGTTGACTTTTCGTGTCCTACATATCCACCAAATTCAAAGTTAGGCACTGGGTGTACTGTGTGGTTTCGTCATTCATGTTGTATTTAAAATATACAACTTCCATAATTTAATTCATTATCCCCCCATTAATCCCTGACAATCTCAGACCTTGCAGATCTCTTGTATCTATATTGTAGATCTCTTAAGCTATACTTTATTTTTTTCTGTAATGTCCCATATTTTACAAAAATCTTTTACTAAATAAAAACTAATAGTGTTTGTAACGTGGACCTAAACATGACATGACGTTCTAACTTTTTAGATGAGGCATTATTATTTATACATCTATGATGATTGTTGGTGTATATTATTATGAACAAATCTAATATTTCAAGAGCTAACTATGTATGATCGTTGTTGGAGAGTCGTTAATTTATGAGGGATAACATCATCATAAGTCGAATGTGTGAACAGTAAATGTTAAAGTTCATCAAGATTTGTTCTATGTTAAGGACAGATTGAGAGATTATCCAATGTAGTTTGTGGGAGAGTGTGTGTTTGTGAGGGAAAGTTTTAAGGGTCATCAAGATTCATTTATATGTGAGGGACAAATTCAGAGATTCTCTAATGCCGTTTATGTGAAAGAGATATGTTTAAAGGCAATCCAAATTAATTTCTGTCTAGAGAACAGATTGAGAGATTATCCTATGTCGTTTGTGTGATAGGGAAAGTTCTAAGGGTCATCAAGATTAATTTCTATGTGAGGGACAGATTGGTAGATTTACCAATGTCATTTGTGTGAGGAGAGGGAAAGTTCTAAGGGTCATCAAGATTAATTTCTATGTGAGGGACAGATTGGTAGATTGACCAATGTCGTTTGTGTGAGAGGGAAAGTTTTAAGGGTTATCAAGGGTCGTTTGAGTATGAAGGATGGATAAGATAATTCATTGTTACTAGAGTCAGAGAGATAGGATTAGGGGTAGATTAATGTAATTAGTGGTGCTGTATGGTCGTTAGGAGTCGTTTTTGTGAAAGATAGATGGACGATTCGATAACCTTCGATTGTGTGAGAGGACTAGGTTGCGGGATTATCAAGATCCATTGTGTGTGAGAAATATTTGACGGCTCGTTGAAAGTGGAAAGTGTGTGGGGGATAGTACTAAGGAAAAAGGGTCTTTGACGAATACTAAAAGAGTCGTTAGTGTTAGAGTGATAGGTTGAAGATTCGTTAAAATTCTGACATATTTTTTGAAGATCCATCAACAACTATTCTAAGCTTTGTATGTGCCCCTGCTGGATTGATGTGGAATCAGAGCTCTCTATATTTCTGAGGGTGAGTTGGCATTGTTAGCCAACGCCTCATGGATCTGCTGCTTTGACAACAGATTTAGTATTTATGAGTATAAATTAGCGTTAATGCTAAACATCTATTTCAAAGTGTAAGCGTGAACGACGCGCACACAGGAGGTGACGTGTTTTCGTGTCGAGTGGAGTGTGTCGAGGTGTCGCAGGCCGGTGCCATGTGCCGGAAGGTATCAGTCTTGCCCGCCCTGTATACATTATGTTAACTAAGAAGATCCCTCGACCGCGTCCCTCGCTTAGGTATCATAAAAGATGTTCGGACAAAATTAATATTACTCTTGTAAAAAACGGATGTGTCACAGTTAGTGAGCGCGGCGCAACGCGCATTGACTACTATTTATGTGCAAATGGAAGCGCGCACGCGCTGACGCCCACCCCGCCCTGCCAACGACATCCACAACTACCGCACCACGCGTCGCCGCTCCTCTTCCTTCCTCTACTGATAGTCTTGTTAAATTCTATAATTTACGGACCTAATTCTAAAATCTGAGGAATCATTTTTATCGTGGTCCAAAAACATAAAACTGAGATTGATTAGGAAAACAATCGTTAATATTGAACGTGCTATCAGAAAATCCTTGACAGCATGCAATAGAAAGGTATCGGATTTACTCCAATCAAGCCCATTGGTGTTTCTCAACAGTGTGTCCTTGGCTAACTAACTTCATGCTCTTCTGATATGATAAATTACAGATTCTACTGCATTAGTGCATGGTGTTTTATGTGTTGATTGTTAATTAATTTTTTTAATTTTTCTTTTTATAATTTTCTTTTACTCTTAATAAAAATGTAATGCAAAGTCAAAATGAGTGATTGTTAAACAACCACCAAAGCTTGCTTTTAACTTATATATCATTATTTTTTTATTAATTTGGCCTACTCTGAAGGAAACATTAACCCATTAGAAGAATCTTAAATTATTTAAAATCCAAGTCTAATGATTTAAAATGATTTAAGCAGAATATGTTATGAGACTTTTTTTCTGTGTTATAATTTTCGGCTCTGAAACATTTTCTAATTAGAGAAAAAGTGCAATAAATGTTACGAAAGATAACACAAAAATAAGTCTTGTTTATTGTTGTGGAGATGGTCATCACACACTAAACCACAATGATCCATATTCAATGCTTATCTCTCCTCTCGAGTCTCGAGGAATTAGCATTGTTTATTGTTGTGGAGATGGTCATCCCACACTAAACCACAATGATCCATATTCAATGCTTATCCCTCCTCTCGAGTCTCGAGGAATTAGCATTGTTTATTGTTGTGGAGATGGTCATCACACACTAAACCACAATGATCCATATTCAATGCTTATCCCTCCTCTCGAGTCTCGAGGAATTAGCATTGTTTATTGTTGTGGAGATGGTCATCCCACACTAAACCACAATGATCCATATTCAATGCTTATCCCTCCTCTCGAGTCTCGAGTAATTAGCATTGTTTATTGTTGTGGAGATGGTCATCACACACTAAACCACAATGATCCATATTCAATACTTATCCCTCCTCTCGAGTCTCGAGGAATTAGCATTGTTTATTGTTGTGGAGATGGTCATCACACACTAAACCACAATGATCCATATTCAATGCTTATCCCTCCTCTCGAGTCTTGAGGAATTGGCATTGTTTATTGTTGTGGAGATGGTCATCACACACTAAACCAAAATGATCCATATTCAATGCTTATCCCTCCTCTCGAGTCTCGAGGAATTATAACTGATTATTGAATGCAGTTTATTTCTTAATATAAATATTGTCACTGAGTCATGTCATAAAGTCATGACAACTTTCCTATCACGTAATTTCGGTCTCTTCTTTCTTATAGTATGAATAAGTGGAATATCGCTTCTTTATTTTGTAATCGGATGAGATTATAATACATATTTTATACTTACAAGCATATTTGTAATGCACATAAAATCGTTGATGAGTTCATTTTAAGAATTTATTATTCATCATACAACATCTCTCTAGAATTATTTTGTTTTACCATCACATTAAAAATTTGTCTTTCTATTGTCTTCCATGTGCTTAAAGTTCAGGAAGTGGTTAACAAACGGTCACTGCTGATCATTTCATCATGCTGGAGTCGTTCATCTCACTTCAAAGCCCTATTGTACTTTTGTAAACATGAAACTATATTTTATGTATTACCTTTGAGGAAGGACTTGAGTGGAATGTGTGGAAACCCCACACACAGTCATAGACTTCTTAGTGCTAATCTATTTGTAAATTAAGAATCTTTTTTTACAATGACACTATAAATAAAAAAACCAACAAAGTGGTCGTGTCATAAAACAAGTTATTGGTACTTTATAAATTCGGTAAACTAAGTTGTTGTCCCCTGATTTTACCATATAATATGAGGAAACAAAAATTCGTGAGACGAAAATTTGAAGATCTATAGCCTGTTAAGGGCAAGACACTGAAATACCACCACATAGATGCCTGTTGTCAGTCGGTGTCTGCTGTATCCGTTCAAAATAGTAATAACAAAACAGTCTTGCCATGGGTGACCACTCCCTACATATCTTGCATTTCGCTAATGTCAGTAGTTACTAGTTGACGAAGAAAGAAATGGGTCGGAAGATTGTTCACTTTTCCTATTGCCAGGATGTCATATTCACGAAGGACTCCTAAAAAGCATCAGTTAGCTGAATGAACCGTGGAATGTAAAGTTTGTCAATTCATAGTTTGAAAAACGCTTCTGAAGATTTATTTTACACTGGTTTGAGTAGTTAATGTTCTTGTTAGATTGTAAATATAGATAAAATGTTAAAGTTTATGTTTATATTTTTAATTATATACACTATAACGTTTGACAATCTTTATGTATCTTCTTTTTATTTTATTTTATCTTTACTTTATTTATTTTATCTTCTTTACGAGCTCAGGAAGGGGCCAAGTACCTACCTTAGTACGTCGTGCGGAGCCTACCGTATGCAACTCGTTGCCCGCGTCTCCTAGAACATACAAAACTATTCTGTAGAATCCTGAACAGGAATGCTCTCCTTTGGCGGAATCGGCGGCTTCCGTGTGGAGAATAATCAGTAAGCGGTCGGTGCGTCAGAACTCGTATTCAAAATGTAGTGGGTGACCACGGAAGAAGTTAAAGTAAGGTCGTTACTATTTTTTCTGCATTCGTGGCGTGGCGTCAGTCCTGTGCGGCACACCCCAGGACACGTAGGCCCGGGTAACGAGGACTACGTGCAGCTGGTATCGGCCAGCCGCCACCGCCAGAGGTTCCCACATTTGTCACACCTACGCGTCCTCATACTAATGCGCGGAGAGGACACGACGCCGAGTGCACCAGCCCCAACGTCTATCGAATTCCAACAGCATCTCAATTATCTCTGTGCAGAAGTGAACTGATTACCATGGTAACTCGTCGTTCCAGAAAATCTGCTCAGCAAAAGGATAAAATGACACTAAATGTGCTTTCTTTTCCAAGGCAAAATTAGGACCATTATGTTCTCTCCTATACTTGACTTCTTAATAAAGAACTACAGTGAGTAGGGCCTGTATCTAAAGAATTCACACACGTTAACTTCTGTTAAGCACATTATATCATAAATCACATAACAAAATAAAATAACAACAAAACTGCATACCAAGCTCAATAAAACATAGAAAATAATACAGTACAAGTGTCAAAATCAGCTGTGCGAGGCGGGTCACTGTGGAGTGCATTGTACACGGTCAGAATTCCCAACTGAGATGACTATAGGCCGATGAATAAAGCTCACGCACTGGCCTACGGAACAAGTAAAATGGCGAGTTAAGGTTTTTAAATCATCAAGAATATTGATTGTTTTAAAACATATATTAAATAATTAGCTCAAAAAACCTCCGACAATTAAGACGTCAATTTGTCTCCTAGATTAGTTTTATAGGTTGCATCGGTTGATTGAAATTGTTGATTTCAGAATGCAACCTGCGAAATCAGATTAAAAAAAAAAAAAAACTAGCGTTCTAAGGTGCCAGGCCTTTTAATAGCGCCGGTTCGAATCCCGAATCCAGGCCTTGACTGTTAGGTTTTATTAGTATTATTCACCTTGTGCTGTACTAGGTATCCTCTTTAAATCTGTCTGATAAGTTTCCCTTACGAATCAATAGTCTATGGGGAATGGGTAGTGTAAAGTGGAGATCGGCCTCTCAATAAAAAATAAAAAAATCATTTTGTTACATATGACTGTGTGACTGTACACAGGAAATTTAATGAACTTATTGTTTTCGACGTTAAACATCTATTTAACCAACCATATTTGGATATTTTCCGTTAATTTACTACCACTACTTTTTTTCCGTTAATTCTATATCACTTGATAAATATTATATTGTTCTAAAAACTGTTCCCGAATAATTTTTACGTCCACTGTGGTATTCCTTATTCACTAGGAATCCGATATCGTTGGCATTATCTTATCGCTTTCCAAGAACTAACACACGGAGAGCGCATTCGGTGGTAAGTCAATCATTGGATTTACCAGATTGTGTTTAGCTTTAGTAGCCATCTAACCGAACCATAATTGCGATAAAAAAGTAGTGGTAGTGAAATAACGGAAAAAGTAGTGGTAGTGAATTAATGGAAAAGGTCCCCACTGTTCCTAATACTTATTTTTATTATCATTTCTATTAAGTCATTTTAAATATAGTTTATCCGCTGTTCAAGTGTATTTCATTGTAAAGGACAAAATAGTTTTAAAGTAGTTCAGTTTTTAATCAACCATGTGCTAGACCTCACTGGTAAGGAGTACTTACTGAGGTGTGGGACCGACACGGTACAGAAAATCAAATGTAAATCAAGAGAAGCGGTACCCGAAGTTACGGGTTTGACACCTCCCGTGTTCAAATAAATGGGGGAAGTGGAGTAAGACTACGCCGGTGTCGGGGGAAGTCGGGCCGGGGAACTGGCATGGGGGAAGGGAAGAAGGAAGGGAATGTAATCTTTCTTAGTGCAGTACGACGGGGAACTGGGAACGTGAACGAAATGTTAAGACAGTTGATGCTCGCTGACTCTATTGTTTTATTTACGACGAACGCTACAAAATCAGATTTACCTTAAGTTTGGTTTCAGTATATCTGCAAAGTCAACACAACCGGGACCGTAATCAGCAAAACCCGGCTGATCAATAGACCCGACCGAATCATCCCCTTCGTTCCTAATTTTATATCAGGTAATTCTCCAGGCTTATTACCATACGCTAGTGTGCGCGGAATAACCAAACTTCCGCTCACTTTATACAACCGATCCCCTCTGAATAATGCTTAAGAATCTAGAAACCAGAGTTCAGGTTTCTCTATTTGCTTTTCGCCTTAAGTGGATAGCATAATGTAGTTCCGATTGTTTGCATTGTAGTCTGATTGCAACGGGAAACCTAATAATTTCACAGTGTGCTCATAAAAATTCATCTAGAACAAAATTCCTGCATTTGATAGTTTCATTTGGATAATAGATGGTGCAGTTGTGAAATATATCTGTTACCGTATCTAATGCATGAATTATTCCTCATAATAAATCCATACTAACGACCATGATTTTAATCGATTTAAAAATTTCGCGACCAATAAGGGTTCTCAAAAAAAGTTGAAAAAAAGAAAATTCTAGGTACAGCAGCACAGTACACTAAAGTCTAATATAAGTCTGAATCATCGTATCTTGAAACACTTTACCGACGAAGTTCCACCTTCTTTTGCTCTTTTGAATCCGAAAGAAAAATTGTTTGTATTTATGTTGTAATCATCCGCAAAAATATCATTGAACAGTAAAAATTTTAAAAAAAATATCTGTTTTCAAATTAAATTAGTTATAATGGTAATCATGGGATTCGTTGAGACGTTATATTTATTGTGATGTTAATGAAACACATTTTTAATTTACTGTAATATCCTATACAAGTCAAAGCACAGTGTTCATTTAGGACCTGCATAAGCCTGTACTTTGGGATAAACTGTGATTGATTATTTGCTAATGCATGATAAATTAAGACGTATTTAAAGAAGGGCATGTTAATATTAACTTCAATATCAAGAGGAGGTAAAGTATTCTTTGCTACATTAGTTGTTAATATGTTGTTATGGGCATAAACTGTAATCTAAATCCTTCCTCTGTAGTTGTTATAAAATTGATTCAGTGCCAACTACCAGAACAAAAATTATTCGAACTTGTCTTTTTTCACTTTCTGGTAAATCTTCAAGTCTTGAGCTCTCGGGGGAAGGTTCCAACACATAGGCGAGGGCTGATCATAACCTGCCAGACCTCCTCTCCTCCTGGCAGAGTTTAATGAGTAAACATTTATACTAATCGATATTTAAACAATATATTTTTAAATACTGATTCTATTATATTTGTTTAAAAATATTATATACTAAACATATTTTAAATTTTTATCGTATTTTAGGGTGTTAAGGTGATGATTATTTTCAATATATTTCTTAAAACTAGATTATTAAAAGAAATGGTTGAATAGTTTAAATTACTAATGGCAATTATCAATATGGCAATTAGGCATGTAATTCTCTCAGCCATAACCATAATTATTTATTTTTATGGTACTCATTTCACATAAACTAAACATTTCTTTTAAATATTAGACTATACAGATTTAATTATTTACAAATAAGCAATTTCTTATGAGAATTATAATATTGTGCAAACCATTTTGAAAAGGCAAGTCTGCACATTCCTCAATATATTATAAAATGTAAATAATTTCAAAAAAAGATAAAATTAATTAGAGTAAATGTACCAACAGGATTTACTTTTTGAAATGAGTTTCTCTCATTAGTTTCTCATCTTAAAAGAACGATTATGTTTAAACAAAATTCTTACACTATATAAAACTCATTATTTATCCTACAGTTCAAGAAAACAATAGTTTCAATTTATATTCATCTAAAATTCATGGTAGATTGGCTGATAGATAATATTATAAGAAAATATGAGTGCTTTATCAAACCTTTATCTTGACTTGGATAAAACTATCCAGATCGCAATCTCACCGGCTCTATCTGGTAGATTACATTTATAATGAATTTAGTTATTTAAATAAAGCAGAGACCTGTCAGAAACTTGATAACCTATCAGAAAATTTGTTGAGTAAATGACCAACATGTTTTGTTAACGGTCTTTTCATTATGTTTACCATTGTTTACTGGTCAACAGCGAGGAACTTTTCTGTTTTTGCATGATGTCAGTTTGGGGATTGTAAAGTGTTATTGTTGCTAGTTTACATGTACAGTGTAGAGTTTAGGGAAACACGATCAGCCCTCGTATTCTGATGTGTTGTTGGTTTGTTTCATGTGATGCTCAGATGAACAACGAAGAAATCAGTTTGGTAAGTCTCTACGTTTGACTTGTTCTTCTTAGTTTACCTACTGAGCTCAAGGCTTGAACTTCCAAATGCCTAATATTTTGCTTGTAATTATAATCCAAGTGGAATCCGATCTTTTGGTCTGTATTTTGTAATCACAGAGAAGAAATAAACAGAGGTTGCATCCTATAGTGAGCTGAATGTGTGTCGAGTAGTCAGTTATATCTCCAGTTTGCCAGTCCCTACCTTTTCTTGGGGATAAAATTTTATTATCCTCAAGGATAGTGTAGTGACTATCACCACATATGTTTAAAGATGTACATTAGTTGTAATCTATTAATAACTGCCACTGAGGCGTTCCCTACGGCCATAAAAAGCGACCTCTGTTATTTTTCTCTATGCTATGATACAGAATCAGGTCTCTTACGTAGTCCGTTTAGAACGATTTGTTTTCTTGCTTGTTTACTGTTTTTTTTCTTTTCAAAGATTAAGATCATTGCCAATATTTGCCATGGATAGTATTTACAGTGTTTTGAATTCTGCAACCTGAATATATATGATCAGTTAAAAAGATCCTAACACAAAGTAACGAGACTGATTCTTACATTCATGGTGTAGTAGTGACAAAGCGGTCCGCCAACCTGTAAAAAAGCATAAAATGCTGAGTAAAAATACAAGATTCTACAAAAGAAATGTTAAAATTAAATACTCAATTCAATCACTTGCTAAAATGATCATACACACATTTCTGACTTGTTCCTAGTTTAATCTTTTCTTGTCTATTTAAGCTTTGTAAGTCTAACTACTGTGTAGAGTTTATGCTACATTTTACGTTATTCCTCACAACGTTGTCGTCCACACCATGTATTTATACTTAGAGTTTATGCTACATTTTACGTTATTCCTCACAACGTTGTCGTCCACACCATGTATTTAGACGATCTTTGTCGTTAACAAGTTTGTTTTCGAACCGGCAAAGTTAATTCAGATCGCAGAGTCCTTCCATTGTTGTTAATGGGATTCCTTTCGAGCCAAGGAAAATATCCTCAATTTTGTTTATTCGTATTATTGTGTTCAATTTAAAATGCATTCACTTGTTTGTATTTAGTATTTTTTTTAAATTCTAGTAATATTTTTAAATTAATAGGCTTGCATTCAAGTATTGTTTGACCAAACGTAAAAAATTGCACGACAGAAGGACAAAACGGAGTGCAGGTTAAAATATTTATAAGAACAATTATTTGATAAACAATACTGCTTCTCTCAAACTTAATTCAATACTGTTATTGTTGATATTTTGTGTTATTTTAGCATTTGATAGGCTGGCCCATTTACCCAAGTAATCCCACTTTATTACCTAGTAATTTTATGTTTATAACTGTTAAATACCAAAGTTTCATTTACCAAAAGTATGCTAGCCAACAAACTGGCAACTTTCCAAGAATTATACAATTTCCTGAAAAGTTTTCAAAAACACTTCGTGAAGAAATTGACTAATTCTTAAAGGGAAGAACATCCAGAAAGGTAATTGGTATTTGGACAAATAAATTATATATTGATGTAGTTCTAAATAAGCATTTTTTTACAATGAGGAAAAGTGGCAACAAATAACAAGACCACCAATACATTTTTCACCCAAAACTACGCAAAATAGTTTAAACTTGAAACTAATGTCGTATTGTATCTACTGTACAGGACTTGTACATGAGTCCATACCAGTTTTAATTAGCTGATTTCAGGACGTATAGTGGGCCTATATATGTCAGGTAATACGAATTGAAAGTTTGTCCAACATTTCCATGAGCCATCTAATATATATAGTACAATACAATTTTTTACCGTCAAAGTTTTAAATCGGATTAAAAAATCAACCTATTGATCAATATTAATTAACACAATAAGAACATTTAATAAATACGCACAAGTCAGATATTCAAATTATAAAAATCACGATTTCCATTCTGATTATATCTCATTTTAGTACAAATTAAATTATTAAGATCATCTCAACTTTGTGATCCTCTCTGTCATCAAGCTTGAGTGTGAGCTCTCGTCACCAGGTTGTTGTGTTGGAGTACGACTGTCATCGCCAGGTTTGTGTGTCGGAGTGTGAGCTCTCGTCACCAGGTAGATATGTCGGAGTACGACTGTCATCGCCAGGTTTGAGTGTCGGAGTGTGAGCTCTCGTCACCAAGTTGTTGTGTTGGAATACGACTGTCATTGCCAGGTTTGAGTATCAGAGTGTGAGCTCTCGTCACCAGGTTGATGTGTTGGAGTACGACTGTCATCGCCAGGTTTGTGTGTCGGAGTGTGAGCTCTCGTCACCAGGTAGATATGTTGGAGTACGACTGTCATCGCCAGGTTTGTGTGTCGGAGTGTGAGCTCTTGTCACCAGGTTGATATGTCGGAGTACGATTGCCGTCACCAGGTTTTTCTATCAGAGTGTGAGCTCTCGTCACCAGGTTGATGTGATGGAGTCTGAGTGCCGTCGCCAGGTTTGTGTCGGAGTGTTAGCTCTCGTCACCAGTTTGATGTGTGGACTACGACTGCCGTCGCCAGGCTTGTGTGTTGGAGACTTGAGTCGTCGCCAGGACGGTAGTGTAGCAAATAGTCAGCTTCCGCACCGCGATTTGTCGCCAGATACATTTTGTACCGATGACAACGTTTAATGTTGTAGAACAATGACGCGCTTGATTTATTTAGAAAATGATAATTCTTCTGAGAGGGTAAATGGAGCCAAGAGAGCATAAATAGTCCTATCGTGGAGCGTGCAAATGGTAGATTATCTCGCTCGTGTGTGGCGTCTGGCTCTGGAACCTCTTTGTGTCAGATATCCACTGCTTCAATCGACCGTTTTTATCTCTGGGTAGACTTTCTTGTTATCCTCTGTACTTTCAAAACTAACATTTGTTTCAAGTTCTAACTTCTCTCACTGCAAGAAAAGTTTAAAGTGGTATATTTTTAGCTTTTTTTTTTAAAATAAAGGAATCGGTTTTAAAAATTTGGTATAGATATATAATTTATAATGTTTAAAGCTTTTTTATCACATTTTATATCAACCTGAAGTGTAGGATAATACTTCTTTTGGGTCTTTTTCAAAAAGTCCCCGCATTTGGTCAAGACTGTCTACCAAGTCTAGAACAAAACTAAATTTACAAACAATGTAACTTTGATATTGGTAACTTGGTTTTGAACTACAAGAAAATAATAAGCGTCATCGTCTTAGGTATCTCGGTGCGTAATTTTATGTAGGTTAGGTTCTAAGCGCCTCCACCATGAGTTGTTGTGTTAGGTTTGGTTAGGATAGGGTAAGGCTAAGTTAGGTTAAATAAATATAATTTGACGTGTTACTTGCTTTAACATGTGAAATATGCTTTTAATGTGAACTTCTACTTCGTTTGACGATCAATCATTGCTAAACAAATGTGGAGACATTCCGAGGAAAAGCCAGACTTTCAATTACTCCGTGTTCATAAGGGCAGCGGCAACTTGGAATTACGTCAACGGTTACTCGTTACACCACAGACAACGTTCGGGCTAACAATAGACTCTGAATGAACGCCGTCTGTTAGCTACCAACCCGCTGTTACTTTCTAGCAATTACATTCGAAAGTGTGTGCATTGTGTGTTTCTGTTAGTGACCGATGTTTGTTGTCGTTTCGTAACCAGCTGATCTGATCACAGTCATCCGACCATCCATGGAGAACTGGAACTGAGCCTTCCGCGCGGTCAGCTGTTTACTGCAGACATAATCGCCAGAGTAGGTCGGCTGGGACAAAACAACTCAGGCAATAACCCTCTGTTTACTACAGCATAAAAACTACACAAAACTCACTAGAACGAATCGGCAGAAACTTGTGATTACACTTTCAGATCATTGATGTTTGGGACTCTTATTTGTTAATGTTACTAGAAGGAATCGGGATAAACTTGTGTTTGGTTTATCGGGAAATAAATAATCAAGTAACATCAGTTAAAAGTAACCAAGATTTCAATTTGTTTGAAAACTGAAATTTTTTTTAATTGTGTTTGGTAAATTATTGCAATTATTTGGAACAACAAATCAAAAGGATTTACTAAAAGCACTAATGTTTGGCTTTGGCGCCACAAAATAAGATCCAGAACGTAATTTTGGTATATTTAATTTAAGGAGAATGTTTCAACTTCCTATAAAAAACATAGACATAACTTTATAGTACATATAAGTTCCTAAAAGTTAGTATATTCGATCCTTCAAATAAGGGGTTTTAAGGTTCTCGTTTACTATTTTTTAATAACACTTATAAAAGCTTTTTGTGAACTATGCAAAACAGCTAAATCTGTATTTAAGGTAGCTCCCCATCATACAACACCATATTCTTATCTACTTTGAACCAGAGAAAAATTAAAATTTACTGATTACTTACAATGGTAATAAATTATTAACAAAATAAAATATTCGTAGTGTAGAGTTTAATTTATTTTTAACTCGTTAATATGGAATATCCACGATGATAATTTATCAAATAGACTCCTCAATATTTTACTTGGGTAGTTTTAAGTATTTCTGAACACATCTGGTAAGAATTTATATTTGCCTGTATACAGTCTAAGCACTAATATGTTAATCGATAAAACGTATTAATTTGTGGTTTTAATGAAACATTTTTAGAAGTTGTCTATTAAGTACTAAGCACCATTTGATATTTTGAAACTCATATATTTAATTTTGCTAGATCTTTTTCCACATTCGTCTTATTTTCATCGCAATTTACCCTACATATATCAAGGTTGTATCATCGGCAAATGCAAACAAGTTTCAAAAACATTTCCTTCACAAAGGATGTCAGTATATATAAAAATTAATGTAGGTCCCAAAAATGTTCCTTGCGGAACACCAACTTTCATAACATACAACTTACCTACAATATTCCCTATTCTAACGCATTGCTCACTGTTAGACAAATAACTGAAAAACTAATTTAGTGCAACTCCTCCTATTCCACACTTACATAGGACATCTAATAATATCTTATGACTTACACAATGAAAAGCCTTTTTTATATCTAAAAAAACCTTGAAACTATTTTCCATTGTTAAAGCCATTCAATATGTCTGATACCAGATCTAAAAGAGCATCATTAGATTTAATTTAATCATCGGGTATACTTAAATTGCTTAATTTAGTCTACCTTCTCTAAATCCATATTTTGAATTATATAGAAAGTGGTTTTTATTCAAAAACTCTAGTAATTGTATTTTCATAAATTTTTCGACTATTTTAGCAAACACCGAAGTTAAAGATATTGGTCTAAAGTTCAAAACCAATAATTTATCTCTTTTTTCAAAATGGGAATGATGATGGTTGTTTAATTTCTTCTGGAAAAACGCCGTTCTGAAAACTTAAATTTACTATGTAAATCAGAACGTCTCCAATACTAATATTTACATTTTTGAACTAACACCGTCATATCCTGGAAACTTATTGCTTTTTTAAAGTATTTACTACTTTAATTACATCTAGCACTATTACTAGACTCAGGAACATTGGATCCATCTGTAACTTATCCTGAAAATACTTTAAATAGTTTTGAATTATCACAAGATTATCATATGTAAATTTATTTATATCGGCTGCTACATTTAAAAATAATTATTAAATTCGCTTGCAATAGTTTTTTTATCTTCAATAATCCTACCTTCTACAGATATCCTTTCAATTACCTCATTTTGAGACTGTTGTCCAGTAAGTTCATTAACTATTTTCCATTCATGTTTTGGGTTTCCACTACACTAAAAAAAGTTTTTAATAATAAAGTTTGTTAGTTTCCCTTGTTACTTAAAAATTAAAATCATTTTTACTCTCAGCTGAATTTCTTCTCATGGTAGATTTAATTAAACAAAATATCATCATCCATAACTTTAGTTTTTAAGGTAGTTGCTCTCAAGTAATAAATACTTATTTAGTTTATATTAGTAATAATTGGTAATGCTGTTCTCATCTGGAAACAAAAAGGCTATATGGAATTGAAAGTGATGGGATTCTCAAAACCGGCCAGCCTAGTGAAATTACCTTATTTTTCCTTTTGATTAAATAATCATATTTTAAATAAAAAAAAGTATGGTAAAAAAGGAAAAATAAACATATATTCTATTCTATTTTCTTATTATCTCTTATTACCTGACACGATACTAACAATAACCTAAAAATACTTCTACAATGTCCTGTGTTTATAAATAGGTAGTTGAAGATACTTCCTTATCATCTCTTATTACCTGACACGATACTAACAATCCTTATCATCTCTTATCACATGTCACGATATTAACAATAACCTAAAAATACTTCTACAATGTTCTGTGTTTATAAATAGATAGTTGAAGATACTTCCTTATCATCTATTATTACCTGACACGATACTAACAATAACCTAAAAATACTTCTACAATGTCCTGTGTTTATAAATAGATAGTTGAAGATACTTCCTTATCATCTATTATTACCTGATACGATACTAACAATCCTTATCATCTCTTATCACTTGACACGATATTAACAATAACCTAAAAATACTTCTACAATGTCCTGTGTTTATAAATAGATAGTTGAAGATACTTCCTTATCATCTATTATTACCTGACACGATACTAAAAATAACCTAAAAATACTTCTACAATGTCCTGTGTTTATAAATAGATAGTTGAAGATACTTCCTTATCATCTATTATTACCTGATACGATACTAACAATCCTTATCATCTCTTATCACTTGACACGATATTAACAATAACCTAAAAATACTTCTACAATGTCCTGTGTTTATAAATAGATAGTTGAAGATACTTCCTTATCATCTATTATTACCTGATACGATACTAACAATCCTTATCATCTCTTATCACTTGACACGATATTAACAATAACCTAAAAATACTTCTACAATGTCCTGTGTTTATAAATAGATAGTTGAAGATACTTCCTTATCATCTATTATTACTTGATACGATACTAACAATAACCTAAAAATACTTCTACAATGTCCTGTGTTTATAAATAGATAGTTGAAGATACTTCCTTATCATCTATTATTACCTGATACGATACTAACAATCCTTATCATCTCTTATCACTTGACACGATATTAACAATAACCTAAAAATACTTCTACAATGTCCTGTGTTTATAAATAGATAGTTGAAGATACTTCCTTATCATCTCTTATTACCTGACACGATACTAAAAATGATGCAAAAATATACTTCTATAATTAGTGTTTTTAAATAGGTATTCGAGTATATTTCTGGATCATCTCCTGACACGATAATGACACGATACCAACAATGATCAAAATAAAGTTTTTAATATCCTGTGTATATTTGATAGGTACTAGCAGAAGTTTTCTTACTTCCAGGATATACCTATACCAGGATATTGTATACATATACCAAGATATACAAATTCCCTCAGCACATTCTAAAATGTTCTGTGTATATAAATAGGTAAGCGTACTTAAACACACATTTTAACGCTTCAATGTGAAATGTTTTTAGTAGCACCTAATCTAAATGTGTCAGTAATGAACATTATTAAGATTTCAAACTATAATAACGTTTACTGTGAGATCCCTAGTTATAAACAGCTATTCATTAACTCCAAATTGGTCCGGAGATATGATGGACCACCTACGACCTAACAAGTCCTACTCCCTTCGGTCCGGCCTCACTCCTCGTCGTGAGAATGGGTCTGTTGGAATCCAACAAGAATGTCTAGATGGCCATCGTTTTTTATGCTGCTTGTTGGAAGTAACAGACCTTTTTTATGTTGTCGCCCGATAATTTATTAATTGTCTTACAGAGACATCGAGCCACCTAACTATTCGTGTTAACATCGTTCTTCTTATCTTTTTTATTATAAAGACGTATTTTATGTTCCTTGCTTCCAGGCCGCATTAATTGCTCCCAAGTACATTTGGCATCATCTGTTACTTTTATCATTTCTCTCATTGTTCATGTCTGGTAGTTGTATTGCTATAAATAATTTTGTAAGAATAAATGTTGCAATTATTGTAATCTCAAAACAAATATTACCCAAAATTATGATACCATTAACTTTTAATAATATAAATAATACTATAAGGTAAAAAAATTGAGATTTAAGGATGCTCTTATATCATAATTAAATAAAAATAATTTCGAACATTTTTGTTGTAAGTAATCAAATATAACTAACGATACTTTTATTTTCAAGTATCTGAGTAGGCCATAACTTATTCGATTTTACATAGTCAGTATGTAAAATCGAATAATTGAAAATTCGACTAACTAGAAAATTGTACTAGTTTTATTTAATCTAAACAAGTGCTATAGGCTAGTGCACAGATAACAAGAAACAGAGGTCGCTTTCTTATAGCCGCAGTGAACGCCTCAGTGGCAGTTATATAGAGATTACAACTAATGTACTTTTATACATTTGAAGTAATAACTCTACATTTATCATTTGAGTATTTGGGGGAAATAATATAGTGACTGAAAAGGTGCTGGCCCTTCCATATGCCTGGAAAAACTATCTATTTATCGCACTATTGAAACGACTTCTGTTTCTTTCTTCTCTGTGTCTAGTGGCAATGTTTGGGTTTGATACTCGATTACATGTTTTGGCATCATTTAAGAATTTGCAGAGGCTGTCGGCCATGTTGGTTTTTATTTCCATGAGAACAATGTTATTTGCGAATTAATATTTTTTCGCTGTTTATTGACCAAAAGTTGTATATGAGGTGTCATTTTAAACGTTATCATATTGCGCATTGGGTTTGCTTTTCATATTTTGAATACATATTTCAAGTTTTGAAAAATGGTGAAAATAAAAACTTCAAACTAAATATTTGTTACATTTTTATCTATAAAACTGATTAGAAATTTACAAAGCAGTTCCCAAGCGCAATTTAAATCTTGATCAAACGCAATTTGTTTGGAATAAATCCGTTTAAAAATAACATTTAATTTTGATATGTGTGATCGTAAGTCCATTTCGAAAATAATATTGTTCTTATGGGATTAAAACCAACATGGCCTCTGCTGACTCATAAGAGGCATCCATCTTATCACAACAGCTGTTTAGTGTCTACTTGCATATCACGACAAAAACCTCCTTAAACAAAAGGATTTTGTTGTTATATTATTACATTATAAAATGTTGTATGGTTGTTATTTTTAATTGTTTTCTGAATCCAAATTGTCATTCGAAAATAAAATTACCTGGAATAAAATGTCAGCATTGTTGGGTAAAGTAATGTTAGTTTGACAAAACCTGGAAGTTAAGGAAAAGGAGGTAGTTGAGTTTGGAAAAGGCAGGATGGTAAAGGATCGGTCGACAGCCGACACACCCCTCCCCACGGTGTTATGGTTGAGGCGTGGTTATTTGTTTTACCATGTCAAAGAGTCTGAGCCAAACTGTTTCTATAATTTATAGTCGCCGTGGCGCTCATTTGCCCGTTGCCTGCTCACTGCACCCTCCTTCCCATTGTTCTCTAGAGTTTCCTTCAAAATACCTACTATTTCTAGAACTTTTCTCTTCCAGCATGCATTTATCAACCTTTTCCGAAGCTGCATTTTATCCACGCAACGTTCTTAGTCTTTCTTTTATTACCATACATTTATTTATTTATTTTTATTTACAGTCTCGTAATGAGAAAACGCATTGCACTACAATTTAAAATATATCAGTGACTTAAGGGTGGGGGGTGAGGTGGATCTGTCGGCCATGGTTGGTCTGTTCTCCATAGTACCAGTGTTAAAAGTTAAGATGATTTTTTGATAAAATTAAATGTTATGTGTCTCTTTGTAGCTATATAGTAAAGGAAAACAATTATATGTTAGGGTATTACTTTTTTTATTTTTAATGTTTGTAATTTCCGTAGGCCTACTTAAAATTGTTTTATCTTTAAAACATTTATTGAAATGAGAACACCAGCAACTTACAACAAAAATAATAATTTGTTTGTATGTTTAAAAATGACTAAAAATTTAAAATTTAAAATCGACTAAAGAACAAGCAGTTTAAATTATCACCAACGGAGTTACCGAGAAAATGTAACATCGGCCTTATTGAAAATTGGCTCATGCTGGCCGGATATCACCAGATTTTCTGATTACTGCAGCCATTTTTTAAAGCACTAATACAACAAAATCATTCTCATTCAAAATGAACTACAATTCTTGTTATAATGGGATTATGACAATTTTATTATTTTCGTTAATTTTACAGAAACCGATAATCGTCGATTGTTCTATTGGCATACTCGAAACTGTTAGTGTTCTGCTCTGTAGTGTATTTGATAAACACGATTGTCCTCACATAACCTTTCTTCTGACGTAATACCGTTATTGAAAATACGGAACGCACCTTACAAATAGTGCGTACAATGTATAGTGTAATACAATATATTGCTGGAATATTATAATCATAATACAACAATATTCATAAATAAAAGAAACATAAAAGCATTACATAATAATAATAATAAAAACACATTAAAATATAATAATAGTTTTGTTCTTTGTAACCTAGGAACAAATAAAATATGGAAAATATAATTGCTAATGGATTAAATGTACTAATAGCTAATTTTGTCAGCTAATTGCACTTGAATTTCTAACCAGAAGAGTGTTTTCATTAATTAGGTATAATTGATAATAGTACATTACTACATAAGTTCTATCACAAAGTATTTACCAACTCATTTTTTACAGCGTATGTAGGGCTACCATTAAACAATTTACAATAATACAATGCTCTGTTGCAAGATAGTCTTATTGTTGACAATTTATAATATTATTTAGGACTTTAATTATGAAAAAACAAGGAAATGTAATGAGTTTAGTATAAGAATGAAGTTAGTAGTTACCTCATGGGTTGGGTTTATCACGCTGATTGAGACTGGCAAAATGAAATCATGTTTGTCGAACACAAGATCAGCTGGCTAAAATTAACACGACACCGATCAGCTGATTACAATCAATTCATTACTTTTATTTATTGCAGTAAGGTAATTTAAGTGCCTACATGTTTTTCATTGGTTATCCGGCTAAATTATTTATAAACTAAGAAAACAGAATGGTCATTGTAAACGTTTATTAGCAACAAAGGAAATCTTGCGCCAAGATATTTCAACAGGTCTAGTGAGGCCTTTGTTGACATGGCAACAATGCAACGTCCAGTCTTCCCGCTTTGTCTAGGGATTTTCGATTCCTCCCCACTTGAGCTTACTCCCGCCTGGGTGTTCCTTACTGAAGCCACATTGTCCTGTGTCTATCGGAGTAATTAAGCTTGCACGGTTCTGGGCTGGTGCGGACGTTTTCGCATAATTGCAAACTAAACTGAATGGTCGTAGCTGTAAAGGATGTGGGAGAGGGGCGAGGAGGCGCCTAGCTGGCGCCACTGCGGCGGAGAGGTCACAGGACGGGCCTCAGCCTCCCGTGGACCGGACAGGTAGTCCGCCGTCGCCGACACGCCGGGTATCGCACTTCACATCGTCCCCCCCTCCTAGCTACAAATGAGAAATTTGCATTGTCTGATTAGATCAGTGACGACATTTCACGCGATTATCTTTATTTGGACAATTATGAGAATTTAAGATCCGGATCCAGCACTGTCCTGAGCTCTTGGAGCACCCAAGCACGATAAATCTACGCCGGATATCTTCTTCATACGCGTTACTTTGGGCTTGCTCATGTACTCGTACTTTACTCCTGGATTTATATGTTTTAAAATAATTATTTTGTTGAAATATCAAGGCAAACGAGTGTGCTTAGTGAGTGGCAAAGCCTCAGCGTCAAACGTGTGGAGCTATTTAACGACTAACATATGTCATTAATAATTTTACTATTACATCCTCTACCTACTTTGTCTACACAATCTACCCGCTGACCGTTCTTTATTTAGTTCTTTATTGTTGCTTAAACCTTGCCAACTGTTAATCCCGGTTTAAATCCTAAGAGAACAGAATGTTACAAGAATACTATAGTAGATTAACTTGTCTTATTAAAACAGGTTTTCATTTTTTAATGTAGAAAAACACTAATCGAAGGAAGTCGTCTTTCAATAGCAGTGTGTACGACAGGTGGATGCGACTTTCTTTCAAGGACTGTGTGTACGACTTGTGGTTGGGAGTTCCATTTAATGACTATGTGCGCGACTTGTGGTTGGGAGTTCTATTTAATGACTGTGTGTACAACTTGTGGTTGGGAGTTCCATTTAATGACTGTGTGTACAACTTGTGGTTGGAAGTTCTATTTAATGACTGTGTGTACAACTTGTGGTTGGGAGTTCCATTTAATAACTGTGTGCGCGACTTGTGGTTGGGAGTTCTATTTAATGACTGTGTGTACAACTTGTGGTTGGGAGTTCCATTTAATGACTGTGTGTACAACTTGTGGTTGGGAGTTCTATTTAATGACTGTGTGTACAACTTGTGGTTGGGAGTTCCATTTAATAACTGTGTGCGCGACTTGTGGTTGGGAGTTCCATTTAATAACTGTGTGCGCGACTTGTGGTTGGGAGTTCTATTTAATGACTGTGTGTACAACTTGTGGTTGGGAGTTTCATTTAATAACTGTGTGTACAACTTGTGGTTGGGAGTTCCATTTAATGACTGTGTGTACAACTTGTGGTTGGGAGTTCCATTTAATGACTGTGTGTACAACTTGTGGTTGGGAGTTCCATTTAATGACTGTGTGTACAACTTGTGGTTGGGAGTTTCATTTAATGACTGTGTGTACAACTTGTGGTTGGGAGTTTCATTTAATAACTGTGTGTACAACTTGTGGTTGGGAGTTCCATTTAATGACTGTGTGTACAACTTGTGGTTGGGAGTTTCATTTAATAACTGTGTGTACAACTTGTGGTTGGGAGTTCCATTTAATGACTGTGTGTACAACTTGTGGTTGGGAGTTCCATTTAATGACTGTGTGTACAACTTGTGGTTGGGAGTTTCGCTCAAGAAGTGTGTGTACGACTTGTGGTTATTACCCCTAAAACAAGTACTTTATAATATCTGATACTTATGTTCCCAATAATGTTAGAATTTGGGCAGCCAAACACTTTTTAATATGGGAAATATGGATACAAAACTTGATTAAGGAAAAACAAATTATGAGGGGTGCCTCCCAACATTAATGTGAAATATTTTTTAAACTTTTGGTTCCAATATAAATAAAAAAAAAACTTCATTTGAAACTCTCTATAAATTTAGGTTAAGAATGGAATAACATAAGTTTCAGATCCGTTTACATCGTTAACTCTCAACCAGGCGAGTGAGGGAGAGAAGTGCAAAGTTAGGGAAGCGAGTTGAAACAGTACAAAATTATATGAAAAGTAACAAATATTTATAAATTATATTTTATCAGTACGAAACTTTATAATTTACTTCACGGCAATCAAGGGAAATCTGTTATATTTATCATGATACGACGACTGACAAGAGAATTTCCGCTCTAACTCTGATCACGTGACCAGAACAGGATAACGGCCGAGGACGTGATGACACCGAACAGCGTGGACGACAAATTAGATCCGAACCATGGGATGGTAACAAGTATTAAATTATGATTCTGGTGATTCGACCAATAAATTAGGGTGGTAATGGCTAGAGGTGGGGTGCGCCGCGCGGATGAGATGTCTATCTCCCCCAGGGCTCAGCATGGCGATGGCGGCTTTACCGCTTTACGGGGGTGTTAATGGACTTTAATTGCAGTTATGTGATCCGGACCGCTCGCATATCAATTGCCCTAACACGCTCAACCAAACAGTTCGACATCTGGTAGGCCGGGGCACTGCGGCACTCCCTCTCGTTTACTCTGCCCAATCTAGCTGTATTGGACCGCGGCAAACCCAAACCTTATCGTACGTTCATCCTATAGGACCTTTTCCCTTTTTTTACTTCACTACCACTACTTCTTTTATCGCAATTACGTTTAGGTTAAGTTAGGTTAGGTCAGGTTAAGTTAGGTGGCTACTAAAGTTGATCACAAACTGGTAAATCTAATGACTGACTTACCGCCGAAGGCGCTCTCCGTGTGTAAGTTCTTGGGAAGCGGTTAGATAAGGCCACCGATATCGGATTCCTAGCAGATAAGGAACGCCACAGTGGACGTAAAATTTTAATGGGGAACAGTTTTTAGAGCAATAGAATATTTATCAAGTGGTAGTGAATTAAGCTAGTGGTCGTGAATTAACGGAGGATATCCATCCTCTATTCTTCACTACTATCATTCTGAGAACAGAACCGGGCGTTCGGAGGCAGTCCGTATTTCAAACAGTCTGCCCACATATTTTTTGTTTCATGATGTTATCGATATATATATAAATGTATTATATTTTTTGTGAAAAATTGTGTTAAGTAGTTACCTATGTTTATGTTTAAAATGCAATATCTACGAATACAATTATTTACATTGTAGCTTCAAATACATTAAAAAAACAATCGACCTTAATGAAGAATTTGAATAGTAATACACGATAAAAATTATAGTAGTAACTATGAAAAAATGTGTAATTATTATATATGAAAAATAATACAAAAATAAGAGGACAAACATATTTTGATTTTGTAACATTAAAAATATCTTTTGTGTACCATCTCAAGAAGCGAGTGATAATCCATTGAAAAAAATTAATTTTAAAAAAGAAAATTTTCTCTTTTAATGTAATGCTTTCATCAAAGCAATGAATAAACAACATTTAATATTGACAGAATAATTCAAATGGGATTGCTTGATTTGGCAGTTCCTGAAGAATAATTTTTACAAAGGCGACAAATTAACTTATTCTCACCACCACTTAACGTTGTGAGTAACTAAGCGTTATTCATATCTTATGAGTGTTTATTATGAATATTTTGTATCATCGGTACAGAATGTTTCCCATACCGAGCTGCCTCACAAACTTGGCTGCCGCATGGAGAGTGTTTATGCCGGGTGTTATTTAAGGTTAGTGAGGTTTGATTCCCTGATAGGGTTGCTGATTCTGATTGCGTGGATCAGCAAGAGCAGCAATCAACTCCCCTCTGCCTCTGCCCTTCTCTGCTCCCTCTCTTATTGATTCTTTGCCTAATGGTATAGGCCGCCCCATCTATTTTAGTTTTCGTACTGGCTGGCTTTGTCCATATTTACTTAGCAACTTCTCCCTTTTCCATTTTTATGTCTGTTAGTGACTTATTCATTAAACACTTTTAGACGAGCATCAATCGATTTTATTTGAGAATGATTAATTAAACATGAGTAAAATAAAAATTGAAATAATTTTAAAAATAATCAATGGAATAAATTGGGTGTTAACAATACATTGTAGTAGAATAGAAACAATGGCTTTTATTGCAGTTTCCTATATCCCTATTTCATTATAATTTACACTAGAAAGATTTTTAAAAATTTATAAAATACTAGGTAAACACATTTTAGAAATTAATTCATTTGCAAATAACATGTGTAAGTTATGCCATGTGAATTAATATAATAACAAGAACAGCTTCACTAAATAACGATGTCACCTCATCCCGTTGTCTATTCACACGTCAATCGTTAAAATTAATAAATACTTAAAATAAAATTTATTCCTACGTGAAAATTAATGCTACTTTTATTAGTAAAGGTAGGGATTATTTGATCTTAACTTGAAAATCTCAATTTAAAATTCGAACTTCGACTACGATTTAAAATTTGTTTCACAAAGCATGCCTTATTCGTTTAGTAAGTTAATTTCATTATAAAAAATAAATAAATAAATAATAATAATAAAAGAAAGAGATTATGAATAACTTTTCGTACATCTTCAAATTACACTTTTGCAAAAAAAGGTTATGTTACATGGTAGTTTTTACATATTATAGAGATCAATTTGTTTAACATTATTTTAACTAAACCTACTGTAACATAATATACTCCGACATAACCTACTTTAATCTAAACTAACCTACTCTAACGTAACCTACTTTAAACTAACTTAACCTACTGTAACGTAACCTACTTTAATCTAACCTAACCTACTCTAACGTAACCTACTTTAATTTAACCTAACATATTCTAACGTAACTGAATTATATTAAATTGATACTATTCATTTTAGGTTATTAATTGTTGTTAGTTGAAGTGGTGGCTATATACGCAAGCACCAAAGGACCCCCGGTAAAATATTCATTGAAACTCAGTGTTCAATTAATTGTACCTTGGCCAACACACCCGGCGTATAGCCATGAAAAAGGGAAGCTCTAATAACGGGATTCTTTATAAAAGAACACTTTATAGCCGTCGTTGAAAAAGCCTACAAGGCTTGTCATCGTTAAACTGTTTACAATTATAGATGTAAACAATATGACTTTCGAACATTATAGGTTCTTCGGAATATCCCCACATTTGTTTAGCTATGATTAAACGTCAAACGAAGTAGAAAGTTCACATCTATGTATATAAATATAAGCAAGTAACACGTCAACTTACATTTATTTAATCCTAACATAACCTAACAACCCATGGAGTAAGTTCTTAAACCTAACATAAAAACCATAGTGGAAGTGTTTACAACCTAACCAAACAACCCATGGAGTATGTGCTGAAACCTAACCTAACAGCCCACGTAGTAAGTGCTAAAACCTAACCTAACAACCCATGGTGGAAGTGCTAAAACCTAACCTAACAACCCATGGTGGAAGTGCTAAAACCTAACAACCCATGGAGTAAGTGCTAAAACCTAACCTAACAACCCATGGAGTAAGTGCTAAAACCTAACCTAATAACCCATGGTGGAAGTGCTAAAACCTAACTTAACAACCCATGGTGGAAGTGCTAAAACCTAACAACCCATGGAGTAAGTGCTAAAACCTAACCTAACAACCAATGGTGGAAGTGCTAAAACCTAACCTAACAACCCATGGTGGAAGTGCTAAAACCTAACCTAACAACCCATGGTGGAAGTGCTAAAACCTAACCTAACAACCCATGGTGGAAGTGCTAAAAACCTAACCTAACAACCCATGGTGGAAGTGCTAAAACCTAACCTAACAACCCATGGTGGAAGTGCTAAAACCTAACCTAACAACCCATGGTGGAAGTGCTAAAACCTAACTTAACAACCCATGGTGGAAGTGCTAAAACCTAACAACCCATGGAGTAAGTGCTAAAACCTAACCTAACAACCAATGGTGGAAGTGCTAAAACCTAACCTAACAACCCATGGTGGAAGTGCTAAAACCTAACCTAACAACCCATGGTGGAAGTGCTAAAACCTAACCTAACAACCCATGGTGGAAGTGCTAAAACCTAACCTAACAACCCATGGTGGAAGTGCTAAAACCTAACCTAACAACCCATGGTGGAAGTGCTAAAACCTAACCTAACAGCCCATGGTGGAAGTGCTAAAACCTAACCTAACAACCCATGGTGGAAGTGCTAAAACCTAACCTAACAACCCATGGTGGAAGTGCTAAAACCTAACCTAACAACCCATGGTGGAAGTGCTAAAACCTAACCTAACAACCCATGGTGGAAGTGCTAAAACCTAACCTAACAACCCATGGTGGAAGTGCTAAAACCTAACCTAACAACCCATGGTGGAAGTGCTAAAACCTAACCTAACAACCCATGGTGGAAGTGCTAAAATCTAACCTAACAACCCATGGTGGAAGTGCTAAAACCTAACCTAACAACCCATGGTGGAAGTGCTAAAACCTAACCTAACAACCCATGGAGTAAGTGCTAAAACCTAACCTAACAACCCATGGTGGAAGTGCTAAAACCTAACCTAACAACCCATGGTGGAAGTGCTAAAACCTAACCTAACAACCCATGGTGGAAGTGCTAAAACCTAACCTAACAACCCATGGTGGAAGTGCTAAAACCTAACCTAACAACCCATGGAGTAAGTGCTAAAACCTAACCTAACAACGCATGGTGGAAGTGCTAAAAACCTAACCTAACAACCCATGGTGGAAGTGCTAAAACCTAACCTAACAACCCATGGAGTAAGTGCTAAAACCTAACCTAACAACCCATGGTGGAAGTGCTAAAACCTAACCTAACAACCCATGGTGGAAGTGCTAAAACCTAACCTAACAACCCATGGTGGAAGTGCTAAAACCTAACCTAACAACCCATGTTGGAAGTGCTAAAACCTAACCTAACAACCCATGGTGGAAGTGCTAAAACCTAACCTAACAACCCATGGTGGAAGTGCTAAAACCTAACCTAACAACCCATGGTGGAAGTGCTAAAACCTAACCTAACAACCCATGGTGGAAGTGCTAAAACCTAACCTAACAACCCATGGTGGAAGTGCTAAAACCTAACCTAACAACCCATGGTGGAAGTGCTAAAACCTAACCTAACAACCCATGGTGGAAGTGCTAAAACCTAACCTAACAACCCATGGTGGAAGTGCTAAAACCTAACCTAACAACCCATGGTGGAATATTAGGGTTGTTAGGTTAGGTTTTATAACCTTATAACTTAACTTATAACTGCTTATAACTTAACCTAACCTAAATACCACAAGGTGCTGATTAATAATTAAAGAGATGACGCTTATTATTTTCTTGTAGGTCAAACCACGTGACCAATATCAAAGGTAGATTGTTTGTAAGTTTAGTGTAGTTCTAGAGACGGTAGACAATTTACTGTCATATATGTGGAGATTCCGAAAAAGACCCACATTATATTTTTAACACTATGTTTTTGAAAATATAACGTCCGGAAAACATAAAATGGTTCTCAGGAAGTTGTTTGAAACAAGTTACGCAAACAAGTTTGTTGCGAACATTAGCTTTTCCGACCATTATAGGCCTAAGTAGAGTCTAAAATTGTTTTTTAACTAAGGTCATCCTCAATTAACTACATTTTAAGTGAAAATAAAGGCCATCACTAAGTGGCTTTGTTAGGTAAGATCCAAGAAGGGACCGTGTAAGTCACTTAGAAGGCGTATTGTCAATCAGACACAATAGTATATTAAAAGGGCCTCGATCGAGGCACGGGTAGTTGCCGTTCGCCCAATACCAGATACGATAGCCGGCGGAGAGCGCAATTAGCAATGCTATTGTCCCCTAACACGCTTTACATGTTGTCGCTGCCGTTATCTGCCAAGCGCAGGAAGCGTCCACTTCCAGATTACACTTCACGTTGGCAATTTACCCGGAATCGATAGCACCGTTCAGGGCGACTCTCTTCTTATCCTGCGTTTCCTGTGTGAGTTGACTTTCGCCTCATAGAACTGTGTGGGCAAATGTAGTCTTGCTTCATGTCCTCTATCTGTCGTCAGTGGCGGGTTGAACATTAAAACAATGTTTGATCAATGAGTTGATAAAAGAGTTAATTAAAAATACAACCCAAATTAACTACGTTTAATGAAAAAAAAGATCCCCACGTATAAATTAATTGAAATACTTCATATGAAACCAAGTCAGAACGAAAATTGGTATCTATGCACTTTTTAGCCACTTCTGCAAATACTATTTCTTGTTAAAAAATTTTGAAATTTGAGTTTATATCTCTTGAGAAGGTTGATTTCAATCGCGGAAAACTCGTTTATTACTGAAAATATCGAAAAACTAGTTTTTTATCTGATATTGAAAAACGAAAGTTTTAAAATATCTTTATTTTTGAAAGTTTTTTCTTCATTTTAAATGTTTTTTTATGCTGAATACGACATATAATTGGTTTCAATGAAGTTATTTTTTCTACCCGAAAGCTTTTATTTACCTAACCAAACATAACCTAACTTATCCTAACTGTCTATTTATTTACTGAACAAAAATTCATAATTTGTGTTATATTCGGGAGCCTGGCCTCAGGGACTGCCTACCATCGTCCCTCTGACGGGAATATATGTAAATTCAGTTTTTGTGGTTAAAAGTTGGTGTTTATAATTACCGTGTAGTGGCCGCTGATCGCAATTCCCTATGAAAGTTATATCTAGAGAAATAATTTCTATAAACCCGAATAGTTTTCAAATTCGTTTTCAGCGCATGTGAACACATCAAATTAAAAAAAGAAGATTAAAATATAATTTAAATTAATGGAAATATGTAAAAAATACTAAATGTTTTAACATACTAAATGTGTAAATCTGAAATAAATAAATAAATAAATAAACATTAGTATTTTTCGGATATTTTGGTAAAATCCCTGATTTCCGCAGAATAAAAAAGCATATGTCGTGAAAATTTAGACAATCCTTGACCCATTTCAGGATTGTTTTCAAATTTTATTAGGTGGCAAAAAACTGCATAATAACAGGACAATTAATACACAGCTTTTAACTAGAAACAAAGTTAATTTCCATGGTACCATAACCTGATTATCTTATTTAAAATCCAATTGTTGCCTAAATTGTTCAATCTACGATGCCAGTGACTCAAAGACAATACTTTTCAAAAAAGAGTTATTAAATTAGTGAACTTAATTAAAATTAGACTATTGTAATAGTAAGTGACTGACTATACTAATTAATCTTAAGGAATCAAAATAAAATAAATAGCATATAATAAAATAAACTAAAAAAAGCTCTCAAATCAGCTTATGAACTTCATTGTTAGTAACAACTTTACCCACGGTGTTATGACGGTGACACATCCGACCAACTCTTGTGAGTATTTCGTCCCAAGCTACAATTGTAGCTGTTGACACATCAATATACCTCACCTTATACCGTGACAATCTGTATAGAAATACCCCGGTGTATGACGGTGACACATCCGACCAACTCTGCGAGTATTTCGTCCCAAGCTACAATTGTAGCTGTTGACACATCAATATACCTCACCTTATACCGTGACAATCTGTATAGAATACCCCGGTGTATGACGGTGACACATCCGACCAACTCTGCGAGTATTTCGTCCCAAGCTACAATTGTAGCTGTTGACACATCAATATACCTCACCTTATACCGTGACAATCTGTATAGAATACCCCGGTGTATGACGGTGACACATCCGACCAACTCTGCGAGTATTTCGTCCCAAGCTACAATTGTAGCTGTTGACACATCAATATACCTCACCTTATACCGTGACAATCTGTATAGAAATACCCCGGTGTATGACGGTGACACATCCGACCAACTCTTGTGAGTATTTCGTCCCAAGCTACAATTGTAGCTGTTGACACATCAATATACCTCACCTTATACCGTGACAATCTGTATAGAAATACCCCGGTGTATGACGGTGACACATCCGACCAACTCTTGTGAGTATTTCGTCCCAAGCTACAATTGTGGCTGTTGACACATCAATATACCTCACCTTTACCGTGACAATCTGTATAGAAATACCCCGGTGTATGACGGTGACACATCCGACCAACTCTTGTAAGTATTTCGTCCCAAGCTACAATTGTAGCTGTTGACACATCAATATACCTCACCTTATACCGTGACAATCTGTATAGAAATACCCCGGTGTATGACGGTGACACATCCGACCAACTCTGCGAGTATTTCGTCCCAAGCTACAATTGTAGCTGTTGACACATCAATATACCTCACCTTATACCGTGACAATCTGTATAGAAATACCCCGGTGTATGACGGTGACACATCCGACCAACTCTTGTGAGTATTTCGTCCCAAGCTACAATTGTAGCTGTTGACACATCAATATACCTCACCTTATACCGTGACAATCTGTATAGAAATACCCCGGTGTACGACGGTGACACATCCGACCAACTCTTGTGAGTATTTCGTCCCAAGCTACAATTGTAGCTGTTGACACATCAATATACCTCACCTTATACCGTGACAATCTGTATAGAAATACCAAGGTGTATGACGGTGACACATCCGACCAACTCGTGTGAGTATTTTTTCACAAGCTACAATTGTGGCTGTTGACACATCAATATACCTCACCTTATACCGTGACATCTGTATAGAAATACCAAGGTGTTATGACGGTGACACATCCGACCAACTCTTGTGAGTATTTTGTCCCAAGCTACCATTGTAGCTGTTGACACATCAATATACCTCACCTTATACCGTGACATCTGCATAGAAATACCAAGGTGTTATTACAGTGACACATCCGACCAACTCTTGTGAGTATTTCGTCCCAAGCTACAATTGTGGCTGTTGACACACCAATATACCTCACCTTATACCGTGACAATCTGTATAGAAATACCCCGGTGTATGATGGTGACACATCCGACCAACTCTTGTGAGTATTTCGTCCCAAGCTACAATTGTAGCTGTTGACACATCAATATACCTCACCTTATACCGTGACAATCTGTATAGAAATACCAAGGTGTATGACGGTGACACATCCGACCAACTCGTGTGAGTATTTTTTCACAAGATACAATTGTGGCTGTTGTCACATCAATATACCTCACCTTATACCGTGACAAGCTGTATAGAAATACCAAGGTGTTATGACGGTGACACATCCAACCAACTCGTGTGAGTATTTTTTCACAAGCTACAATTGTGGCTGTTGTCACATCAATATACCTCACCTTATACCGTGACAATCTGTATAGAAATACCCCGGTGTATGACGGTGACACATCCGACCAACTCTTGTGAGTATTTCGTCTCAAGCTATAATTGTAGCTGTTGACACATCAATATACCTCACCTTATACCGTGACAATCTGTATAGAAATACCAAGGTGTATGACGGTGACACATCCGACCAACTCTTGTGAGTATTTCGTCCCAAGCTACAATTGTGGCTGTTGACACATCAATATACCTCACCTTATACCGTGACAATCTGTATAGAAATACCAAGGTGTATGACGGTGACACATCCGACCAACTCTTGTGAGTATTTCGTCCCAAGCTACAATTGTGGCTGTTGTCACATCAATATACCTCACCTTATACCGTGACAATCTGTATAGAAATACCCCGGTGTATGACGGTGACACATCCGACCAACTCTTGTGAGTATTTCGTCTCAAGCTATAATTGTAGCTGTTGACACATCAATATACCTCACCTTATACCGTGACAATCTGTATAGAAATACCAAGGTGTATCACGGTGACACATCCGACCAACTCTTGTGAGTATTTCGTCCCAAGCTACAATTGTGGCTGTTGACACATCAATATACCTCACCTTATACCGTGACAATCTGTATAGAAATACCAAGGTGTATGACGGTGACACATCCGACCAACTCTTGTGAGTATTTCGTCCCAAGCTACAATTGTGGCTGTTGACACATCAATATACCTCACCTTATACCATGACAATCTGTATAGAAATATCCCGGTGTATGACGGTGACACATCCGACCAACTCTTGTGAGTATTTCGTCCCAAGCTACAATTGTAGCTGTTGACACATCAATATACCTCACCTTATACCGTGACAAGCTGTATAGAAATACCAAGGTGTATGACGGTGACACATCCGACCAACTCTTGTGAGTATTTCGTCCCAAGCTACAATTGTGGCTGTTGACACATCAATATACCTCACCTTATACCGTGACAATCTGTATAGAAATACCCCGGTGTATGACGGTGACACATCCGACCAACTCTTGTGAGTATTTCGTCCCAAGCTACAATTGTAGCTGTTGACACATCAATATACCTCACCTTATACCGTGACAAGCTGTATAGAAATACCAAGGTGTATGACGGTGACACATCCGACCAACTCTTGTGAGTATTTCGTCCCAAGCTACAATTGTGGCTGTTGACACATCAATATACCTCACCTTATACCGTGACAATCTGTATAGAAATACCCCGGTGTATGACGGTGACACATCCGACCAACTCTTGTGAGTATTTCGTCCCAAGCTACAATTGTGGCTGTTGACACATCAATATACCTCACCTTATACCGTGACAATCTGTATAGAAATACCCCGGTGTATGACGGTGACACATCCGACCAACTCTTGTGAGTATTTCGTCCCAAGCTACAATTGTAGCTGTTGACACATCAATATACCTCACCTTATACCGTGACAATCTGTATAGAAATACCCCGGTGTATGACGGTGACACATCCGACCAACTCTGCGAGTATTTCGTCCCAAGCTACAATTGTAGCTGTTGACACATCAATATACCACACCTTATACCGTGACAATCTGTATAGAAATTACCCGGTGTATGACGGTGACACATCCGACCAACTCTGCGAGTATTTCGTCCCAAGCTACAATTGTAGCTGTTGACACATCAATATACCTCACCTTATACCGTGACAATCTGTATAGAAATACCAAGGTGTATGACGATGACACATCCGACCAACTCTTGTGAGTATTTTTTCACAAGCTACAATTGTGGCTGTTGTCACATCAATATACGTCACCTTATACTGTGACAACCCCATACAAATACCCACGGTGTTATGACAGTAGTACAATCATAGTAGGCTATTTTGATCAGTTAGTCAATGGCTTAGCATTTGTTGTTCAAGCATCGAAAAGCACCAAATATCTAATTGTTGCATCTAGCGCTGACTTATTACCAACAGTAACGAGAGCAGAAAGACGACAGAGCGGGGATGACCACGACTCATTGAACGGCTCAGGTGGTGTGCAAGGTCTATAAAATCGCTTCATCGCAGCTGACCACTTAGCGTAAGTGCCATTCCCGCCCCCCCTCGCACACAACGACCTGTCCAAATCCATTGCCAGCGCTGTTACCCAAGACACCTACAAACAGGTCATTCGGCTAATTTTCTCATCGGTTACTAAACTGTTTCGGTGACTGAAACTGGTTGGTTGTTTCTCTTTTTACGTTTTATGTGTTTGAGAATGTTTGTTCCTATCTAATCCTCTCCAACCCACTATTTGGACTTTTTTCCTAGTAACATCTTTAAGTGTAGGTGCCGTGGCAACATAACTGGGAATTATTTGTGTAGATTTCATGAAAACAAATAGGAAATGTAACAGTCCTATCTTCCATGTTCCAAGTCTACTTGTTTTAGCAATCAGTATTCCGTACCCCATCAATGCTAGAACCAGCAAATCATTTGCTCATTTTAAATGTACAGAGTGATATATCTCAGGATATACTGGTAGAATTTTTTATATCGTGTTGTATCCCTCAGTTATACAGTACTTCTCTGTATCTTGTGTTGTATTCTCAGCACATCCCTGCTTAGAGTAGCCTATATACAGCATTTCCTTATATATTGTGTTGTACCCCTCAGCACATCCCTGCTTAGAGTAGCCTATATACAGTACTTCCCTGTATCTTGTGTTGTATACCGCAGTACATCCCTGCTTAGAGTAGCCTATATACAGCATTTCCCTGAATCTTGTTTTGTACCCCTCAGCACATCCCTGCTTAGAGTAGCCTATATACAGCATTTCCCTGAATCTTCTGTTGTACCCCTCAGCACATTCCTGCTTAGAGTAGCCTAAATACAGTATTTCCCTATACCTTGTGCTGTACCCCTCAGCACATCCCTGCTTAGAGTAGCCTATATACAGTATTTTGCTATATCTTGTGTTGTACCCCTCTGCAAATTCCTGCTTAGAGTAGCCTATATACAGCATTTCTCTGTATCTTTTGTTGTACCCCTCAGCAAATCCCTGCTTAGAGTAGCCTATATACAGCACTTCTCTGCTTAGAATATAGATAAAACCATTATCTTGGTTTGTACCTTCTTAGTATTTTCCTGCATATAATAGCCTATATATGAAGCCAGTATCTGCAATCCCTCACTATTTCGCTGCTTAGAGTATATATTTTCTTTTGTCTTGGGTTGTAGCCTTCAATTCGTTCCTGCTCTCAAGAAGGCATGGTTAGCTAACATTTATTTTTCGAATATTTCTGTATTTAAGTGTGATTTCATTGAATAGATTTGTTTATTTTACTTAAGATAATCCCAAAACTGTACAAGCTTTCTACTATACGAATTTTATATATCCAGTTCTAATAGGTTAAAATATATTAGGTAGTTCTATAAAAGTTCATGTTGTGAAATATGTAAATATGAACTCTACATTTCATGAAATACGATGATTAGGCCTAGTAATGAAACATCAAGAGCAGAATTTTTCGTGCCAACCCGCCGACACTATCAGGAGGTCCTGAAAAACGTGCTGAGCCGTTTATGAATCCTCTGGAGACATGATTGTTTTATCATTAAAGTCCCTGGTTTCTTAAAAAATACTTGGGAACCATTTCCATGATAAAATTCCCACGCAAGCAGGCCTAACTAGATCAGTAAATGAAAAGTAATTAAAAATTTAGTAGATTGGAGTACGGGGATGATGCCAATTGAAGCATCAGTGTTCCAGTGACAGCATATTCTGTCAGAAGTCAAGGGTAAAATAGAAAGAGGGGTCTGTACGATATTTGTACATTAGTCCTACCTAGGTCTGTGATGTACAACAGGAACCTGCCCTGCAGTACAGATTTATGATAACGGATTGTCCAAACTGAAAAGGTTTGTAGGTACCACAGAAAACGAAATTCAGGCAGTATTGGAGGAGGAGAGGGAATTAATAAAGGTCCTCAACAACATTTCATCACTTTGACGAGTTGGATGGTCATCATGTAAAATCTCAAGAGACGTCTAATTTCTGGCAAACTCCACAGAGAAGTGAAAATCAAAGATTTAGGACCTCGCTATGAGATCCAATACGTGATTTGAGCGGTGACAGGCGAGATTGGACACTACCTGACTCAGTTCCTTAGTGTTCCGAACATTTCAAGACGTGTTTATAGAACTACAGAAAAGAAAACCGATAGTCATCAACAGCCAATACCAAACTCAGGACATTTTTCAAAGATGAGAGGAAAAGACTCGGGTCTGCAGTTGATATATAATTGTGTCTGGGAGGTATATACGAATGGCTATGAGTACTTTAATCTGCGAGTAAATAAAAACCATCTCCTTCCTTTTAAAAATCAGAGATCAAGATCATGATGAATCTACGTTTGAGTGTTCAGTGCACTTTACCTGTTTACATGTCTGCATTGTTTATGTAAAGCGATACTCATCTTGCTTTGTTTTTATTCAGAACACCAATTAATTCTAAGTAACTTAATCAACGTAGTGGAAATAAAATCGGAAAAAGATATCACGTTGTAATTTTTCCCACGTCCACATATTCTAGTTATTTGTACATTGTATGTAAGAGATCACTGTCATAAATAGAGGGCTAAGTTTTTACATGTATACAGTTTATATGCATAAAAAAAGTTCGTCTTATTTTACAGGCTAAGTTAGGGCTAAGTAGCCTTCTCTAACACGTAACCTGGGGACCAACGGCTTAGCGTGACTTTTGAAACACGGGAGCGACAGAGAAAAAACTGTTAATGGTCTTATACTGATTCCGAGTCATAGCTGTGGCAAGCCACCGCCATAGCTCCTTAGCTACGGCCACTCCAAACTTATGTGATTTCTGCGTATGTAATCCGCATAAAGGAGATCGGCCTCGCCTTTATAAAAGATATTGAATCTAGAAACCACGGTAAACTAAACAATGACAGCGCTACATTACAGAACAGAAACTAGAATTATCTAGATTTGCATTTGTTACTTTGTTGGAATTGATATTTAATTTTAAGTTATTGCTTGTTTTAATGACATTGGGAATGTAAAGAATACATACAACTATACCTACCTATGCAGATTTGTTAGTGATATGTAATAACAAACCTAATCAATTAGAATCTATGTATCTTGAACAGAATTGGGTCAAGCGTAAAACTAAGCAGCGTATATTTTCTGCTGTCTTGTTGACAAGCATAGTCACATTTTGTGCTGTGTGAGAATAGAAACCAGTTGGCCACCAGTGGCGGTAGCAGTAGCGGCCGCTAATCGAACACCTTCTAGGGGCCGCCAAACCAATTCCGCCTTATCTAGAAAGGTTTCGCACCTGAAAGCAAAGAGAACTCCGCCACTGCATTACCGGCCAATTAAAACCATCTTACCCGAGCGGTGTCCTTTAGGCTTATCTGTCCCTTTTGTGTGCCAGGAGTGCCGTGCGCCGCCGAGCGAAGGGGCCTCCTCTATCTATTTGTAACTTTGCTTTTGCAACTAAGTATTCCAATCGAAGAACACGTTTTTGTCGTTATATGTAAAAGCAAAAAAAGTCCCAGCTAAACGCGGCCTTAACAGGCTGTTTTAAAAGCTTTTGGAAATAGTTAAAACACTGGCAAAAAATTGGTCAACAGTATTGTCGAACGGTCAACAATGAGTATTGTACAACCAAAAGTAATTATTGTTTTAAATAATAATATTTACTTAAAATTGCTTAGTGGTTTTGAGCTTAAATTCAGAAAAAACAAGAAACAGAGGTCGCTTCCTTATGGCCGCAGCGAACGCCTCGGTGGGGGTTACATATAGATTATAACTAATTTACATCTGTAGCAATACTTACTACGTTTATCCTTGAGGATTTGGGGTAGTACGGGGAGGGACTGACAAGGGATTGGCCCTGCCATCGCATGTCAAACTATAGAAATAACTATTCGACACATTAACTCGACACCTCTGTTTCTTTATTCTCTGAGGCTCAACACTCCTGGCGTATTTGTCTTTAATTGGGTACCAACTTTGTTGTTAAAAGCATACTATGTAAGCACTACAGTATCGTTTTATATTGAATGTGACAATGATAAAGAAAAATTACTATCTTAAAACCCAGAAAACATAAATATTTTACTCATTACTAATGACAACAATTAGGAATGTCAATACTTCTCAAATATTACAAATAATATTAATAAAGTACTACTGAACACTCCTGTACACTTCGTGTGCCTTGGCAAGTAACTTTTGACTAAAAATATTAGTGGTTAAACTGTATTAAGTAAAATCATAAAATGTACATTTATTTAATTAGACCACTC
The DNA here is from genome assembly GCA_035578905.1 of Stictocephala bisonia. NCBI lineage: Eukaryota > Metazoa > Arthropoda > Insecta > Hemiptera > Membracidae > Stictocephala > Stictocephala bisonia. The sequence goes on along the minus strand of JAQJVL010000035.1, from coordinate 3,554,177 downwards.
TGTGCACTTGACTTGCAGCTTACTTACAGTCAACGTATAAATACAGAATGTATCTACGTAGCCCATTCCAAAGGTTTTCATTTCATTAATTTGATTTGACAGTTAATTATTACAGGCATACAACGATACATACATTCGCTTTTTATACTTATAGATCAAACAGAACTTGTACTGAATTAGTCAAACTTACTGTCTCTAAAATTAAGAAAGATCTAAAAACATTGTTAACTACGCTTCGTCAGCTGTTACTTTTTATTTAGTTTAAACTCTCTCTATTTTTATGTTATTATTATGGCCGAAAAACTTACTTTTAATGCATCCCGTGCCCTTCAGGGTAAAAATACTGAACAATAAAGACTTTATTACATAACTACGAATAGGGGCAAAGTTTTTGACACCTTAATCGTTAAAATTGATAAAGAACTAAGGTAGGAGTTGCGTTACCAAATACGGCTTCACGTATTATATAGGGTGTAACTGAAATAGTTGGACAAACTTCAGGAGGTTGTTCCTGGGGTCAAAACAGTCCAAAAATGTCATATAAACATATGTCCTAATATGGACCGTTTTCAGTTTGTCTGTCCGTCTGTGTTTTTTACATTATATTTTTTTCTCAGCAACCATAAAAGTTAGTGTTGAAATTTGGCACATATTCTATTAGAGAATAAAAATTGAAAAAAAAATGTTTGTCTGAAAATTTAAACATGGTGGCTAGTTGCCAATTTGTGGCATTTTCTTAAATTTAATTACACTAGAAGAAAAAAACTTCAATCTATTTACACTTTAAAAATAAAACTTCACTAGATTAAAGAAAATGCCACAAATTACTAATTTATTGTTTGTTTTCAATAAATAAGGAATCTTTAATTTCATAATCGAATTTCCTACAATTTATTACTTCTGTTCTGTAACAAGCCGCCATTTTGAAATTTTCCGACATATTTGTTCTCCTAATAGAATATAGCTAGTATAGCATATGTGCCAAAATTCAACACTCTACCTTTTATTGTTAATGAGAAAATAATTTTAATGTAAAAAACACAGACGGCCAAACAGACAGTAAACTGTTCATACTTTATAAGACATTTTTGGTTTGTTTTGACCCCAGGAACAACCTACTGAAGTTTATCCAAGTATTTCAGTTACACCCTGTATTATGATTTAAGAAATTATTTAGAAGAGTTTTTTCGGAATTTAAACAATAGAGAAAGTTTAGTATGTTCTAATTAAGGAGACCAACATAATTTCACAATATTTTAAGAAATTTTAATTTAACTGCTCACAAACCAAATTGAAGACGTTTCTCAAAAATGGGAAGATAATTAATCTTACAAATTATTTTATGTCCCCTAAATTTTATAGGAAACACAACTTTTTACGTTGTAAAACAACAAGAGCAAGTAGTAATTTTATTTTTAGTTTTAACGATCAGATTAGGCATACAAGTACGTAATTCACAGATCTTGCTCGGTGATCTTGCAGGTGAGAATTGGCGGTAGTTTCCCGTGAACTAATTGGGAATCTAATGGCATCACGCTAATTATTTTAATCTGGCCAATCTTTTTCAGCGGAACGAGAACGTTAGTTCTGGATCGGTGTCTGCAGCCTCGCAACGAACCTGGCGTTATTTTCAGATTTCTTGGTCACAGTTGTGGTGTGTGCCGGGCCACAGCCTCGCATATTACAACTTTGCTCATATTTCACGCGCCATCTGATGCGCGTCACCGCGACGCCGCGGTGCTACACACACTCACACACACGCTCACACAGACATTGTACCATTGTTCCCGACGTTGTCTGCTTGTTACCAGTTTACAGGTGCGTGCCATCACACAGGCGTTACCAAACCAATAACAATTTTGTTCAATTAACTCTATTTCACTGTTGGTGGAATATTGTTTCCGCTGTTGTGACAAGGGTCAAAGATCCCTTTATTTAGACACAATGCAACATCGTTGAACTAAAATCCTGTAAGGGCTGTCAAAAAGTGATTGAACCGTAATCTGCCCAAATTAATTGTAACTCTTTTTTATTATTACAGTATTATTGTTTAGCATTGCAATTTAAGAACAATGCAGGGATTATTAAAAAAAGTTAACGTGCAGCCTTAATTAATTTTAATATTAATACATAATGGAAAAATATTATGGTGATAGATTTTGGTAAATTAGAATTATTTTTAAAATATTGCATAAGAAGAGAGTAGCTAAGACACTTTAATAAGACCTGGGTGCTTTTTTATAGAGGGTTATTATTTCACATGTAAATATTGTACATACATACAGATGTATTATCTAAGTTCTATATATCACAATTTTTTGGTTATTATTTTAGTTTTAAGTATTCAACATACACATATAATATATCAGCTCAACAAATCACCTTTTTTAAATTATTTCAGTTGTAAATGTTATACATTAACATTATTATCTAAGCTCTGTAGATCACATTTTCTTTGTTATTATTTAAGTTGTAAATGTTGTATATACACACGTACACTATTATATAAGCTCCATATATCACCTTTTTTTTTGTTATCATTTCAGTTTTAAGTGTTGTACATACACACGTATTATCTGACCTCTACTTATAACCTTTTTTCAAAGTTTTATCCTATTGTGCAAATTGCATATTTTTAAATAAATAAGTTTCACTTGTTGGTAGAAGTCATCCTAAGATTAGGTAGACTGTTCCTTTTTTACATGGTTTTTAAAAGTTCCTAAAAAAAATTTCGTTTAAGGTTTTACTTCACCCGGGGCAAATCTTAATTATGAGTTGTATGGATATAAATAGTTGATGTAAATTGTCGTAAATGTGAGTTGTTGTAAATAATTGATGAATCATAACCTTAAAAATATTAAGTCTTAGTTTCAGCAATTAAATTCTGGAACGCAAATACTTTGTAATCAATTCAGTTCGCAACAAAGACCTGGTCATGGTCGAGTTGCCGGGTTGACCTGGGCTCCGCTCGCTGTTGATTTAAGCCAAGCTGCAAATTTGCACTTTTTACTGCCCGTCGACAGCCAAATTTACGACGTGTTTCGACGGTGCTCTTTAAAAATCTCGATTATGATCTAGAAGATCGGCCGAGGATATAATGGGAGTTGCAGGCCTACCGGCGTGGCGCTTGTTAACTGAAACATATGGGTTTGTGAGTGAGGCTTCTGAGTCGCAAATCGATATCTGTACCCGAGGCTACACGATGTCGATAGATTTCTAACTCCGACTGGTCAGTTAGGAATTGCTGGAGTAATTTTAGATTCCAAGATAATTTTATAGAATCTACTGTTAGAAATATTCGTAATTATCATTTGTTCCCAATACAAAACCCTTTTTTTTAGAAGAGTTTGGTCAAAATCATACTGTGTAATAAATAAGGATTTCAATTATTCATCTATAATAGCCAATATTTTGTATAATACAATATCAGATAAATAAACATAATGGCACTATGTTTTGGACCAACAGCAGTGTAATCGTTTGAAACATAGTGGTAATATTTGAGTCCAGTTTACCTGATCACAAACTCAGGTCACATTTTACTACGTTGTGAAAATGTCCACTCTAAAAAGCTAGAAATAATTCCTTATTACTTGTAGGCCTACAAACCTTATCGTCTTTAGCTAATTGTATTGATGGTTATGACATTGTGGACTGTTTTGCTATGATCAAATAAAATTTTTAGATAACAATCTATCAATTTACAATTTGGTTTCTTGATTAGCATATTACGAGTTGATAGAAATACAAAACAATAAGCTCAAACAACTCAAATATCTTGTAATGTAAGCACAGATATGTACAAACAATTTTTGAGAGTGTTTAGACTACAAAAGAAGGCAGTCCGAATTATTGCAAATTTAATGAGCAGAGAGTCGTGCAAACCAATGTTCAAACAACTCAAGCTGTTGACTCTGCCTTGCTTGTATATTCTAGAAACAATTTTATATTGTATGTCCAAATGCAACCTGATAAGGGGCAGTGACTTACATAATTATAATACTAGAGGCAGAGATGACTACCGTACTGGGCAACACAGAACGGTAGTCTATCAACACCTGCCCTCGCAGGTGGGTGTCAAATTAATTAACAGCTTACCTAAAGAAATTAAAATTGCTCCAAATTCAAAAATATTTAAGACCCGCTTGAGAGACATACTGTTGTCCCAGGCTTTTTACAGCATCGGAGAGTTCCTAGCACACGACTGGGAGACCAACTTAATTGGCTAGACACATCCCGTTGACTTTTGTGGGAGTTTCAAACACTAGGTAGATTTGTGTGAAAGCCCTTCTTTTATGTATGTTTGTGTGTATTTATTGTTATGAATGATTGTTTAAATTAAAGCCTTAGGTTAATTAATTTTAATACTGACGTTTGCGATACAATATTTTTATATTGTCCATGCAATAAAGGATTTATTATTATTATTATTATAAATATTATTGTGATTACGGTTAACCACCTTCTGACAATTATAATTCAACGAAGGAATTAATTTATTTTTGAGTCCCTCTGGTCTGAGAATGGTAAACGTGATTGTCTGAAATCGATCATTAAAATATCTGTACATTTTATTTTTTATTTTGTATCTTTTCCGTTACTTCACTACCACTACTTTTTTTATCGCAATTACGGTTAAGTTGAGCTACGTTAGGTGGCTACTAAAGTTGATCACAAACTGGTAAATCCAATGATTGACTTACCACCGAATGCAATCTCCATGTATAATATATTAGAAAGCGATAAGATAAGGCCAGCTATATTAGATTCCTAGCGGATAAAGAATACTATAGTGGACGTAAAAATGACTGGGGAACAATTTTTAGAGCAATAGAATATTTATCAAGCGGTAGTGAATTAACGTAACAAAAAACAGTAGTGGTAGTGAATTAACGGAAAAGATCCCCTATTTTGTAAGAAATTCTGTTGTATAACGTTGGTTTAAGTTATGTTTCTTAGTTCTAAACGAAATAAGGTAATTACAAATACAAATGTTTAGTTGAAAAATTATTGACTGTTAAGTATAATAGTTATTTTGTTGTAAAGAATTCCCGTCTGTTATCAACTAGGTCTGAGCAAGCTAATGTAATTTAGGAGGGGGAATTACTAAAAAGTAAAAGTACTACAAAAAGTAAAAAGTAGTGGCTGAGCGATCCAAGTCGTCAGGACGTTGCCACAGAGGTAGCGCCAGTTGGAATCCTGGCCTTGACCATTAGTTTTTATCAGTAATATCCACCTTGTACTGTACTGGTTATTTCCTTACTCTGTCTGATAAGTTCTTCATACAAATCAATAATCCATGGCGAATGGGAAATTAAAGGTTTAAGAGAAAGAAATCGGCATTTAATTGAAAAAATAAAACAATAAATAAGTTAATTAAAATAATTATAATTTCGCATTTACCCCTATAAAATAATTACAGTTTTTAGAAATATGTAAATAACTACTGTTGTCAAATAATTTTAATAAATTATGTTGAACTATATATGAAGTTCAAAGTTCCCTGATGTGAACCCTAAAAAAAGGATTTAATGTAAATTTACGTAAAATTCATGTTAAAATGGGGGAAATGGGACATTGACACAAACTATTATTTATTATTAGTGTTATTTTGTTTCAGACGATACTCAACTCCATGCACAAGTACCAACCCAGGTTTCACCTTGTCAGGGCGAACGACATCCTCAAGCTTCCCTACTCCACCTTCCGTACGTACGTCTTCAAGGAGACGGAGTTCATCGCCGTTACCGCCTACCAGAACGAAAAGGTTAGATCACGTCTAAAAATCATATTAAATCTGCCTACCAATTCAAGGCTTGGAAATTCCACTTACTTGTGGATCTAATATTTTAGTAGTTTTTGTAGCTTTATTCTACAGTAAAACACTCGTAATTTTTGCTATTGTAGTTTTAACTATATACACTTATTTCCATTAAAATGATGATTAGAACAACAATACTTGTTAAGGGTCATTAAGTCAGAATATTGTAGTACCATGAGATGCTAGAATTATTTTTATTTTTATGTACTACAGATTGAGCTCATGAGATACCTGTATTATTGTTTTATACTAGATTATATTATTGTATAGTTATTATTATTACTATATTACTAGTAATTATACACTATTGTCATGAGATAGCAGTAGTTTTCGTTTGACTGTATATATTTACATCATGAGATGCAAGTATTGTTGTTTTGTACTTGGGCATACCATACCATACATTTTTGTCATGAGACAGCAGGAGTAGTTTTCATTTGTCTGTATATGTTTACATAATGAGATGACATTATTATTGTTTTGTACTATGCCATACCATACAGTACATTTTTGTCATGAGACAGGAGCAGTAGTTCTCATTTGCCCGTATATGTTTATATCATGAGATGCCAGTATTGTTGTTTTGCACTTGGCCATACCATACCATACATTTTTTGTCATGAGACAGCAGGAGTAGTTTTCATTTGTCTGTATTTGTTTACATCATGAGATGCCAATATTGTTATTTTGTGCAATACTAAATGTTGTAATCATGAGATAGTAGGAGAAGCCTAGTATATTGTTTTGTTGTTTTCAGTGCTACAAGTTGACATAGTGAGACAGTTGAAATAGTATTTTTGTACCAGGCTATATACACTCTTGTCATTTAATATACTTGACCTACTCTGCAACTTTTCAAATCACTACTGTGAACAATATTTTAAATATTTTAAAACTACAATTGTGGGGGTTTTCGAACGAAATAAACAACTAAAATATGTTACTTTTTATAAGCCTTCAAAATGATTAACAAACAGGATCAAATCCATAATCATCAGACTATTGTCGTAAATAGAATTAATAGAAAGTTTGTTTTTTACCTTAGTCGAGGAATTCTAAGTTGTTTCTGTGATAACTAAGAAATGAGACACCACAATGACAGAGAATTAGTATGTAGGTAAACACTGCATGTTTAGTACATGACAAGTTTAAGGAGTGAAAAGAATTTAGCAGTAAGGAAATGGTTGACAGCAATATTTATGTTTGCTAATTGTTCAGTGTTCACAGTAATAATGTATCTAGATGTGAAACGTCCTGGGTAAAACTAAAAATGCAGAATTCCTTTCCAGATAACGCAGCTGAAGATCGACAACAACCCTTTTGCAAAGGGGTTCCGAGACACGGGTGCGGGGAAGAGGGAGAAAAAGTGAGTACAGCATATAAATATATGTAATGTTGGATGTTGGATGTTGTGTTGGCGTGTCGTGTGCAGTGTTCCGTGCCACCCACGCAGGCCGCAGATGGCTGTTACGTTACCTGCGGATTAGTGTATTGTGTACGTTTACGTCTCTACGTCATGCGCCTACGCTAAACTGCGGCGAGTAAACACACAAATAAATTGCGCTGGTTTAGGGATAAGTCGACCATCTCACGCGTGACTTCCCCACCTTGGAGTGTGGATAGTTGTTGTTTAAAACGTAGGAGGAAAGTGTCATGTTCGCAAGCAAACGTTAGAAAGTGGAGTAGGTTCTTTTTTTCGATAAGGGCCACATCTCTTGATAGATTTTATATGCAATGTATCTTAAATTTGGAAAAAAGCTACTGATAGTTACAGACTTAGAAAACCCAGCCCCTTGCCTACCGTTGGTTCGCAGGCGTTCTACAGGCCGTATTGTAACGGGCACACCGGGCTATTAAGTCGCATGATAATGATGCCGTCATTAAATATTTTCTATATAAGGCATTTTTTTTTTTACATATAGCAACACTTTTTTAAATTGATATATTGTTTAACAAATCACTGTTATTTAATTAATCTGTCAAAATCAACCTTGTACAACGTTACTATTTATTTTTTCCCTGAATATTTTTATATCTATATTATTATATTGTGTCGTGAAAAATCTCCATAGTCTACTATGTTAAAGAACACGTTATGTCAGTATATCAATTTAATATTATAATATTACTTTAAAATAACTTGCTGTGTTTATCAAGGAACATTACGTGAACATTTCAGTTCCACATAAACATACACCAAGGGTTGATAGTTGAAATACACATAAAGTGCTTTATTTTACTTCGAAATAAAACGTTTTGTACGTTTATAAAATATACAAAACTGTAAAATATTAGTTTGGGTTTAATTTTAAATGTGTACTACATAAACTCGTTAGTTCACATATGTTAGTTGTCGTAATAAACATAAAATGCCTTCATTATTTTAGATACTACATGTGATGCACGGTTGTACGATGGACGAATCCGCGTTTATTCAAGTCTGTAACTATCAGTAATTGCTTGTTATTACATGTATTTAATATAGTGACAGATGTAAAACCCGCGAAGTGGTTTACTGGCTAAGGCTTCGGACTGCGGATGTATGGTCCAAGTTTCGAATCCCAACCAAATGTAATGGTCGGTACTTCAAAGTTCACTCACAGGCCTGTAGGCCCATGTGAACTAGCGAGTGAAGTTACAAATAAAAAGTAAAACAATTATCTTCATGGTTTCACTTATAACAATATTGGTATATTTGAGTATAACATTGTTTTTTCTTAAGACGCCAATTGTCAAGATATGGGCGAATATGGAATTCGAATGTGTGCGCTGAATGTAAAAAAAAAAAAAAAAAAAAAAAAAAAAAAAAAAAATGAAAACAGTATACACCAGAATAAATATAAATTTTAGGATTGTGAAAAAAAACATGTTTGTTAATGTTATATGGTTTCAAACATTTAGTAATTTTTATTTGCATAAAGTCATGTGTTCGCCAGGGGAACTACCGCAATTTTAAATACATTCTAATAAAACTTCACAAATAATTATTTTATTTTATTCAATAACTAACTATAATTTGAACATTTCTATGATACATTTCAAAATAAAACAAATTAAAATTGTTTTTAATATTGTGTATTTATTGACATTAGAAGTATATTACAACATTACCAGAGGGTTAATTTATTGAAGCATTTTATTTTCAGAGTCCTCGAATATGTTCACTTAAAACGTATTTGAGTAACTAAGAACATTGTTTTCATGTTACAGTCACAAATTCTGTTATCATAACTACGTTTGTGAAATGTCTTTATAACTATTACGGTATTTGTGGGCATTTCCTAAATTATTATGAATTTAGAACCAACCGGTCGAAGTGAGGTCTCTTTTTAGCTAGACCGACCAATATTTCGTTTGTATGTTTGTTTGTACATCTATTACAGTCAAACACGTTGACCTATCTTCATTAAATTAGGCGTGTACGTCTTAGAAAGGCAAAACTACCGATATGTAATTTTAAAGAAATGTTACTTCCTATTTCAAATTGTCGCTGTAAAAGGGAAAAGCTCCTAGACTTTGTGTTCAGGTAATACCCGTGGAACGTGTCTACAAGGGTAACGATGCACCGTCAATATGTCTGAATAAGTGATGGTTTCACTTGCTCAGGACAACACTCTGTGGAAGTAAAATGTACTTTTCATTGGACTACTAGTAATATATTTCACACCACTTTAGATTTGATATGAATATATACAGTAAAAAATAACTTCAATACAATATCGTTATGAGTAGGGCTAAATTTGGAATTTGAAATTCTAAATCGAAGTATTTATAAAACAGAAATATAGTACTTTAAATGTAAAGACAAAGTTGGTAAAAACATAAATACTGAACTTGAACTGTAAAGTCAAATAAAGAGATAAATATGACACTTGAAATGTAAATGTCTAATGAAAGCCTAAATATTGTATTTGAAATGTAAAGTCAAAGTCGAATAAAAACAGAAATATTATACTTGAAATTCGAAATGAAAGTCAAATAAAAACTTTTATTGTTCTTGAAGTGTAAAGTCAAAAACAAATAAAAACGGAAATGTGATACTTGAAATTATAAAGAAAATTTTAGTAAAATCTGAAATATTGAATTTGTAATGTAAAGTCAAATAAAAAGTTATAGGCCTATATTGTCCTTGAAATGCAATTAAGAATATAATTATAATACTTGAAACTACAAAGAATTTTGATATAAAACCTTCAATAGTGTATTTAAAAATTAAAGTCAAAGATAAATAAAAAAATAAATATCATACTTTAAATTTAAATTCAAAGTCAAACAAAAACTTAAATGTTGTGCTTGAAATGTTAAGTGAAAGTCAAATTAAATAGTCAAATTAAACTATAAATTTCATACATTAAACAAGCTTACTGGAGACGATAGGGAGAGGACTGTATGGATAAAAAATTCTTTAATATTTATTTGTGATGTGAAGGGAAAAAGATTGCGAGTGAGCTGTGGCGGGGGAGCTCTGTGCAGTGCATGTAATACACACAGACGCTTGTAATCGTGTGAGGCCTTCGTGTAATCCTGTTAACATATAAATGCAGCTTAGCTTGCAGCCGACTCCCGACATTCCTATGGCATTTTCACTTGCTACACTATCTACAGTACACTAACGGACAAAATAAATCTCCACGGCTATAAATTAATGTTACTATGAATTATGAAATATTGTTATATAATCCTGAATAAGTGGTTATTTTCAGTCTTAAAAAAGAAGAAAGTTTTATTTGACAACTTTAAAACCTCACTCTAAACCACACTAAACATGTTTTATCTAACCCTAAAATAGCAGTAGTTTAGTGAAATTCTGGCTACTATAGTACTTTGTTGCTCAACGTCAAGTGACAGCCAACACAATGTGACCCTCATAGAGTTCATAAAGCATAAAAAAGAGAACGTACTGTGTGTTTTGCCTATACACAAAGTAGTTTGTCTTTTCGTGGCCATTACTTTGGATTTGAAGTAAATTTATAACTTTACACGTAGGTCGTTCCGCCTTAATATGGAGTACCATTGATAAAATTTCATTAAGACCGGCTAATGCTTTTGGCTGTCATAGTGGAACAAATAAACAGAGGCAGAGACGACGTTCAAGTTAAAGCAGACCTCACTTCCCTAGGTGAACTATAGGCCGTCGTTTGATCAAAATATTACCATCAATAGTTATATAGTAAACTCAAACGGTAAAACAATAACTATTTTAGTATTTTAACACTTTTTAGTGAATAGCCCCTATATGAAAACGTACTACTGCATTGATATAGGGGCTATTTGTAGGTTTGTGCGTTTGTACATACCAAAATAATAAATATTTGCTCATTAATAATGTATTGCCTCATAATAAAATGAATTGTAACTATCATGTAAATAGATAAATTTAGTTATTTAGGTATACAGGAAATAATAATAATACGGTACACCATTAAAATGAAATAAAATAAACATAAAAAAACTCAAAAAGACGTTCTTTATGTTTTATTAACTTTCAGTAATTAATTAAAGTGAATTGTTTTTAATATGAGCTATACATAAGCAATACATCCATATATTAACGTGACATCGATACGCATGCCCCACATCGTATTTTAAATACGTGACAAGAAACTTCATACAAATCTTGGTCGTTCTACAATATTTTACGCAAGAATATTGTTTACATATTAAAAAATAATCATAACGTAGTTTCACAGCCATAATATTACTTCACGAGTATGTTGAAGTACAACTTCTCAATACGATATATTTATAGTCTGACAATTTTTCAATATATTTGTTGCTAGGAAAACTGTTTTAATTGAAACATAATTCTCACGAGTTGGGTTGTCTATCTCTTCTTGATACGGTTCGGTTAGGTTAGCAAGTCAGCAGAGCGTAGCGTGTGGTGTGAACATTCGATGCAGACGCCAGCTCAACCTCTCGGCGCCAGCCCGTACTACATGGTCGATCGGCCAAAGACCGTACAATTAGTAGAAATGTTCACAGTCTTGTAGATGTTATAAATGATAACCTACACTCAGACCGCCTTGCTCCTAACAAGCTCCTCCGAGGCGCTGTAATGCATCAAAACTACATGACACCATTCTGTCCATTTTTGTCTAAAATGCCTTTACTTTTACTACTAATATATTACACGTAGGAAATATACAACAATAGGTTACGCAAATCTTATACGCGTATACATTGGTCATTTATGTTTTTGAATCAATGTATTATTTATTTGCATGATAAATGGAAAGAAAATTGTTAGGGCCAAACTTTTACAGGGTAAAAATAATTTTAAAATGAATTTAGTATAATTTTAGAAAACAACATAGTCGAAGGTTTTTATATAATTTATTTTAATTCTATATATAGGTCACATGAACAAACAAAATATTATAGAATTGTGATGTATTTTACCATACCATAAATTAATATATTTATACAGTATATTTCGATGCATTTTAAAATGAAGCTGCAATTTATCACATAGTAAGTCTAAATAAAAATTGTATTTTCCTGGCGAGAGATACTCCATTATAAATACAAAGTTCCCCTTGTCAGTGAACTTCCGAAGCAAGGAAACAGCACCGTGGAATCAAACCCAGAATAGATGATTGGCAAGCCGCTAATCGACATTACTATAGGCGCTCCTCGGACAAATAAATATATATAACTAAAACCATAGTTAGAGATTTAAATGTTATGTTTTACTCAAAATATGTCCTTCATCTTGCAGATTCCAAGTAGGATGTAAATTTATTTAAACACTAGTAGGAAATATAATACATGTACTAGAATTGAGTTGAAATAAAGGTTTTACAAACTCAGTTTTGGATTTGGGAAAACAAACCTCTCCTGGATTTGTTGAACTAAACAGTGAAAGAAACTGGCTGTGTTTAGCATTGTTTGTCCTTGTTACTGAGGGGGGGGGGCAGTAAACGGCAATGATTATCTACGATGGCCATGGGGCATGTGACAGCTTTTATAGAGCGACAGCTGTTGCTGCAGCCTGAGCACCTGGTGCCGGGCGTCGTCCCCCTCCTACCAAAAACACTGTCACCACAACCCAACTACTAGTAGGTACAAGGTAGGCACCAGGCACCTGGTGCTGGGCGTTGTCCCCCTCCTACCAAAACCACTGTCACCACAACCCAACTACTAGAAGGTACAAGGTAGGCACCAGGCACCTGGTGCTGGGCGTCCTCCTCCTCCTACCAAAAGCACTGTCACCACAACCCAACTACTAGTAGGTACAAGGTAGGCACCAGGCACCTGGTGCTGGGCGTTGTCCCTCTCCTACCAAAACCACTGTCACCACAACCCAACTACTAGTAGGTACAAGGTAGGCACCAGGCACCTGGTGCCGGGCGTCGTCCCCCTCCTACCAAAACCACTGTCACCAAAACCCAACTACTAGTCGGTACAATGTAGGCACCATGCACCTGGTGCCGGGCGTCGTCCCCCTCCTACCAAAACCACTGTCACCAAAACCCAACTACTAGTCGGTACAATGTAGGCACCATGCACCTGGTGCCGGGCGTCGTTCCCCTTTTACCAAAACCACTGTCACCAAAACCCAACTACTAGTCGGTACAATGTAGGCACCAGGCACCTGGTGCCGGGCGTCGTTCCCCTCCTACCAAAACCACTGTCACCAAAACCCAACTACTAGTCGGTACAATGTAGGCACCATGCACCTGGTGCCGGGCGTCGTTCCCCTCCTACCAAAACCACTGTCACCAAAACCCAACTACTAGTCGGTACAATGTAGGCACCATGCACCTGGTGCCGGGCGTCGTTCCCCTCCTACCAAAACCACTGTCACCAAAACCCAACTACTAGTAGGTACAAGGTAGGCACCAGGCACCTGGTGCCGGGCGTCGTCCTCCTCCTACCAAGAAGTGGAAATCGAGGCTCAATTATAAGTAACTACAACACTAGAAGCAATAATCAGAGAATTTTTACTAAACCATAAATTAAAAAATCTATTTTTAAACGATCATTCATATATCATGGACCACACTTTTTAAGCAACTCCCAATACATATTAAGAAGAGTGGCAATTTAAGAGAATTTTGTATAAATCTTCAAACCTCGTTATTTACTTTACTTGATACATATTTTATTCATTAGATCACAAAATAAGCCCTTCTTTGGTTTCCTTTGAAGGTTCAATAACAGTTTTGTAATTTATTGTATAATACTATGTATATAATGTATATTTAAATACTGGTAGCCATGGCCAATTAATAATTATGTATATAACTATTGTAATCTATAAAAAGGAATAAGTATATTTATTTATTTACCTTGAGATATTAGGTTAGGATGAAATAGATGTAGACATTAGTTGACGTAGTACTGATACATGAGGACTTGCTACTTTTTTTGGCGATTAGTCATTTACTAAACAAATGTGGGGACATTCCGAAAAAGATCCTAAATTGTGCTATTTATATAAAAAAAACATTATTGAATAATTAATGCACATTTGTTAAGTTCTTAATACTGTCAGTAAGGTTTAGATACTTAAGGGTTCTTATAGTCAGCTGTTTGGCGTAAGTTGACACCACTCGACTCTTTGGGAGGTCAACACGGGTAGGAAGGATATTTGTAAATAATTTGATCGGCCCTAGAGGGTTATCAGTTGGATCGGAACATGATCACCTGCGCCTCAGCGTCCCTTACAACTTGTTAACGCGCCGTTTAGTGGTCGAAGCCTACGCTCATTATGCCCAACACCTGTCCCGTGGGTAACGGCTTCCGCAGTGTCACCAGGAACTATAACTAACCCCACCCACAAGGACTCGTCGCGTCCTTATCTGATCGGCCTCCCGCAATTTACCGCTCTTGATATATTCATCTCCACAGACCATGATTATAGACGGATGTAATCGGCCCCCCTATTACCTACTCTTACACACTCGTTTCTTACGACCAGTAATTTCTTTGGGCTCGGTCGTTGGTCGTTCCTCTTCCAACAGCTGCGATTTCATCCTGCTAAACCACTCAGCATCATATTTTTCTTGCAGGACAAAAGAAAACGTGGATTTCTCATGTTTTCAACTCCCGATCGGGTCACTTCGTCCTAGCTTTGGTTTGGTCAGGTGGAAACGTATTTTGACCATTACCTTGTATTAACGTATGACGTATGACATGGTAAATTACATTATTTTGATGTGAAGGCTGTGTTTAAGTTGTATTCTGTGCTGTTATGTGTTATATTCTAACTTTAAGTTCTATAGGCCTGTATATAACATAGGAAATTATTATTTATAATTGTTCAGGTACAGTATGAACTTTTGGGATCATAAATACCTCTAAGATACTATCTTAGGTTACTATATGAATATATAACCATAAACTAACTACTATAGCAGGTATTTTTTTGTAAAAAAATAATAGTAATAGATCCAATGTTGGATCTTTATAAGTGAACCGAGGTGGCTAACTTTTCAATAAATGAAAAAAAAAAAACTTCGTAGTCATGCAAAAAAAGCAGTTCCTTAAGCCTCAACTTTTTATTTCTTTTACTGATTGTGACAAAAGGATGTAAACTTGATTGCGTATGTTGTGAATTTTAAGGGATCTGATTTAAATCAGACAGCCAAGATATATCAGAGTGCTAAAGTACATTATAGTGCTGAAGTACGTTAGAGTACTGAAGTGCGTTAGAGCTGAAGTACATTAGAGTGCTAAAGTACAGTATAGTGCTTAAGTGCGTTAGAGTACTGAGGTGCGTTACAGTGCTAAAGTACATTAGAGTGCTAAAGTATAGTATAGTGCTTAAGTGCGTTAGAGAGCTGAAGTACATTATAGTATAAGTACTTTAGTACATTATAGTGCTGAAGTGAGTTAGAGTACTGAAGTGGGTTAGAGCTGAAGTACATTAGAGTGCTAAAGTACAGTATAGTGCTTAAGTGAGTACTGAAGTGGGTTAGAGAGCTGAAGTACATTATAGTATAAGTACTTTAGTACATTATAGTGCTGAAGTGAGTTAGAGTACTGAAGTGGGTTAGAGAGCTGAAGTACATTATAGTATAAGTACTTTAGTACATTATAGTGCTGAAGTACGTTATAGATCTGAAGTACGTTAGAGTGCTGAAGTACGTTAGAGAGCTGAAGTACGTTAGAGTGCTAAAGTACATTAAATTACTGAGGCACGTTAGAGAGCTGAAGTACATTAGAGTGCTAAAGTACATTATAGTGCTCAAGTACGTTAGAGTACTAAAAAACATTATAGTGCTGAAGTGCTTCAGAGAGCTAAAGTACGTAATAAGGCTGAAGTATACTATAGAACTGAAATACATTGGAGAACTAAAGTCTGTTAGAGAGCTGAAGTAAGGCTGATAAGTTGTTTGCATTTAAGTATTTTTGATAGTTTAAGAACATTTTTTTTTACATTTTGATGATGCACATGCTGTATGGACATTGAGAATGGTAAAATAGCTTTAACTGAGTATATTTTGTATGCAAATGTGTGCATTCCCAGCTTGTTGTTAGGTCCGTCCTTGCTGATTGCAGTCTGCCGAACTAGTGAAACCTAGTTTGGACCAAAGCAGGATCACTTCGAATACAAATTGGGCCCGAAATCTGACCGTAGTAGAGCGGCGCTCACACGGCGGCGGAGAGCCGCAAACTCAATAAGTCGGACTCCCTCACCTCCTGCCGAGCTCAAAGACTAGTAATTTTATTAAACCTCGCCTCGTTGTCAGGGTAGGGGCGGGAGGGTGAACCAGGTCTCCTAAAAACTTAATACTCCTCTCGTTAGTGTCGGATCAATCAATTCGAGTGTCAAACCGTAGATCGTGTTTGATCGTATCGTTCAGGTACATGTAGTAATAAGATTTAAACTGTACATGTTTCCTTGTTGATTGTTAACTTACATGTAAATAGTCTAGTATTAAATTGTTTAGTAAAATGCTTCAGGAACGTAACAACTACTACAAGACAAATTTTAGTAAGCAAAGTAAACTACTTCACACATAGCATTTTAGTAACATTTTAGATTATTTCTAAAATGTCTAAATTACTTTAAATTATGCTGATATACATATTCATGATTTAAAACACAAATAGTAATACATTCAAATAAGGTATATACTGAAACTGTTAATTTGATTAATTAATGACAGGGTAAATTAATTATTTTATTCATATAATAAAACTGTACATATATATTGATAACATAGGTTGATTTAGTAATAAATGAGAAAAACTACGTTGAAATTGAAAAATAAAGACGAGAAAATAATTGTATATAGTCTTTTAACAGTATATTTCACTTCAAGTATAAAATGAAATAATAATAATAATAAATAAATAATAACCTACTTTAAATTTCGTAACGTTTTATTTTCAAGTTAACATATCATATGATCACCAGTAACGCACCTTACACCCAACTGTATAAAATAAAATACACACAATTTCCAAATAATTAAAAAAAAATTGAAATCAGTATATTTATAGATTGCAGCACTTGAAATTGGTTAGCGTACTTGTTCGGATGTATTGGTTTGGTTTATAAATCCTAAGTTATGTCAATTGAAGTGATCATGAAGTGTCGTAATCTGCACTTCACGAACAGAGACGCTCTTAGGCCTATATCACTTTTCTTGAACTGTAGTTTATTCCCCAAATAATAGTATGTCGTTCTAAAAGAGCCAAAATGATCTGCCAGGTGGTTTTACAGATTTAAGGAAATATACAAATTCACTGTTTCGTATAAATAGCGCAAGTTGTTAAAAGAAGCCAAAATACATCCTCTAGTTATTCTCCTGTCTTTAAAAAAAAATACTTAATAGTTAGTATAAAAAATAATCAATTTTGAACAGACAAATATCGTAGTCTCATAGCATGTTCAAATGTTATTTCGGAAAATTTTTCAAAATGGTGAACAATTATACTAATGTTTACAGGCAATTTTGAAATAACAACTTAAATTAAAAAGTTTTTTTTCATGTTATACTAGTAACTTTTTTTAACGAATGCTAAATTTATGATTGGTCACTATAATCGTAAGACGGTGTGATAGTATAGTAGTAAAAACCACACACAGAAAAATAAATAAATTTTTAGATATGTCATGTTTCGAAATAGTTTGTTTGTAATCATATTTAGGAGAATACAGGAAAGTATGATGGATAGAGAGCCGTGCTTTTATATTAAAGTTTGGTATTTTAAAGATAGACATAAGTAATAAATAACAAGAAAAATAAAGGCCTTAAATTATACCCTTGAGGTACTTCTTAACTGTCAAGGAAACTCTGTAATGTGGGAGGGTAGGTGGGCATTTAAGCACGAACTTGGTGTGACACACCCACCCACCTATATATAAACGTACGGTGAAATTTGTAACGTGGTTTTGCTACAGAAGAGTTCTGACAGATAACAGACAACGCGCCTAGCTGAATACGTTCCTTGTGGCAGTCGAACAAACTTAGCAAGAGACAATAATTGTGTTCGGCCAGTTAGTCAATCCCAGTGTCGCTATCGGGTTAGATTATCAACCCTTATTAAAGGAGCCTGACCTTTCGGGTCCCCTTGCCTATCATTAGTGGCTTTGACAGGCGCCCTTTTGGGCCGCACATTTCGCACTTAAATTACTCGAGCTAACCCCCACTGCGTGGTTAGGGTACCTTTATTTTAACCTTTTAACACCCCTTTCTTTAGCGACGCGTCCCTTGTTTCAATTCGCGACCCTTCCCACCACTGTCCTAAGCCCCTTAATAGCCAATATAGCGATAGGGATAGGGCGATCGCTCTCTCAAACAAGATATTTAGATAGCGGCCAACCCTAATCATTAGGCCACTATTGATCTCGACGCTGTTACGCTTTAAAAATTATAGACCAAGGACGACCCTGATCACTTACTTGTGATCTACCGACTCACCCCTCGCCGGACAAGGCTTTTTTGGGAAACCGCATCATCGTCAATAGCTTTAAGCAGGACCATTTGTTCTTAACAGTAATGTGACGATTGCCTTAGCCATTTACTGGGTTCAAAGGGAAAAAGAAACAGAGGTCGCTCTCTTATGGCGCTGCGAACGACTCAGTGGTAGTTATATACATATTGCAAACTAATATACATGTTTATAAATATAAAGTAATAATTACTACATTTACCCTTGAGTATTGGGGGAGGGGGAGTAGGGAAGAGGCTGACAAGGTGTTGGCCCTGCCATATCATGGCAAAATGGAGAACTAACTACTCGACACACATTTAGCGCACTATTGAATGCGACCTCTGTTTCATTTTTCTCTGTGATGGTTCTTTTTTTGGAATATTCATGCATTTGAAAAACATTTTTGACCCTAGTCTATAACTAAACTAGAACATAGACACAAAGAAACATTGATGTTGGTCGTGGAATGTTGACCTAAAGGACAAAGATAAGCGTCGTTTTAATCAATTGGCGCCTTCTGATATGTAGGTTTGGTTAGCTTGATAAGTTAGGTTAGTTCAAGGTAAAATATATATAAGTAGAGGTGTTACTTGATATATCAGTTCACAAGTTGATTTTATATGTCATTGCTATTTAATTTTACGACTGGTCACTTCCAAAACAAATGCGGGACATTCCGAAAAACATCCAACTTATTTGCATTGTAAGTTAGGCTATTACTGTATTATATTGCACAAATTGTCCCAAAATCCCCTCCTTTCTACCCATCATCATATCCTGGCAGTGTTTCATGGACATGGTTGTCCGCAGAAGACAGGCGCTGTTGGCGGCGCAGAGGCACCACGAGGAACCAAAACGAGCCAGCGCCGCCGAGCCCACCGGTCGGACGGAGGCGGAGGATGACAAGTTGGTGGACGTGGTGGGCACCTCCGACACCCCCCTGCACCCCCTTCACACTGGCCACCACATGACTGGCCACCACCACCCAGGTGAGAGATAGTCGAGAACTAAACACTGCAACTAGTAACAAAGCCTACAACCATGATAAAATATTAATAAATAGTATAATCATACACCACTTTGTTTTGGAAACAAGAAATATAAATAAAAACAGACTATTTAGTCCCCAGTATTTAACAAATAACTTCTTATTAGCATAATACGACTTCCAAAAATATTTTAAAATGACCAAACTGATAAACTACAACAAGACAAAATAATAAATAGCCAATAAAGGTCTGTATAGGCCTATCAGCAATCTATAATACAGTAATCAGAAACATTAAAAATTAACTGTAGTTGGCGTGAGACATTACATAATCCTTAGTGTTAATAAATGCTAATAGCATAACACACTTGCTATACGCTAATATACTTACAGAGAATTTGTTAGAACACAAGTAGTTCTAAAAAAAAAGTTATTAACATTTTTATAGCATTGTTGGTAGTGAATGCCAGGGAAAATAATACATCACATCCAGTAATGGTTTAGTCAAATTTTATAGAGAGAAAAAATCATAAATTACATTTAATCTTTACAAACAACTTAATCTTTACAAACAAAATATATAACTTTAATACAAAAATATAACCAGTTTACTCTTTGTGATTTTATACTAGTGTATTAATGTTTACATTTAAACAAACTATAAATAAATTAGTACGAAAATTACATAACTATAGTTAATATTATAATTCACTAACATTTTTGCATCTTCTCCGTTAATTCACCCCCACAACTTTTTTGCTTTCGATATTTCACTACCACTTGATAACTATTCTTTTGCTGTAAAAACTGTTTCCTAATCATTTTTACGTCAACTGTGGTATTCCTTATCCGCTAAGAATCTGATGTCATTGGCCTTATCTTATCGCTTTCCAAGGACTTAAACACGGAGAGTGCAATCGGCGGCAAGTCAATCATTGGATTTAACAGTTTGTGATCAACTTTAGCAGCCACCTAAACTAACCTAACCGTCATTGAGATAAAAAAGGTACTGGTAGTGAAGTAACGGAAAAAGTAATGATAGTGAATAAACGCAAAAGGTCCACATTTTATTTTTCAATTTGTAACTGATGATATAGTAAAAGGGTTATTTCAATTTCTAAGTAGTAAAACCAAGTAGCCCTTTGAGAAGTGTCACATAGGAAACCCATGTAAACACGAAAACAAATATAAGTAGGTGTACTTATTAAATCAAAGACTGAATTTATGTGTAAACAAAATACTGTACGAATGTTACTCAATAAATTTAAATACATGTACATATTGTACATGTATTTAAATTTATTGAGTATTTAAAATATCATGGCAATTGACAAGACGTTACAGAACATTTTTAACATTATAAGTAAAATTGGGGAAACATGATTAAAAGTGCAAGGGTTTTCACAGATTGAACGATATTATTCGTTAAATCAAGTAAAACTTACAAAATTCTGTTAAATTCTGTATATTTTTATTTCTTTTGAACTCCAAAACGATGTGGTTGATTTCGATAAAAAGACTGTTTTAAGTTCAATTTGTTATTATCTTTAATACGATGGAAAGAGTTTTCACCGTGGTATGAAGCTATTTTAAAGGTTTAATTCTAAGTTCCCAGTATTTTATCAACTATAAAATGAATCATTGGCCTAAGCCAATTAAAACACAAATTTAACATAAAAAAATATACCCAGTTCATGAAAATTTCCCTTTTTGTTTGAGACTATTTTAAATAATTAATGGAATAGTTTGGTCTAGAATTTAATAAAAACGAGCTAAGCTATATATTAATAAGCAAAAGAGTTAAAGCTTAGCATTATTATTTGAATAGCATATTAAGTCATGTTATAGAGAATATCAAAGAATTAATACTACAATGTTCCAAACAAACAATACAAAAAAATACAGTTAAAAATAAGCTAATATCAAAACAATCAATTCAAATAATACACAAATTAATAATTTATTAACATCATAGTCCATTACTAAGTAGATTGTGGCTTACTAGTTATGTTGTATTTGTTCTAAGCTCAAAACACTGAGTTTTCTGTATTGGATCCTTGTCATGTGTAGATTAGATAAACAGAGTTAAGGCAGTTCAAAAGTAGCTAATTTGGTTGTTGTTGATTTCAGTGTGTGTTCGGATTAGGTCCCTCGCCTAGGAGAAACATGTCCAGAACTCATTAGCGTCCATTCTATGAATAGCACATTTAATAAAAAAAGCCGAAGAGTACGCTTAAGCTCATGACCAAGGAGAAAATCTGAAATCCGGATACAAAATACACACAATCCAAGATCAGTCCTCCATTAAAGTAATTTACGAAACACAAGATCAGTCCTCCAATAAAAAAATTAATTTTTATTTGTAATTCAGTTTTTATATTATACTTTAATTAACTTTCATGGATGAGAAAACTATCTTATGCAGCTTGGCACAATCATTTGGAAGTTATCTGAAACCTTCTTACTGCTCACAAGCATTTTGGATTTTTTTGAGTGTTTTGATAAAAATTAGTGAATTATTCTTTTTAAAAATGTTGTTAAAATCAGAATTTTGAGCATTTTAAATACTGCATAACCCATATGAGAAGATTCCTGAATAAACTCATTATCTATTCATTTCTGAGTAAACTCAAATAATTGTTAGTTATCAAATCATAATTTAGAGAATTAACGTAGCCTATTAGAGATAATTTTAAAACGATCGTGAAAAAATGGTTTTTTCACAGTAAGTTAATTTTGCATATCATTTACTTTTACTGTGAAATTTTGACTAAAAACCTAATATTACGTTTTATATAAATATTTCAAATTTTCACTCATCCATATTGTGAAGAGTACATGGATACCATTGCCATTTTTCATCGGTAGAAGTATTCAACTCTTTAGACAATCTGAAGGAGAATCTTTCAAAGAAGAAACTCGTGAAAACGTTCGCCACTGGAAAACCTTAAAGAATGATATATAGACAGTGAAGTATTGTTATTTACCTAACAACGATGGTAACCTGGGAATAATTGAAGAGCATCCCATCTTCGAGGACATCAAGGAACCACTAGTAACAACAAGCTCCAAAGAAACAAATAAGAAATGAGAAAAAAGAAAAACTGATCTCTGAGCGAAGATGTTGACAAGTTTGCTGTGAAAGTAAACATAAAATTATGAAGTTCCTCTTTTTGAGGAAGATGAGGATTACTTTTGCGTTATCTTAGCCAAGTAATGAAGACATTAAATAAAATATTTGTTTGTAGAAGAAGAAGAAAACTCAAAATATGGAATTCAATATTAACTAGCTAAATGAGAAAAAAGACCTTTAAAAACACAACAGTGCATGAAGTCAATAATTGAAATGAAAATATAATGTTATAAAAAAACCAAATTGTTTTGATTTATAAAAGTGATTTATATTTAAAAAAAAAAATTTAATGCAGTAACTAACATGTTCCAGTTATGATTAAAATGTCCAAATAAAATAAATTGGAAAAATTTCTTGAAATAATTCTATTTCAATTTAAATCAGTCAAATATTTTGTTTCATCTCATCAAAGAAAGGCTACTATCCAATCATCAACAATGGAGGATATATATTTTTCCTAATGTGTGTGACAGATTATTTAAATGCAATTAAGATTTAGGAAGAAATTATTTAAGTGAATTTGGAATAAAGTTATTGAAGAGAATTTTTCTCATCAAAATCAACTCAAAATGTTTTTTTCAAGGACATAACCAAGTAAAATCATGAAGATAACTGACCTTTAAACTGTGTTAAATCACTGGAAGAAAATCCTTAAAATTCGTTTAAAGTTAAGGATTTAAGTTGAAGTGGTTTAGTTGAAGCTATCATTAATATTTGCCAAATTTTGTAAATTAAAAAAAAGTGAAAAACTTATAAAATTGAAGAATAATAAGTATTCAATGTAAACTGTACTAATAGTAAAGAAAATCTTTGGTATTGCCGATGAAAGTACCCATAGAAAATACACAGAAAGCATTAAAAAAAAGTTCTAATTGACACATTGCAATAACTTAATGACACTTGAAACAAAGAATTAACTTTTCAAACTAAACCAGCTATTATTTACTATAAAGTTTGAAAATGGAGTGACAGACTGAAGAAAAGCTCAATCAAACGAAGAAAGCGAAAAAGATCCAACGCTGAAACAAAATTACCTCAAATTTCACACAAGACTCAATAAATTAAACCCTGGGATATTTTATGGACATTCTTTTCCAATATTTTCTCCAAAAACCGATGTATAACTTATGTGAATGTGTGTATTAGTTTGACGTTATTGCTAATAACATAATGGATTGAAGGAAGAGGAAAGACAAGGAACAAGGAAGAGTTGCAAGAAACTTACATGAAAAAGTGGATATAACAATAGATCAGTAAAATCACATAAACTAAAAGTATGTTACTAATATGGATGACTTTTAGGATAAAGGAATGGATGTTTCAACCTGCTGATACTAAACGGGATCAGCTGAAGGTCTTCAAAGCATTGAACGCAAGAAAAACGATGTAATCAAATAATTTGCTTAAGAAAGAAAAATTTCAGAAATCATTATGATTTGTCATATAGTTTTTACTAGTATAAATATATATTACTGGCTTTCTACAAATAAAATATTACATCAAAATTAAACTATTCTTTTTTAAATGAAATATTACGGAATTTATTTATTTAGTTCAATTTAGTGTAACTATCTATTCATGAAAAATCAAAAGGAAGAAAAGAATAATGTAAAGGATGAGATCTTTCTAGTGTGTATTATGTTCCAGGTGAAATAATTGGAATTACATTTACACATAATGATTTATGTTTCAATAACTTTGTTTTGCTGTTATTACGTCTCAAAAGACAAAATAAAAGTAAGTCTTAGTAAGTTTCAAATCCGATTTCAATGCTACAATTTTTTACGTAAGATTAAAAAAAAGAAATTTTTTCGAGTCAATAAATAATATTTAAAATATGTTTTACTTAATTAATTCAAGACGTAATTACAATGAATTGACCAAAATTAATTATTACTTTTACTAAAAGCTAAAAGTACTTTTCAATTTATGATTACTTTCACTGAAGGTTGAACGAAGAACATTTCAATTAACGATTACTTTCACTAAAGGTAGAACGAAGAACATTTCTACCAACGATACTTTCACTAAAGGTAGAACGAAGCACATTTCAACTAACGATTACTTTCACTAAAGGTAGAACGAAGAACATTTCAATTAACGTTACTTTCACTGAGGGTTGAACGAAGAACAATTCAACTAACGATTACTTTCACTGAAGGCTGTACGAAGAAAATTTCAACTAGTTATTACTTTCGTTTAAAGCTGAATGAGAAAAATTTGAACTGTGATTACTTTAATCAAAAGCTGTATACTTCAATAACTTCAAAATCAATATCTTGTATTCATATCTATGATGGTTTAAAGTTGGAACTCCAGTATGAACAGTAAACAAGAATGTTAACATTTTCGGGCATAATATTTGTTTTCAAATATCAGTATTTATATTCATTATTGGCCAATATATGGGGTTTTATACCATTTTCAGCATATCAAAAGTAAATTCAGTTCGTTGTTGACAAAGTGTTGTAATCTAGCCTAGCTATGAAATCACACACGCATTCAAGAATGTTTATATAAATTATGAAAAATATATAGAAGCAAATATAAGGAATAAAAAAAAATTAGATTATGGAATAGCTTGACATTTTAAAATTATTTATTTATTGCTTTTTAATTCAATGTTTTAAATGTAAGTGTAGTGTAACATAATTGTATTTTGGTTGAAAACGTCAAATATGAACAGAAAATACACGAAGAAAATATGAAGATAGATAAAATGACAGCAATTATTCGTAACACTGTTAATTGAACAAAACTACATTTGACAATATTATTCACTACCTGATTTAATTTGTTCATATTATATTGAAAAAGTTCAACTCTGAAAAGAAACTCCTTCAGCACCAAGGAATTTTTAGAAGAATTTTTCAAAAAATTCTATGGATGAAAAAAAACAAAACAAAACAAAAGAACGACAATTTTGTTACAAGAAGATTTTGAAGTTGATGACCTATTGGATAAGCATGAACAACCAAGAATTTAAATGTCACTGTAAATTATACTGAAGCATTGAAAATACAACATTTGTTTTAATCAGCTTTGAAATAAATTATGAAGATAACGGGATGGAAATGTATGTTAAAATATTAGCTGCTCCAACTCTGGTTAAAAAAATTATCAAAAATTGATCTCACTTTCATGAGCAGTTTTTACTATGTAAAATTAAACACAGCAAATAATTGTTTTGGTTTAGCTCCATCGATCAAGAAATGAAGTAATTTTGCCTTATGATATTATTTATCGGAGCATAAATTTTGTATTTTTGAATTAACTTTTGTATAGAACAAAAAAACTTTAAAATGAAAATGTATTTACACAGGAATCAAACAAACAAATATTTGTTAATGGTTACATACACGCTTTAAAATTATAAGGAACCTGTGGTCAAGGTCTGGAAATGACAAATTAGAACCATTGATGTCAAACTAACTTAAACATAGTTTGAATTTCAAGAGAGAAAAATAAAAGATTTGAATCAACAGCCTTCGTCACAAGATAATAAATTCAATCTAATAAGACCAAAAAGAGGAATGCATTGAAATTGCGAAAACCGGATGACGGAGAATCTGGACTTCAGAGATACAAGTATGTGAAGCCGGTAATTACAATAAAATACAAGCTGTAGTATAGCTGTCAAATTATATGCTTTTAATTATTTCAAACAGTACATTTTTGTGCAGTAAACAAGTAAATAAATATCTTGGAGGCAATAATTTAATTTGTTGAAATTTCTTTTATCAAACGGAGCTCGGATTTTCGTCCTTGGATCTTGTCGGTGGTGTGTATTTTGAATGGGCAGCAAGCTGAACTCTGCTCGACCCTGTATGTTTAGTATAGGCCTCCGAGGACATGCAGAGTGGGGGGATTTGGCAGCAGACTGTACATTATGCATCCCACCGACAACTTGGCCATGGCTTACAGATCTCTAGGCGATTTCTGACTCCGAGGTGCATTCGCGTCCGGCCTGGAGGTAAGCGATTGACCGGATTTTCGATTCATACACTTTCAAACTCTTTAAACTCTAAATCATGATTTTGTTTTATTTTCTAACCATCCAAAATTTTCGAAATAATTTCACGTCTTGAATTTAAACAAATAAGCAACTTGTTAGATTTTTTTGTAATATGATATTTACATTATATTAATGTTAGTCCGTAGCTTTATTAGTAAACAACGTTGATTTTGGGTAGTTTTATTAGATCAAAAACAGTAAAAATCTCTTTAAAAAGCATAAGTAGTAAAAATATAAAATTAATAAATGTTGTTCACCCAACTAACTAATTCATCGCGTGTAAAGAACTTAAAATAACCATGCTGAATATTAATTTTCTTAGTAATTAGTATTTGAATGAACCGCTTCATACGGGATATGTCACTGCCACGGCCCACCTAATACCACGAATTTGTACAACAACTTCTTACATGAAATAAGTGCGCTGGTAGTGAGGGATTTTGCAGAATCAGACACTATTATTCGACTAAAAATACTATTTTGTACTATCTGACTTAAAGATAGCACTCACTGTGAGCGTTTAGAATACTGTACTAATTTTTTCCTCCTTAAGACCGGTTCGGATATTGGAAAGTTCGGTTAAGCTCTGTCCGGATAAGTGAGGGTTTACTGTAATTATAAATTGTTATTGTTTTTTTAAGACCATATGTTAAGGAGAACCACTTAGTTATCTGAAAACAAAATTTAAATTGATGACTTTACGATATTTTTTTTTAGCGTCGCTTAATGGGTATCCTATTATCTGTACTATTCGACACGTAGAATTGAGATATGTATCGATCGATATACCGGAAACAATCGCTGAGTGAATATCTCACCCCCAACGTGAATGCACCCCAAAGTTACCTAGCGTAAGTAGGATATATTAAACTGTAGGTAGGTGCTTGTATGATGCTAACCCGTCGTAGCGTGGTTGTCTTTCTCCGCAGCAGGAGCCGGAGATCCAGTGCTGGCCGAGGAGGCCATGAGGAGACGGCTAGCCGCTGCTCATCACCCGCTACATCCCTTGCCGCTACCGCACCCAGCGCCGCCACCGCCTCCTAGCCAGGAGCCCGACAGCGAGCCTGAGAGTAGCTGCTCAGACTCGGGACCCGCCTTCAGGCACGCCGCTCCTTCACCCGCCGAAGACTCACCCACCGCTCCAGGACCTTCTGGTAAGTCTACATCAAAATGAAATTCTCATTAAAGTGTTATAAAAAAATAAATAAATATAATATGTTGTTTGAAAGTTTTGTTTTGTCATTGGATTATTCATGATTGGTAAAAAATTATTGGAGATATCCAATGCTTCCAAAAGGTTTTAAGGAACAAACACAACGTTTCTACAGGCATGACAAAATTAGGAATTTTACTTCATTTTTCAGTTATGAAAATTAATTATGTAAACTATGACATTTATTTCCTGTGAATTTCATGACTATATTTCCGAAAAGAATAATGGATATTCAAAACCATTTTCACCGTACGGTATTTTCGTTTGTTTTGGTCTCTAAAATGGAAAGTAATATTATTGATAGAAAATACCCTACCTCCTACCTAAGGTTCACAAAATTATGTTGATTACTACTTTTTTCATGAGCCTATTAACTGGCTTAAGTTAAGTGACGTTCAGGTATACTCCGAGAAAATTGTTTTGGGTTAGTTTAATAGGAACCACCTTCAGTATCGTTGAGCAACCCCCAGTGTCGGGGTAAAGGTAGCGTGATGTGTCAGACCTCCATGGCTTCAACTTGCCAACGCTACTTCTAATTTCCCCAGGGCCTTTTGATGTGATTTCATCGATAAAATCGTATTATGAAACAATCAATTGGTCCAAATTTATCAATTGGTCAAATTATTTAATTTCAGTCTGTCATCATGATTGTAGATTAGGGGAACTGTTTCTCAGTCAACTTGTATTAAAAGTGGTGAGATAGTCACTAAAATGCAATAAGGGGGCCAGTTCTTAGTCATCGTGTTTGGATGGACTAGGGGAACATTCAGAATAGTGTAATAGGATAAAAGGACAGTGTCACAGGGGAACATGCACTCATCAGTCATCGAGTTCTTGGATAGGTGAGAGTGGAACAGGCATTCAGTTATTGTGTTCTTGGATGGGTGAGATGTCTAATCAGGGCAGTGTAACAGGGAAACAGACACTCAGTCATCGAGTTCTTGGATAGGTGAGAGTGGAACAGGCATTCAGTCATTGTATTCTTGGATGGGTGAGATGTCTAATCAGGGCAGTGTAACAGGGAAACAGACACTCAGTCATCGTGTTCTTGGATGAGTAAAATGTCTAATCAGGGCAGTGTAACAGGGAAACAGA
This sequence comes from Stictocephala bisonia, assembly GCA_035578905.1. Lineage (NCBI taxonomy): Eukaryota > Metazoa > Arthropoda > Insecta > Hemiptera > Membracidae > Stictocephala > Stictocephala bisonia. Next base: position 3,525,021 of record JAQJVL010000035.1, on the reverse strand, counting down.
CACTCAGTCATCGTGTTCTTGGATGATTAAGAAGTCTAATTAGGGCAGTGTAACAGGAAAACAGACACTCAGTCATCGTGTTCTTGGATGAGTAAGATGTCTAATCAGGCCAGTGTAACAGCGGAACAGACACTCAGTCATCGTGTTCTTGGATGAGTAAGATGTCTAATCAGGGCAGTGTTACAGGGAAACAGACACTTAGTCATCGTGTTCTTGGATGGGTGAGAGGCCTAATCAGTGCAATGTTAAAGAGTCCTCATGCATTATTTATAACGTTTTCAAGTAGTTTCTTAACTTGACTACTAATTTGGTGGAGTATCAGATTCGATAGGTCTATTACTTAATTCAATCCCGAGCGTTCGCTTAAATTATTAATCCTTTTTTGAAAAAAAAAAATTCATAACTGATCTTGACGCTGACGCTCTCAACAAAATATATGTGTATTTTGCCAAAAGTAAACTGCAAGTAGTTAAGATTAGATAATTTAGTAAAACTGAGGCTAATTTCTAGTAAGCTGCGATACATGTGTCAGCCTTAAGTACTTTTTTGTACATCGTAAAATATTGAGTATAACTAATCATTTTTAAAGTAATCGGCTAGAAAGGTTAAACAAATTATTGATCCCATTATTTTGCAATCAAATGTTTGGATCCAGTTTTATTGTAGCCAAAAGTGACACTGGCTCTATCTAGTATGTCATTCGATAATATTACTCAATAATTTTGATTCAATAAATTTAAAAGTCGAATTATAATTTACAAACTAGGAACGAAAGTTAAAAAAAAAATAATAAGTTCATTCAATAGAAAAACCTTCCAAAAATATAAAGTAAAAATACATTTTAAATAGAAAACATAAAACTGCAATTAGTTGTTTTTAATTCGTGGTTACCTTTCGTAATTTGTTGTTGTTAGTTTCTGCAAATGTTTGTTATATTTCGATGGTTTAAAAAAAACTGTTTGAGCTAAATGAAGAAACATTTAGTATTTAATTGGGAATTAATTATCAAAAATGTTAATTGTTTTACATAAGATACAATGGATTAAAATATTTATAATTTTATCCTTATACAATATAGTGGATCTTTTCCGTTAATTCACTACCACTACTTTTTTGTTTCCGTTAGTTCACTACCACTTAATAAATATTCTATTACTTTAAACACTTTTCCCTGATCATTCTTACGTGCACTGTGGTATTCCTTATCCGCTAGGAATCCGTTATCGCTGGTCTTATCTTATCGCTTTCCAAGAACTTATACATCGGATAAGTCAATGATCGGATTTATCAGTTTCTGTTCAACTTTAGTAGCCTAACCTGACCTAACCGTAAATGCAATAAAAAAGTAGTGTTAGTGAAATAACGAAAGTAGTAGTAGTAGTGAATTTTCGGAAAAGGCCCAATGTGTTTATTTTTATTATGTACATTCTATACAATATTCTACTTCATTATGAATTTGTTTAAAAGATATGTTTTTATTATTATCTAAAAATTGTATTGTAGTATTGATTTGTTTAAGCATATATTTGAATTTTCCATTCCATCTAAATGCAGGAAAACTACCTTACCTTACCTTACCTAGCTGGCCACTCAAACCCAAGTTGGTTTTTGGCCTCACCAACAGCTTGACGCCATCTTTGTCGGTCATCCATCATGTCCTCTGTAGCTCTTATGTGTCTCATGTCTTTTTGGACTTGGTCCCACCAGCGAAGTCTTGGTCGTCCTAAAGGTCTTCTTCCTCTTGGTATATCTTCCAAAGCTGCTCTTAAATTGGAGTTCCTGTTTCTTCTGTGAACATGGCCTGCCCATCTTAGTCTTTGACTTTTAATTGTTGCAATTATGTCTGGGTCTGTATAGAGTTCTCGTAATTCTCGGTTTTTTCTTATCCTCCACGTACCATTTTCTAATATGGGTCCAAAAATCCTCCTTAGAACTTTGTTTTCAAAGGTTATTAATTTCCTTACCATTTGTTTGGACAGTACCCAAGTTTCCGATCCGTACATAACAACAGGAAGTATCATTGTTTTATATATTCTTAGTTTTGTTTTCTTAGAGAGTATTGTACTTTTTAGGAGGTTTTGAAGGGACCAGTAACACCTATTGCCACTGAGGATTCTTGAATTAATTTCTGTTTCCTCTGTATTATTTTCATTAATGATTACCCCTAGATACTTAAATTCTGTGCATTTTTTAAAGGAGTACGTTCCAACAACTAAAGAATTTTGGACTTGAGCTGTGTTTCTTCCAACAACTAAATATTTAGTTTTTTCTGTATTTATTAGTAGTCCTATTTTTTTGGCTTCTCTAATGAGGGTTTTTATTAATTCTTTTAGATCATTTTCACTTTCTGCCATGAGAACTACATCATCTGCATAAGCCAGAATATTCATTCTATTGCCTACTTCAAGGCCGAGGTGTTGTTGGTTGACTTCCTTTAAAGCTCCTTCTATAGCTAAATTGAACAACAAAGGTGAGAGCCCATCTCCTTGTCTTACTCCAGTGTTGACCATGAATTCTTGAGTGTACTCGTTATTAATGATTACTTTGCATTTAGACCCCTCTGTGCAATGCTTTGCTAGTGTAATAAGCTTTTCTGGTATGCCATGTTGTTGCATATATTTCCATAATTGTTTTCTATTAATACTGTCATATGCTTTACTAAAATCAACAAATAGCATATGCGCTGTCTTATTAAATTCCCAATATTTGGATAGTACTTGTTTTAGGATGAATATTTGATCTGTTGTGGATCTTTGGGATCTGAAGCCAGCTTGATAATCTCCAAGAATTTCTTCTGCATAATCTACTATTCTATTATTAATTATTTTGGACAATACTTTGTAGGCACAACTTATTAGTGATATTCCTCTATAGTTATTGCAGTCTAGCTTATCTCCTTTTTTATAAATTGGGACGACTACTGCAGCTTTCCATTCCTCAGGAATTTTTTCTGTTTCCCAGATATTCAAAATTAATTCATGTAGTTTTTCGATTAGTTTTCTTCCACCTGCTTTGAGTAGTTCTGCTGGAATATTGTCCTCTCCTGGAGCTCTATTGTTTTTTAGAGATTTTACTACATAATCGACTTCTTCCATAGTAGGGGTGTTAATTCTTGGTTGAACGTTTTGGTACTGTTCTTCTTCATTGCTCAAATTTAGAGTTCTACTGTTTAAGAGCTCTTCAAAATAGTTTTTCCATATATTTAAAATCTCTTTTTGATTACAAATAACATGGCCCTCTTTATCTTTTACTCCTATAGATTTTACCTTACGTCCATTTTTAAAAAATCTAATAAAATCAAAAAAGTCTTTGGTGTTACACTTATTGCTATCTTTTTCCGCTTTCTCCAACTGCTCTTTGATAAATTTTCTCTTTGCTGCTCGTAATACTTTATTAACTTCTCTGTTAGTCTTTTCATAGTTTTCCTTTGTAATTATGGTTTCCTTATTGAGCAAAGCATTTTTTGCTTTAATTCTTTCACTTATTAGTCTCTGACAATCTTCATTAAACCAGGGTTTCTTGTTTTTTGTATTCTTTCTAAATCCTACAACTGTTTCTGTGGATTCCTTCACAGCCGTTTTGATGTCTTGCCAGATTCTCTCTACTGAGTCGTCCGGTTCTAGTTGTTCTAGAAGTCGGAACTTGTTGGATATTTCCAGCATAAAATCTTTTCTTATGTTGGGATCCTTTAACTTACTTATATTAATTTTTGGCACTATGGAGTGTTTTTCCCTCTTAACCAATTGAAGCTTTTGTCTAAACTTGGTAATGACCAGATAGTGATCTGTGCCACCCTCGGCTCCTCTCCTACTTCTTACATCTATTAAGCTGCTTTTATGCCTACTTTCAATTAAAACATGATCAATTTGGTTTTTGGTTACACCATTAGGAGATACCCATGTTGCTTTATAAATATTTTTGCGAGGGAAGTGAGTGGACATGATATTTAAATTCTTCGAGCATGCAAAACTTATTAATCTTTGTCCATTATCATTAGATACATCATGTAAACTATTGCCTCCTGTGTACTGTTTCCACACTTCTTCATTCCCAACTTTAGCATTTGCATCTCCTAATAATAATTTTAAATCATAATTAGGTAAATTTGCCATCACTTGATCTAATGAATCATAAAATGAGTCCTTGGCATCATCATCAGCTTCCTCTGTTGGTGCATAAAAGGATATTATTGAGACATTCCTAAATTTTCCTTTCAGTCTTACGTAGCATATCCTTTCGCTGATTGGATTAAATGTCATTATAGCTCCCATCAGTTTCTTTGCTATAGCAATACCTACACCTGCTTGGTAACTTCCATTATCACAGCCACTGTAATATAGTGTATATACATTAGAGTTAATTATGCCATTAAAAGGCCATCTTGTCTCTTGGAGAGCGGCAACATCCAATTTATACTTTTCAAGTTCTTTGGTAACTATATCCACTTTTCCTGGCACAGCCAGGGTCCTAACATTCCAAGATCCGATTCTCAAGTCCATTGAACAAAGCTTAGGTCTGTTTCCATTTGGTCCAACCAATTCCGAGGCTAACTGTTGGTGTTTCTGAACAAAAGGATTTTTATAGGGTAAGGTTGTTAGCCTTACGCCAAACCCCCAACCTGGAGGACCAGGGTATCCCTTCTAGTCTGGCTCCTACCTCACGAAGACCTGTCCGGCAAGGGAGGCCCTACCAGTAGCAAAGCTACCGCCGGCATAGCTCTCGAGGTTGTCAGAGCACACAAGCCCCACCGCCACATCAAGGCAAGGATACCTTCGGGGGGTAGGAAAACTACAGACGAATAAAATTAAGTTAGGGACTGGAAGTTTCAGTAGAATTGTAAGTTTTTCCAAAGAAACAACGGAACAAGGATATGTTATATCTTCGATTCAATGAATATATCTAAATATAATTATCACAGATAATACTGCATTCATCCTGGAAGTCAAGTAATAACTTTCCGATATTATACAATGTTTAATATCGATACTATTCACGTTCTTAGAATATAAGAAATTAATAATGCAGATAACTTGAGTATTAATGGAATCACATAGAAAACTTATACATGAAACTTCATTGATTTCGATTTAAAAGATTTAGTTAAATGTTTATTTTATGATTATTATGATTAGAATAAATGTTTTCAATATTTTGAATGTTTCAAATTTTAAATGTTTTCAATATATAAAAAATACCCTTCTAGACATTTTCTGACAGTGTCAAACTTTTACAATTATATGTTATTACAAAAACAAGCAGAATATAAGAATATTTTGAGCATTTTGGTATTCAGAAAATATGTTAAAAATAGCATTTGATTACAAAATGGAAACTAATCTTCAGAGAAAATGTCTGCATAGAAATCAAAACCATGGAAACCATTATTTTTGTACCAACTGCAACTGTCTATTCCTATACGTAATATGTAACCCAGCATTGACAAATGAATTGCAACCAGTTCGACAAGAAACCTGTTATGTAGTTTATTAATGAGGTTTAGTACTGCGTGATCATCACAAGCCTCTCCTAACAAGATCCTATGTTGTAACGTTTAAGCAATGCTATAAAAATAAATAAATAAAAAATAAAAAACTCAGAGCATGCTCATGAGTCACAGATGAAACTTGCCCTAAGAAACTGTTTACTAGGTGCTCTAGCAATTGACAATGGTAAGGATCCATCTAGTTAGCTAATGCAGATCGACGTAAAGCTATGTCGAGATATACAATGTCTTACAAACACCATGGAGTGTTTCCTGTACAAATTAAGGTAAAACTTATGTGAACTGGAACTATTATGTTGATCAATATTTCAAATATCCTATTAGTTAACCAAACCTTAATCTAATTATACAGAATTATAATGGTGTATATGATATATTTCAGGTCAGCAACCAGGAGGTGGAGGCAGTGACTACCCTTCACCCAACATCTCCGTAGGGCCTCCCATCCACCCACCGCCACACCTGCTACCCTACCTCTATCCACACAGCCTCTACCCCGGAGCCTCGGGTGGACACCCTCTCCTGGGCCCTGGGCACCCGCTGTCGCTATTCGGAGCGGCGGCCGCCCACCACTCCGTCTCGCCCGGCCTGCTCGCCTTCAACACCTTAGCTCTGGCTCAGCACCCCTTCTTCAACCACGCAGCGGCGTACAGTGCAGCGGCTTCAGCTGGTCTCGGACCCCACCATCACACATCACACTCGCTCAAGGTCCACAGGTTCGCCCCATACTCACTACCCGTCACTCCGACCCCACACTCACTGGTCTCTCCCCTGGGCTCCGGCTCGGCCTTCGAGACCGTAACCCCCGGCGCAACGAGTCCTTCGCTACATCCCGTCACCTCACCGCCGCCACCACCATCACCCGAGTCCTCACCCAAGCCCGACTCCAGTGAACTCAAGAGCATAGAGAAGATGGTGAACGGACTAGAAGTAAAGGCCCAAAACCACCACCATGTCAAGTGTGAGGAGTCAAGTGGGGGGAAATGAGAGTCGAGGGAGGGGGGTCTGGTGGCCGTGCGCTAGGACTCTAGCCCCCCTAGCCCTAGCTAGCCCTACTAGTCACTCACTGTACGTCTCGTCAGTATGTGTACATAGCGCTGTATATAGAGTCGATGTACATAGACGTCAGTGACGGTGGACGGTGTGGTGGTCGACTGTACATAAATCACTCCATTCCACCCCGCTGTTACTTTATTGTTTATTAGTCGATAGCTTTAAATGCACAAAGAGATTTGTATTAAACGTGAACATAATGGAAAGTGTGTGTCGAAGTAGAGCCAGAGGAAGATAGACGAAGGAAACCTAGCAATAACGTAGCTTCTCGCCACCAGCCTATGTAGTGTATATTATTATTGGTTAGCATAGAACTGTGCGGAAATTTAAACCGATATATCTATGTGAATACAAATATTCGATATGAGCTGTGTGTTTTTATATACCCCAATGAACCTGTCTAGAAACTCTAGTTTGTTCAATATCCAAGGTGAGTCTTTAGCTATGTTAGGTAGGTGTTATTGATTCATCACCATATATTCGTTCTTGCAAGGTTAAACTAAACATACAACATGCACAGATTATTTTTATAAGTAATACAATATCCTTGAACTAGCAATGGACCTATACCAACCTTGAATTACCGTAGAAAACACTTCTATCAATGTAATGTTATAACAGTGAACAGAAATTGAACGAGAAAATTAAAACATAAACACGATCGGATGAAATTAAAGTGGATTGGCCCTAAAATATTCAATCTTTGAGGAAGTGGCTCTCACACCAGGACCAAACCCTTTTCAGAAAATATTAGAGCGGTTGCCTATAGAAAAACATCAATGTGTAGACTTTGTATTAGGTCAACAATTGACATGAAATCTCTTTCTCGTTTCTAACGTATTTTGAGCCTTGTTGTAAGAAAATGGTGGGAAAAGACAGTAATGTGGTAGGAATGGTACAGTAAAGGCTTTGAGATTAAAATGGATCCTTTAGCAATATACCATAGTCCTCACTCTTTCTTCTCCCCTAGGTGAGGGATGGATATATCCGCTATATTTATTGCGCTCAACTATGTGTATGGCTGAGCGTTCAAACTCCACTTGTTCGACCGTAGGCCTACACATCATTCCAGTCCTAAAAACGTACTATTGCCCCGCAAAAATCCACGAAGTTGGTTGGCAGCAGTTCCTAATTCTCTCGCTGTTGAAATAAATCTCCAAAACGTTGTAACTAAGCCCATCCCTGCACCTGTTGGTTCTTGTACGTACATATTCCATGACATTTTAAGTTGTTCTCAGTCTTGTCATCCACGACGACTTATAGGAAATGTACATATATAATCATGTTACCAACCTACTTCACCTTCCTGTGAACCTACCTAAAACCTGCCTATTTTGTACATCACTATTTGTGTGCCCAATAGAGACGAAAAAATATAAAACGTGACCATATTAGTTCCAGTTCATCTTCCTGTGGATTTTGGAAATAAAACACTAAGGTGTTTAATGTATTATATGATCGGACCATTTAAAATTCCACTTCGTATTTATTTCAGAGCCAGTTATATCGTCTTTCAATAAATTTTGCACAAAATTAACAATATAGTCAATTAGCATCACTAATATGTGATCCTCATAGTTCTAATTCCTCTTCTTATAGATTTTTTAAAATACGGGGTGCCTCACGGTAATCGTCAGATATTATTTCATTTGAGAACTTCCACAGTATTATACATATTTAATTTTGTTGTAATTAAATCAATCAATCTGTAAAGGCTCTCTACTGAAGAATATTTTCATTACAGAGGTTTATGTTTAAGTATAAATTTAAGTTAAAATATGTTATAAATTTAACACAAAATGCAACACAAGGGTAATTTGTTTTAGCTTATTATGGCTAAACTTAGAATTCTTATTTTTAACGAATTCGAGATTATCACCGTTACTTTACATAACAATATTAATTTAATAATAATTTAAACGCTATAGGCTATCTATAACTTATATTTAACATACAGGGTGTTTTGGAACTCTTTACCCAAAATTTGAGGTATAGTTCTGGACACGAAAAAAGTCATATAACTGTTTGATCTATCTCGCTTCCTTAACCGTCTGTCCGTATATTTGTGATTTTTATAAAAAAAATAATAACTCAGGAACCGGTAATGCCACAGATTTCAAAATTTTCGTACATAATAAGGCTGATAGCACCCAAATGAAAAATGATTTTCGATATTTTTTGTTCAACCGTTTGGAAAAAGCTTACGTTTTAAAAATTGACAAAGGAACAAACCATTAAATTTCTTATCCTAAGCTACTTCCAAACGATTAATAATATAAAAATATTGAACATAATATTACGTTTAGGTGCTATCAGCCTTATGCACAATTTGAAATCTGTGGCATTTATGGCTTCTGAGTTATTATTATTTTTTTTAAATCACAAACATACGGACAGACGGAGAACGAAGCGAGATAAACCATACTAATATATGACAATTGTTGTTTGTTTTCGTGTCATATATTGCCATTTAGTCCAGAATTAAATGCCAAAGTTCGGCTAAAGAGTTCCCTAACACCCTGTATATTAATGAGAACACAAGTTTGTATAGTATCTCTTACGACAAAAAACTAATATTATTGAAAGCCAATCAATGAATATAAATTAAATTTTGGTTATTTATTAATAGGATGAAACTGGAATACGTCCATTATTTTATAATTTCAAAATATGTATATATAAGTGAATAGTTGTTTAATTTTACTAAAATATTTTACATACCAGTGACTTAGGTGGAAACCCTAGTTTTATTTATTTGTGGTATTTTATTTTTAATTAAACATTTACAGATAGTTAAACCTCCTCAGGAAAATTCCCCAAATAATAGATTTTATTTGAAAATAAAGACTGACTATTGTTTATTTAGTAAACCCTAGTTTATTATACTTCGAGAGGCGGCCTTGACCTCAAAACCTCTCCTCTCTTCAGGTGCAAGTCCCCACTTAATTTGCCCATATTCTTAGCTTATACTCCACACATTCCTCATCTTAATGAATCAAATATCCTATCTTACCTACATTGGGTGTGTTATTGCCCAGTCTCCCCCCTCAAGATCAATAATTTTACTCTTCTTACTGACCTAAGTCAAGCGCTCTTCATCCAGCTTCTCATTATCAAAATCAAATTTGATAATTTTCCTTCCATTTAATGTGATATAAGTCCAACGTTCCCCCATTAATATAAAATAGATTAACTCATTTTGTTTACTTAGAATATTGTTTCATTAAACGTTCTCTATCAATATTTATTAAATTTACTCACTTTCCCTCCTTATAGACTATGAAATCAGTCCAATGTTGCTCATTAATATAAAGTAAGTTTACTCCCTTTCCTTCCATAGACCATGACATTATTCCGTTCCCTAATCAATATAAAGTTAATTTCCTCTCACCCAGCTAGACATGTAAAAGGTGGTGGCCCTCCTACCCACCTATCCATTTACAAGGAGTTACCCTCCCACCCAACCATACAAGTACAATGTGGTGACCCACCCATCCATCCATACATGTGCAAGGTGGTAACCCTCCCACCCACCCATACATGTACAATGTGGTGACCCGCCCACCCACCCATACATATACAAGGTGGTGATCCTCCCACCCACCCATAGATGTACAAGGTGGTGACCCTCCCACCCAACCATACATGTACAAGTTGGTAACCCTCACACTCACCCATACATGTACAAGGTGGTGACCCTCCCACCCAACCATACATGTACAAGTTGGTGGCCTTCCCACCCAGCCATACATGTACATGGTGGTGATCCTCCCACCCACCCATCCATTTACAAGGAGTGACCCTCCTACCCACTCCTACGCACTAAATGCTCTTCAGAATTGACCGCCTAAATGTGAGAGCAACATTATAAAATCTTAACTTGAGCACATTTTTGCTGTATGTAAATTGTTACATTGTTTTAACGTTTTAAGAGTTTAACCATGCTATTTCAGAGGCAAAGAAATTCTTTGAGGTTAGACCCATCAAAGTCATGACACAAAACCTTTATCACAGGTGAAATAAACGTTTTAAGCCCAATTTAAAACGTCGCCTCTTCTCGTGTTCTCTGTATTATATGTTGGCAAAGCTGTGCCTACCTCTATGGTTAAAACCAACCATTGACCAATAGTTAAACTATTTATAAGTATAGATTAAGTCTATACTACTATTACTATTTCCATATTCATAGTAAACCATGGAAATGCCTTAATAAAATGATTATTTACGTGAACCCTTACTAAAATATACGAGGTGAAAAAATATGGAAAAAATTTCACAGCAATGTTATTTTTGCCATTGATAATTTATTTTTTTAAATAATTGTATTCCATAAAATATAATTTTTTATCAGAATAATTCACTTGAAACCGTTAAGTAGCGGAGAGATAATTTGTTCAAATTAGTAACTTTGAAGTTCAAATGACCACTACTCTGCAAAGAATAAATCTTTCGAAGTCCAGTTTACGGTAATTGATTTCTCTTGAATAGACCTTTAATTTGATACCAAACTCGACCTAGTATTACATTGAAGATTTTCGTTCAACTTCTCATGGGCCGTCCCCCTGAAAAGATGAACTGTCGCTAATGGCGTCAAAGAGTATGTTCTTTGTAACCATGATCATACAAGATTTCACTTTTACAAGTGAAGTCATACAAAAGTTGTGAAGGCGTTTCCATATTTTTTCACCCTAGTATTTATTGAACTTGAAATTAAAATTAACGGAGAGAAAGAAAACTTGAAATAGTAGTAAGTTGATTTTGCAGGAACGAGTCTTCGGTTAGTTATCCCATTCGGAGTTATGGAGAGATCTGGTCCTTCCTCTATAAAACAGGTAAACATTTCTCAGATTACCTTTGTAATAACTTATTTATTCATCCAAAGTGACAATTTACAATCGTACTGGTAATTCAACATACAGTAACTTAAATGTCTTTGTAATGTAATTAAAATTAAGCTAAGCGTAACATACTTGATAAGGAAACAACAATGTATTTACAACAATCCATAGTTTATTCGGGAGATTTTAATTACCATTGTTTGAATTACCATTTTTTCACATGAATATCTTTTGTATGCACAAGTCTTCTATTAATATTTATATGTAAACTATACTATCTGAAATTTAGTTTATGTCAGAAAATTCCCGTAAAAAGTATGTCTAGTTTATTTATTTTTATAATAATAATATATTACAGCTGATGCCAATAACAACATAGAATTTATATACATACAGCCATACTATAACATGCAAAAACAGGTTTGCAATACATCTAATCTATGAAAAACAGTCCCAGTCCGTGAATTATATTGATTTTTGCAGCAACTTAAGACTAAAATTGAAAAATAAATTATGAAAGATATGCTAATATTATATAATACTGGTATTAATTTAACAATTAAAAAATTAAGTGTTGAAAAGGTGAGAAATATAAGACTATATACAGGGTGTCTATTATGTCTGGAAACAACAAAATATTTTCTTTATTAATCGAAATATAAATTCGAAACTTTTACAATCTTATTAGCTCTTGGAAAACTACTTTTTGGAACAATGTTTGGTCATGTCGTGCTTAAGGGGGATGTCCTGTCGAGGGTATTGTCAATATTCTTTAAGGAAGTCTATACTGTGATACATCACTTTCAAGGGTATAGTGAACTGAATTGAATGCCACAAACTGCATGTATAAGGAATTACTACATCAGAAAATAGAGTACTTTGTTTAACAATTTCATTTTCACTTCATTGTCAAACTGAAGACAGAAGACAGTTCAAACATTTACTTTGTCACCAAATGGTGCTAAAAGGTTAGTGGTAAGCTTTTTTAACATCGTAAATTATTTTTTATTTATATAAGAAATTAATAAAATAAATCATTATATACAGACTTTTATTGTAATAAAAATGAATCAAAAAGTACTAATAAAATCAGCTCAAAATGGACATTTTGTTTTATATCAATTAAACATATTAAAAAATATTAGAAAATTTACTGTAAAACATTACTGTGGCAAGAACCATCCTGAATATCCTATTTTTAATATTCAGGATAACTCTATTTTATGATAGAGAGATTCCTTAGAGATGCGGTTTGTGGAATTCAGTTCAGTTCACTATACCCTTTAAAGTGATGTATCACAGGGTAATTGCTTCCATAAAGATTATTGACGATACCCTCGACAGGACGTCCCCCCGTTAGTGTGACATGACTCAACATTGTTAAAAAAAAGGTGCCCAATCTCTACCACGATTGATTTTAGAGGTAATAAGTCATATGATTTAATGGTACTAAATTATATGACAAATTAAAAATGAAGTTTACAAAAGAAGTAATAATAATAATCAGGAAGTTATAATAATACTCAATGATTTTATTTTTAAAGTTTTATAAAACAATAAACATGGAGAGTAAATTATAAATTCTGGACATAAAGTTTAGAGGGGTGATGCATCCTAAATTTGTGCGTGAGTAGTTGTGTCTCGGAACGACAGAATCTAATTGGGATAACAGGCCGTGGTGGCTCAGTAGTTAGGCTTCGGACTGCGGAGGGCAACAAGGTCCAAGGTTTGAATCCCCACTGAGCCAACTTCACTCATTGAATAAAGTTCATGCACAGGCTTGTAAGCCCATGTGAACTGGCAAGTGAAGTTTAAATTAAATGAAAAGAAAAAGGCCGCTATCGCCAGTTTTTGCGGGAATATCAGAATACTATCTTCTCACCTGTTAGAAAGGCTTGTAACTTCAAAACGATCAATAGTTACGATTATGAAAGAACGTTAGTGAGGATTCCAAATTACTTGAAGTGTAATTATCACAAAATCTTCTTTTGAATATTTCCCATCATCTCTGAGGGATAATTAACTTTCGGGTACCATACAATTGACCCGTATTCTAATTTTGATCCAACAAGAGTGAAAAACAATTTTAATGATAAAAATCTATCCGCCTTTTTGATAAAACCCACTAAAGAAAAACCGATTTGCACAAAGATTTATGTATCATAGTAATATGAGTATTAAAAATGAATTTTGAAATATATACAAGTATTTATTTGTAAATGTATGTTTATTTGTACACATGTTTCATCGTACTGACATAAGATTTATTTATTTTGTATTAAGGCCTTTATTTTATATTGTTCAATCAGTCCTGAAATAATATAAAGTGTTCTTTCTATAAATGTCCTTTATAAAATTATAAGTTTATTAATATTATATTTTTGTAAATTGGGAGTTATCAAAAGATAGTTATATTTTCAGCCCTGTATTAGATTGACTGCAATTACTTAGATAAAATAGTACATTATTCCCTCCAAACAGTCTTCGCCTTGGATGTTTCAATTTCATTACAGGTTTCATTATGTATTACACAAAATAAAAATGAAAAACCCTTTATTTTCATTAAAGATAGTTAACAAAGCAGGAATAATATAATATAAAACTGGTCAGCCTGAGCAAGTTCATTGTCAAGTTTAAGGTTTAGTTTTGTACTTTTTATATGTTTTCATTAAAGATAGTTAACAAAGCAGGAATAATATAATATAAAACTTGTCAGCCTGAGCAAGTACATTGTCAAGTTTAAGGTTTAGTTTTGTACTTTTTATATGTTTTCATTAAAGATAGTTAACAAAGCAGGAATAATATAATATAAAACTGGTCAGCCTGAGCAAGTATATTGTCAAGTTTAAGGTTTAGTTTTGTACTTTTTATATGTTTTCATTAAAGATAGTTAACAAAGCAGGAATAATATAATATAAAACTGGTCAGCCTGAGCAAGTACATTGTCAAGTTTAAGGTTTAGTTTTGTACTTTTTATATGTTTTCATTAGATTTTAAGTTTTTGATATTATATTAAACTTATTGTATTTTGTAATTATTTGTTTTTGGATGGTAAAAATTATTTTTAATAATTGAAAAAGTATAATTTAAATTTCTATAAAATTGCGTATGAATGTTTAAAATGCTGTCTGTGGACGGTATATAATTTTATTTTCAGTACTTTATTGCAAACAGGATCGTTTGTGGGAACAATACTTGCTCTCCATTTTCACTGGACCAGGATCAATTTTCTGTGGTTTATTGAATGTATAGACTTTCAGTTATTGTTGTTCTTTGAGACATATATTTAAACGCGCTTTCATATTGTGATCAGAATTTCACTCCTGTAATAGAATGCCAATTAAACACCACTTTGATAGCAGATTGACTGTCAGTTATTGACTTTTAGAAGTGAAACTGGCTCAATAAACCCCTTATCTGAACCCCAAGTTCACGTATAACACAAGTATAACAAGTGGAGTGGTAATCATACAATTATCATTTGAAGTACAGTAATTTTTTATGAAAATTTCTACTTCAAACTTGGCAGCTCAGTCAGTATTTATCAAGAAAAGTAATCCTTGAATTGTTCCTCCTAAAATAGGTAATTTTCCTTTACAGGCAAAGGCAATGGAAAATGTAAAACCCAACACATGTGCAAGGTTCTACAAACCAATTAATATTTTACCTAAGCCTAGAAGTGGTGGTTAAAATGTATCTAGTCGCGGGCCATTTTTCACTGTGTCGCAAGTGTATTTTCAAAACATTACTAAAAATCTATAAAATATTCAAATACTATAAGTTTATACACTATTTTGATCAAGAAATAGCACAGAATACTATAAAAATATGTTTAAACTTGAAAAAATGTATATGTTTGCTATATGTAACATAATAAAAAAAACTGAAACTAAACAATGGAGAGCGTAAAAAGGGGGAAACTGAGGAAATAAATAAAATATTAAAAATGTTACCGCCAAAATTTGCTTAATTTTGTCTACTTTTAGAAAATATAATAGATTACTGTATATAGTTTTTTTTATAAAATTCATTTTTATATTTATAAATACCAGAGAGCGTAGCAACATTAGCGTATTACATCAACAATCACGTCTGCAAAACTAAGAGGATCAAAATAAAAGTGAGCTGTTCAGAAAGATAAACTTGTCCTCTTTCCAATGGTATCTAGATATCTTCGCTACGTTAGACTGATCATACTATATGACGTGAAATACGACGGGCGTACGTGTCATTCAAAAATGAACGACTGCCATTTTAAGGGTTAACAGCCTAAATACTCTTGGTATAAAACAATTTAAGTCACAAAAAATACTTATCCAATAACGTTTAAAATAAAATGCTTAGTGCAGAAACGTTTGGGAAGTCACTGACGTCATTTTGAACATTTTTAATTATGATACTTAACTAACTACTGACCAATATTTATATATTGGTGATCAAAATTGTTAAATATCATGTTCACACCCCATTGGAACCTGTTTGCGAAGTTCCAAACATTCACCTCGTTAGATGCTGCAAAAAAATGTAGTGGAGATCTAACATTTATCTAAAATTAATGTTATCTCCAAAAACGAAGAGAACCTTTGAGACATCTTAGTCCAGCAATTCTTGTCAGAATGGATTATTAACCATATTTTAGAGTCATTCATTATACTAGTATCAGATAATAAAGTAGATACACCAATTTATAGGCATTTATCACTTCTCCCCTTTAACTCCCAAATTTTGAAATATCACACGTAAAAGTGTTTAGGAATCAAAAGTATTCAAGTACATTCTCATTATCTTTCCATACAAGTTCCTGTAAGGAAATTGTCAAAACTTCACTATCGTAAACGATAATAAATTATAATTGAAATCGTTAAAAATCAATATGTGACGTTATGAATCAGGTGTTGATTAGTTCTACTCAACAAAAACGAAACAGTACAAGTGCTTCCATCTCTAACCAGAGTCGTTTAAAAAGTTAAAAGTAACATGTAAATTAAGTGGTAAATTAGATTGCAAAAAAGTAAAGTAAAGAAGTAACTAAATTCGTAAAATATTTGGCTTTACCTGGCTAACAATATCTCTTCCCTATTTTGTACACTACACAAATTTGACGGAGATATTTTAAACTCTTATCGTACAATAGTTACTATAGTTTGTCAATTTCTAAGTTAGATGGTTAGCATTTCGCAATAATGATCGTTTTGCCAAAACTGATCTTTAAAATACCTTATGTTCTATAAGAATGTTATTTAGTACCATAATTCTTTGGATTTTAATCCGGGAAGATCCCTTCAACTGTAAAAAACAAAAACCATTTAATTTCAATGCGATAGTCACCTATTTGATTGTAATAAGATAGTTTGCAAAATCTTATTTATTGTTCTGAGAGTAAATTCATGCAGACAGAGATAATAATACAGAAACCAAAGATGGCAAATTATTAATCCTAAATAGTATTTAAATGTCAAAATCACAAAACGAAATGTATTTCCAAAATATTTTATATATTTTTAGAAAACCAACTTAGTTTGAGTTTTAAAAACAACTAATATTTTGTTATCTGAATTCAACTTATTAATTGGATGGTTAAAAGTGACTTTTCACAGCGGTTTAATTCCACATAAAATTCTGCACGAAACAAAACCTATTTTTAATAGAAATATATTTTTAGTAACAAGGTAATACAATCACATCTAAAATATATTAAAAACTACTGATTTATTATAAAAATATTACATTTAACAAGATTATTTCAACAGGAAACTAAAATAGGATTCAGCAAGATATGTTTCCTAAATTCACTTGCTGAAAGAAAAATCCACTTTAACCAAGACAAACACAAACACTCAGAACTCAAAATATCTTTATTTAAGGCAGAAAAATTTACATTTATTAGAAATTTACATTTAGCATTTTACAAATACTATACGAGCATACAAAATCTTAAAAATAAAAATATTAAAATTTTCAGAGACCTCTAACTTAAAAGGTATTATAAACTTTAAATTTTTATACGAACCAGGTTAAAGATGGCAGCACTTGTACGTATCGTTTTCGTTGACTAGAATTGATCAACACCTGCTTTATAACGTAAAATGTTTATTATTACAGATTTAAATTAATTATAACAAAAATATTACAAAAATAAAAATTATAAAAATACGAACCGTCAAGAACTGATGCCCTAGTATTACGGTTATCATTTAACATTACATTTTTGCCAAGACAATATTATAGGAATAAATTGGGAAACAATTAAACTATGAGTTATCTAAGAATTATCGAAAATATTTATTAAATAATGTCATTATATACGAGTAATGAAACTTGCCCGAGGTAGAATGTGTAAAGTTGCAAGACACTGACAGTCTGGAAACTAAAGTGCATGGGTCTAAAGATGCGACACCTTGCCTCTTGCTAAGCACACGCAGTCTTCAATGATTCCTTGACAAACAAGGGTGGACTTATCTCTAATCTCCCCCCTCCTTTTTCTTCCCGCTCGATGTGTACCAAGTAGCTTCCTTCAGTCTATGACTTCTTGAAAATTGCTCTCAGAACAGAAAATATTACCCTCTCACTATTTCTTGTCGTTCATTCTTCTTTTCTCTGATGATTTGTTTTGAAAATTGTCCTCTCCTTAGGGAAGTATGTTCAACTCAACGGTAAATATGCTTCAACCAGCTCTGAGCAGCTCACCCTTATAAAGAAAGCCCGCCATCCTGCATAGAGCATTTTCTTCTCAGTCTCTCTTTACAAAGATTCCAGGTTCACTAATGTAGCTAAATTTCCCCTTCCAATTAGCTTACTTTGTATGAGGATGAAAGAAGGCTCGGAAACTATGATTCGACTGCTTCAGTTATGAACCACGGTTCAGATACTAATAGGACTTTTTACTATTTTCGTTTTCCTTAAAGTGATTAATAAATGCCCCTGTAGTACAGTGAAAAAAATTTACCACAGTTTAAATTGACAGACTTGTCAGCCACATAAGTTGAAAACCATAACTACGTAGTTGACGAGCCTAAAAAATGTACGATATTGACCCATAGCAACCATATACGATGGTGATGGTATAGATAAGTAAACATAAACTATAATATCAATTGTATAATCGAAAATCATTTGAATAACAATATGTCAAATTGCAACTTTAAAAACACGAGAGAGGGAAAACATTAATTTGATAAAGAATTTTTGTTTTTGAATTAGATTAACTATTGGTCGAAAATTGCCAAAATGCGCTTTGTCTCCAATAAGTACGAGACTCGTAAATAGACTAAAAACACTAAAAGAAGAACAGTAATGCACGAAATAAAAGTAAATTAACTAATTCTGTGATTATCTATGTTTGGTATATTTGTATTCAGTTATTTCTCACATGGTGAATTCAATGCTTATTTACTTCTTCTCTAATTTTGTTAATAGCACATCTATGAGATCGTGCTGTTCAGTGTATGGAAGCTCTTGGAAAAGGGAAATTTAACTACTATCACCGTGTCTGATTCCTTCTAGAAAACAAACAAGATTGTTGAAACCCCGATCGTGTCATCTGATTGCTGTCTGTCTGGCCAGATTGTACTAATTCATGTATTTTGTTCTTTCTGTTCACGCATCATCTCTGCGTATCGGATTTTGTCTGTTTGTGCCGTTAGTCTCAATAAATTGAGAAATTGGTGAAATACGCTCTATACCATCAAAATTAGACAATTTAATGCAACATCAAGAGTTTGAATGTTTTGAAACATTTTATAAGGTTTTATATCAATATAGTTGCTCTCTCTATTTTCTTAGCTTTACAGGGTTATTTATTATCCCCTTTTACCCATTTTTGTTATTTATCTTGTATGAAACTGCAACCATGTGAAGTAAATATTTTTTTCGCCAATCCATTCACTTAATTGGTTTTCATGTTAAAATGCAAAGTACGTCGAACGTAAACTAAGGTCTCCTTGTTGAAAAATTAATTGTATGATTAGCATAGCTTGGTTAATTTTAAGACTGTAATAATTATTTAAACTAATTTGCTTAACATGGATCATACCTTAGTTCAACGGAAGATGTATCATCTGTTTCTATCGTCCATTTATTGAATCCCCCGACTTGACTTCAGAGCGCTCCTACAGCAAGTGCTGGAACTACGAGGATGTTCAAAATGCAATGACCAATGACTTGACGATACTAGCCAGCTCTAACCATAGGCAACGTTTTAACATTTTGCTTGCTTATTTATTTATATGCACCTTTCTTAATACCTAATTGATTGAATAAGTGAATTTTTGGTAAGTAAACATTTTATGATCATTGACTCTCATATTGTTTATATTATATGAGCTGCGCGTAACAGCTTCACTCTAGCACCACTATGCGTACTCAACTCAAGTCGGAAGATTCATTACATAGAGTATAGTAGAAGTATTCCACCCATGTGACAGCATTGTGATACCAAACAATAGTCTAATAGAAACCTAATTACATTAAAGAAACTAATTTTAAGTAGTCTCTTTAAAATGTTTACTCATATACTTAAATATTAAAAATAATTCATATATTTACAGACTGGAGAAAATACGAGCACTAATTTTAGTTACCCTGTATGCACTATTGGAGAGCCGGTCTAAGGGATCAGGACTTTGAGCCAAATAATACAAAACCCAGGTTCGAATCCTGCCCTTGATGGAAAGTATTTATCAGTAATATTCACCTTCTACTGTACTGGTTCACCCCCTTACTCTGTCTGAATAAGTTCCCCACACAGATAAATAGTCTATGAGGAATGGGTAGAGTAAGGTTAAGAAGGAGATCGGCCTCTCATTTAAAAAGAAAAAAAGACGATGTGAGTGACTGTAACTTCAGTGTGAATTTGGCTTTACTTTGACTAATTTACTATGATAATGTAGTTTTTTAAACTATAAAATAATTCTGTAATTATTTTAAACATCAAACTATTTTGCTAATCTACTTATATAATGACCGAATTTATCTATATGTACTAACAACTACATGGTAAAATGTCCCATAGGTTACACAAGTGTTGTTCATAGAAATAAATGATGAGAGATCCAATCAATTTTTTTTTATTTCAGTAAGTCGTACAGCAGACATCCAACAAATGATTATTGAACTTTTCTTCATCGATCATAACAACCATCATAATTTTTTGAATACACCACATAAACGCCTATATTCTTACACCATGTGAGTTTGAACAGTTCTGTTACTGAATGACCTTTTTTATTATGAATAACATGTACAGTGAACGTACCTTTATTGCCAATTTCCATCAGAAAAAAAAGCACAACTAGAGTGAAGAAACAGCTCATTTCGTCAGGCCAGAACACTCGGGATCAGATCTTGGATGTGAGAGGGTCTTCAGAGACGATCCGGTCTAAACCTCCATACCGGTGTATCAAGAGCAACTTCACAAATGTGAATCTGGATATCATATATTTGGATTCATTTATAGCAAAAAAAACTGACATTTTAAAAAGGAAAATATTTGCAATATTGCTCAGGTGGAACCAAATTAAAGGCACTTTTCTTAAATTTAGTTATGACCCCTAACTGCTCAAAAAACAAACGAAACAATATTTTGGGAAAAAACACTAACTCACCCACCCACCTAGCCACTAATGGTTGTGTTGACCCACCCACGTACCCTCACATGTACGTGATGAAATAACAGAATATATTCATGTGAGGCATAAAACTAAACTTATACTTACCTAAAATGAGAATATAGAGGGAGATTGAAAGACAGGGGTCTTTGTGATCAACTTACAAGAGAACAGGCCAAAGACTAATAAGTACCAACGTAGATTGTAGTCTGGTTCTAACAGACAACTAAAGTATAGGTTAGTTATTAATGACCATGTAAGAAAACTAATTAGTTTTTCCCACACTGAATACATTTAATGGTTGATAAACATCAACAAGAAAGATACAGAAGTTATTTATGATATAAATATTTAATTACATTATAATAGGCAAATAACTCCATTGATTATTCACGAACAGTGAATTTGCCCTTTACGGTACAATTTCACGTCTAGGTGATACTCTTTGATCACGTCTAGAAGTACAATACCTTGTATACGTATTGGTGAGGTAAGAAACCCAGCTGGATGTGACACGCAAGGTTACCAACCTCTCATGTACAATTAATTAATGTCTTACACAAACGATATACAGTGTATGTGTCCACCTCTATGATCACGTCTAGAAGTACAGTACCTTGTATACGTATTGGTAAGATAAGAAACCCGGCTGGATGTGACACGCAAGACTACCACCCTCTCATGTACAATTATCGTCTTCTACAAACTCTACATATTTGTCATTCTCTTTGATCACGTCTAGAAGTACCAGTACCTTGTATACGTATTGGTAAGATAAGAAACCCGGCTGGATGTGACACGCAAGGCTGCCACCCTCTCATGTACAATTATTGTCCTACTCAAACTCTACATATTTGTCATTCTCTTTGATCACGCCTAGAAGTACAGTACAGTATACGTATTGGTAAGGTAAGAAACCCGGCTGGATGTGACACGCAAGGCTACCACCCTCTCATGTACAATTATTGTCCTACTCAAACTCTACATATTTGTCATTCTCTTTGATCACGCCTAGAAGTACCAGTACCTTGTATATGTATTGGTAAGATAAGAAACCCGGCTGGATGTGACACGCAAGGTTACCACCCTCTCATGTACAATTATTGTCCTACTCAAACTCTACATATTTGTCATTCTCTTTGATCACGCCTAGAAGTACCAGTACCTTGTATACGTATTGGTAAGATAAGAAACCCGGCTGGATGTGACACGCAAGGCTACCACCCTCTCATGTACAATTATTGTCCTACTCAAACTCTACATATTTGTCATTCTCTTTGATCACGCCTAGAAGTACAGTACCTTGTATACATATTGGTAAGATAAGAAACCCGGCTGGATGTGACACGCAAGGCTACCACCCTCTCATGTACAATTATTGTCCTACTCAAACTCTACATATGTGTCATTCTCTTTGATCACGCCTAGAAGTACAGTACCTTGTATACGTATTGGTAAGATAAGAAACCCGGCTGGATGTGCCACGCAAGGCTACCACCCTCTCATGTACAATTATTGTCCTACTCAAACTCTACATATTTGTCATTCTCTTTGATCACGCCTAGAAGTACAGTACCTTGTATACGTATTGGTAAGATAAGAAACCCGGCTGGATGTGACACGCAAGGCTACCACCCTCTCATGTACAATTATTGTCCTACTCAAACTCTACATATGTGTCATTCTCTTTGATCACGCCTAGAAGTACAGTACCTTGTATACGTATTGGTAAGATAAGAAACCCGGCTGGATGTGCCATGCAAGGCTACCACCCTCTCATGTACAATTATTGTCCTACTCAAACTCTACATATGTGTCATTCTCTTTGATCACGTCTAGAAGTACCAGTACCTTGTATATGTATTGGTAAGATAAGAAACCCGGCTGGATGTGACACGCAAGGTTACCACCCTCTCATGTACAATTATTGTCCTACTCAAACTCTACATATTTGTCATTCTCTTTGATCATGCCTAGAAGTACAGTACCTTGTATACGTATTGGTAAGATAAGAATCCCAGCTGGATGGGACACGCAAGGCTGCCACCCTCTTTTGTACAATTATTGTCTTACACAAACTTTCCATGTGCGTCACTCTCTTTAAATAAACCACACATATCGATTTGGGACAGCCCCCTCCATGTTACATAGTATTACAATACAACTTTTTACATTTAGTTTTTGATTAAGGACAACTATTGTCAATTGTTATTCACGTTAATTTTCCTAAGACCCAAGGAGACATTGATATAGTGTCTCCCTTATGAATATCAGGGATTAAAAAATGTGTTGCAAAAAGATCTATACCTACATTATCTATCACTATGCACAAAAGCAGACTCCATATTTTGATAAAACAATAAATATTCAATTGTACTTAGTTTTCTGAATGAGAGTGCCGCTAGTAGTTTTTTATTGCCAAGAGTTTTTGGTAAGAACGTTACTAATCTGTAGTATACATGTATACTATGTAGTATACATAGTAACTGTATGTATAAGAAATGTGAGGGCCGTTAGTACAATATTAGTATTAATGGATGGAGGGAGCGTAAGATATCAGGCCTTCGCTTTGTATAGTAATTGAAAAAGCTGTTAGTTGGCTTCAATAGTATAGAGTGTACGGATTTACCGTCAATAATCAAGCATACTATGTGTATTATGCTTCATAATTAGTGACGAATTGTGAGAAAAAGAATGAGAACGAGTGTATCCAACCCAAAAATGTTAGGTAGTACTTTTGATAGTTATTTCATAAATTAATTAGGAAATATTTATATCGATTTCACATTTGATCAAGTTATCGAATTAATCCAATTATAGATATTAAAAAACTTCTATGAAAGTCCACTGTAAACCCTTACTATAAACTGTTATATTAAAGATATTTGACTCTTTAAAAATGCGTCATGAGTAATGATGAGTCTTCCTTAATACTAATAAAAGGAGAAAACGAAGGCAAACTTTCAATTATATTTAATATATTCATATTTTATACACAAACAGATTTACAAAATTAGTTAGAATATAAAAATTAAAAAGAGGTAATATATAAAATTACAATTATTACCCACTAACCATTCTTCCTTGTATTTTGAAGGTATATGAAAAAGCTAAGTTTAATCAACTAGTAGTCAACCTAGATAAAAATATTTTATTTGTTGCTTAACAATATGGTTTTCACAAAGGATAATCCATTGTAAAGGCACTTGTAAATTTTACAGATTAAATAGTAAAATAAATAGTTAAAAATAAATGGTGGAACTTTCATGGATCTTTCAAATCGTGTAACAGCATTTTATGTAGAATTTATCTACAAAAACCGACATGAATGGGAATAGTTTAAGTATCTTTAAAATAGTTTGAGTTATACCTTACCAATAAATTGAAATTGGTTGAATGGTGTCATATTAAAATTAATAAAACTTTAAGACAATCATCCACTGTTTGTAGACAATTATGTATGGTGTTCCCCAAGGTACAGAATACTAATGATCCCTACGCTTCCTCTTTTCATTACCATCAGTGATGTTAAAATTGAACTGAACATTATTCAGATTATAGGAACTTAATTAACTGTCTATGCAACAATTGAAAAAAATTGGAAGAACAAATTTACTTTGAGTTTGAAAAATCATAACAATACTTTTAAAATAAGAATTTGTGAAAAACTAACAACTAATTTAAGTTTGAAAAAATACCTCATAAGGACAAAAACTAAATGTTTAGAACTGTCAGTTAAGCACAAGTAGATCACGAGCTACATTACGTCAGTGGCTACTTAATTTAATTAGTGGTGACTCAAATTGATCACTGTGAGCTAGCCAAATTTATCATGGGTGCCACCCTAGTTGATCACAGTGGTTACCCAAGTTGATCACAGTGGTTACCCAAGTTTATCACGGCTAGGATATCCAAGTTGGTCAGATGCTACCTTAATTGGTCAGTGTGGCTACCTTAGTTGATCACAGTGGTTACACAAGTTGATCACAGTGGTTACCCAAGTTGATCACGGATAGGATATCCAAGTTGGTCAGATGCTACCTTAATTGGTCAGTGTGGCTACCCTAGTTGATCACAGTGGTTACCCAAGTTGATCATGGCTAGGATATCCAAGTTGGTCAGATGCTACCTTAATTGGTCAGTGTGGCTACCCTAGTTGATTATGGGTTACCCAATTAGTTCAGTTGCTACTAAAGGTCATCAGTGTTTACCTAAACTAATCCAGGGGAGAAGGATACGCGCTTAAATTAATGACGGTGGGCTACCCAGGTTAATCACAGGTGCTACCCAAGTTTATTACAAGCTGTAATCAACCCTGTAGGTTAGGGGCTATCCAAGTTTCCCATTGGGTACCAACATTGATCAACTCTATTAACGTGAAAGAAGCTTGACCTTCCGCCTCACAAAAAAACGATTCCCATGTATATTATATGTGATCCATATTCTAAACTAAATAGCATGTCTTTTTTGTTAATGCAGCACAAAATTCCATTGCAGCTTGTGGGATGCAAAAAATAACACAACCCGAAACTGCCCTGATAGAATCTTACTTACATCAACTAGCTCCTACAACTCCAGTCGAAGTTCAAAAAAATCATTAAGTCCTGTTAATCCAAATCCTCTGTTGGATAGGATGAAGTTTCATTAATTATTTAAAAATTTTTATCTGCTGAACTACTTTTTCCTTAATTAGTTTAAAAATAAATCGTGTATTGAGGGACCTATTCTAAGTTCTTTGAAATTGTCTAAAGTTTATGCTTTACATAATAAATGCCCGACGATCGAAATCAACAATTATAGACCAATTACGCTTGTATCTACCTATTCAAAAGTCATAGAAAAAATTTTACTTTCAAGAATTATAAGTCACCTTGCAGTAACTAATTTACTTACAGAGGCAACATGGTTTTGTCAAAGGCACATCTTTCACAACAACTATAGTTGGTTTTATAGAAGACATTATTGACCAACTTGAAAAGGGAAATGGTATGGACCCATCTCATGTGCACTGGTATTATGTCCAGACATATAATATATGAGCTCTATAGATAGTGTTTGATAATAATAAACATTTTCTCTGTTCACAAAAATATGTGGGTTGCTCACAAAAAACCTACTATTATGATTAAAATATGTATAACCTCAGGACAAAAATTGGGCCAGCTGATATACAACTTTAATGTAGCCTAATTACCTTGGCTGGAATATTATCTGATAACCTCAAAAGTAAATTCTGGTCATTTTGTATAAAAAGTCTTTTTGTAATTAGTTTGCAGCAAAATCTGTTTTTAACTTAATATTTAATTCCTACATATAATCTCGTATCTCATATGGCATATTTATCAGTACGGTAGCATCCCTACACAAAATTCTACCAAACTATTAATCGTACAAAAACCCAATTAGAATATTTGTTAAGTTGAAACCAATAGAATAGGTAAAACATCATTTTCTCCAGATACAAATTGTCACTGTGTTTGGATTATATATTTAGGAAAATATAATCCCTTTTAGCGACATCTGCAATAACTTGAATATAATTATACAAAACATACAGTTACTGTATAATTAACATGAGAGGAAAAATACAATAATCATGATAAATCATAACCAGAAATTATAAAAAAGACTTATAGATTTTACGTATGCTAAATTGATTAATTCTTTGCCACATAACCTAAACATAATATAGACTGTGTTAATTAAACTAAGAGCTACCTTATCTAAGCTTTAACTAACAGCTACCTTATCTAAGCTTTAACTAACAGCTACCTTATCTAAGGTTTAAGTAAGAGCTACCTTAGCTAAGGTTTAAGTAAGAGCTACCTTATATAAGCTTTAACTAACAGCTACCTGAGCTAAACTTTAACTAAGAGCTACCTCATCTAAGCTTCAACTAACACCTACCTTAGCTCAGCTTTAAATAAGAGCTACCTTATTTAAGCTTTAACTAACAGGTACCTTATCTAAGCTTTAACTAAGAGCTACCTTATCTAAGCTTTAAATAACAGCTACCTTAGCTAAGCTGTAACTAAGAGCTACCTTGGCTAAGCTATAACTAACAGCTAAGCTTACCTTGTTACAAAATCTTTTGCGAGAGTTTTGTTTAAATGTTGTTTTTCAATGATTATTTACTATTTAATTTAACACTACTTTATTTACTGTACAAAATGTTAATATTTACAAATAAAGGCGTTTATTTAATTTACATTAGAGAGCTGCTAGCAGCCCAAGTTAATCGTAGGCACTAGGTGTGTACCTTCCAACTGTATCTGGGAACTCTTTGAGACAGTTAAATAGGTTAGACATTCTGATCTCATATTTAGGAGCAATGTCGTAGAAACTCCCTGTCCGACTTGATCTCTCCTTTTTCGGCCACTGAAGCGTATGACCCCAGAGCGTATCGATTAACGACGGACTGTCGGGAGTACGATAGGTCACCGTGGTAAGTTTTGATGTACTCTCGTAGATGGAGCCAATAACTAGTTGATATTTTTGTTTTAAAAAATTATTTGTTTGAAAATTATTTTTAAAAAAGCTAAGAAAGTATTGAAAATGTTTCTAAAACGCGTTAATTTTCCATTAATTAAAGTAAATATGTCATAAAAATTATCAAATTAGTTAATTACATTGTTTCCTATGCAGTAATCAGAACTCTCCGGAATATAGTAATCATGCATAAGATAATGATGTGGATAAAATAGTTTTCAATCGTCATAGTTACCAAATGTTCAAGCAGTGCTTTTGGATATTTGTCCTGATGACAAAACTATGGTATAGCACTAGCTTTGAAGAACTCCCTGTGTTAATATTGTACATAAGCCTT
This sequence comes from Stictocephala bisonia, assembly GCA_035578905.1. Classification (NCBI taxonomy): domain Eukaryota; kingdom Metazoa; phylum Arthropoda; class Insecta; order Hemiptera; family Membracidae; genus Stictocephala; species Stictocephala bisonia. Next base: position 3,497,196 of record JAQJVL010000035.1, on the reverse strand, counting down.
AATAAACAATTCACTTGTTAACGAAGACGATTTTGTTTTATTTGATAGCATTTTAATGTGAAATTTTTATTAAAATTTGGCTTCTATAAGTATGTTAGCTTGCTGGAAGACGCACATACATAATTTAACCGAGGATTACGCTGAGTTAGGGGCCGGTTCTAGATTCCGTAACGCCTGTAGGGGACGGGGGTCTTATAGAAGCGTTATGTACGTTTACGGAGGAGAGGGGGGTTCTACACAGCGTTACGTAACTATTGAACATCAGCAATTTGTTTAGATTCATTAACTACAGTTTATTTTTTGCTGCAAAATACAAATTTTGTATTTTGCAAAATATATTAAAGTTGGATAAATATTCTCCCCCCCCCCATCATAAAACCATTGTGGTTAAGTGGAAGAGAGGTCTGTATAGTCCTAACTTTGTCACTGAAATAATTGCTTTTTCATTCATAATTCATAAAACAAACGGAAGAAAGTTTAAGCAAGTACTATATCATAAATAAAAAATATTAGTGCAAGTGGAGACAAATTAGGGGGCTGACAGCGTTACGTACTTTTTAGGGGGTTTAGTATTACCGTTACAAGTCCGTTACACGCGGGGGGATGGTGGGTTGGTGACAGCGTTACGTACTTTTTGAGAGGGTTTAGTATTACCATTACATGTCCGTTACACGGGGGGAGGGGGAAGGTAGGTTGGTGACAGCGTTACGTACTTTTTGAGAGGGTTTAGTATTACCATTACATGTCCGTTACACGGGGGAAGGGGGGGGGGAGAGGTAGGTTGGTGACAGCGTTACGTACTTTTTGAGAGGGTTTAGTATTACCATTACATGTCCGTTACACGGGGGGTAAGGTAGGTTGGTGACAGCGTTACGTACTTTTTGAGAGGGTTTAGTATTACCATTACATGTCCGTTACACGGGGGGAAGGTAGGTTGGTGACAGCGTTACGTACTTTTTGAGGGGGTCAACTGTGAACCCCCCGCTAATATTACTATTACATGTCCGTTACACGGGGGGGAAGATAGGTTGGTGACAGCGTTACGTACTTTTTGAGAGGGTTTAGTATTACCATTACATGTCCGTTACACGGGGGGAAGGTAGGTTGGTGACAGCGTTACGTACTTTTTGAGGGGGTCAACTGTGAACCCCCCGCTAATATTACTATTACATGTCCGTTACACGGGGGGGAAGGTAGGTTGGTGACAGCGTTACGTACTTTTTGAGGGGGTTTAGTATTACCATTACATGTCCGTTACACGAGGGGGAAGGTAGGTTGGTGTTAGCGTTACGTACTTTTTGAGAGGGTTTAGTATTACCATTACATGTCCGTTACACGGGGGGGAAGGTAGGTTGGTGACAGCGTTACGTACTTTTTGAGGGGGTTTAGTATTACCATTACATGTCCGTTACACGAGGGGGAAGGTAGGTTGGTGACAGCGTTACGTACTTTTTGAGAGGGTTTAGTATTACCATTACATATCCGTTACACGGGGGGGAAGGTAGGTTGGTGACAGCGTTACGTACTTTTTGAGAAGGTTTAGTATTACCATTACATGTCCGTTACACGGGGGGAAGGTAGGTTGGTGACAGCGTTACGTACTTTTTGAGAGGGTTTAGTATTACCATTACATGTCCGTTACACGAGGGGGAAGGTAGGTTGGTGACAGCGTGACGTACTTTTTGAGAGGGTTTAGCATTACCATTACATGTCCGTTACACGAGGGGGAAGGTAGGTTTGTGACAGCGTTACGGACTTTTTGAGAGGGTTTAGTATTAGCAATACATGTCCGTTACACGGGGGGGAAGTTAGGTTGGTGACAGCGATACGTACTTTTTGAGAGGGTTTAGTATTACCATTACATGTCCGTTACACGGGGGGAAGGTAGGTTGGTGACAGCGTTACGTACTTTTTGAGAGGGTTTAGTATTACCATTACATGTCCGTTACACGGGGGGGAGGTAGGTTGGTCACAGCGATACGTACTTTTTGAGAGGGTTTAGTATTACCATTACATGTCCGTTACACGGGGGGAAGGTAGGTTGGTGACAGCGATACGTACTTTTTGAGAGGGTTTAGTATTACTATTACATGTCCGTTACACGGGGGGGAAGGTAGGTTGGTGACAGCGTTACGTACTTTTTGAGAGGGTTTAGTATTACCATTACATGTCCGTTACACGAGGGGGAAGGTAGGTTGGTGACAGCGTGACGTACTTTTTGAGAGGGTTTAGTATTACCATTACTGATCCGTTACACGGGGGGAAGGTAGGTTGGTGACAGCGTTACGTACTTTTTGAGAGGGTTTAGTATTACCATTACATGTCCGTTACTAGAGGGGGAAGGTAGGTTGGTGACAGCGTTACGTACTTTTTGAGAGGGTTTAGTATTACCATTACATGTCCGTTACACGAGGGGGAAGGTAGGTTTGTGACAGCATTACGGACTTTTTGAGAGGGTTTAGTATTAGCAATACATGTCCGTTACACGGGGGGGAAGGTAGGTTGGTGACAGCGATACGTACTTTTTGAGAGGGTTTAGTATTACCATTACATGTCCGTTACACGGGGGGAAGGTAGGTTGGTGACAGCGTTACGTACTTTTTGAGAGGGTTTAGTATTACCATTACATGTCCGTTACACGGGGGGAGGTAGGTTGGTGACAGCGATACGTACTTTTTGAGAGGGTTTAGTATTACCATTACATGTCTGTTACACGGGGGGAAGGTAGGTTGGTGACAGCGACACGTACTTTTTGAGAGGGTTTAGTATTACTATTACATGTCCGTTACACGGGGGGGAAGGTAGGTTGGTGACAGCGTTACGTACTTTTTGAGAGGGTTTAGTATTACCATTACATGTCCGTTACACGAGGGGGAATGTAGGTTGGTGACAGCGTGACGTACTTTTTGAGAGGGTTTAGTATTACCATTACTGATCCGTTACACGAGGGGGAAGGTAGGTTGGTGACAGCGTTACGTACTTTTTGAGAGGGTTTAGTATTACCATTACATGTCCGTTACACGGGGGGGAAGGTAGGTTGGTGACAGCGATACGTACTTTTTGAGAGGGTTTAGTATTACCATTACATGTCCGTTACAGGGGGGGAGGTAGGTTGGTGACAGCGTGACGTACTTTTTGAGAGGGTTTAGTATTACCATTACATGTCCGTTACATGGGGGGGGGGGGGGGGGGAAGGTAGGTTGGTGACAGCGTTACGTACTTTTTGAGAGGGTTTAGTATTACCATTACATGTCCGTTACACGGGGGGAAGGTAGGTTGGTGACAGCGATACGTACTTTTTGGGAGGGTTTAGTATTACCATTACATGTCCGTTACACGGGGGGGAAGGTAGGTTGGTGACAGCGTTACGTACTTTTTGAGAGGGTTTAGTATTACCATTACATGTCCGTTACACGAGGGGGAAGGTAGGTTGGTGACAGCGTGACGTACTTTTTGAGAGGGTTTAGTATTACCATTACATGTCCGTTACACGGGGGGGGGGGGAAGGTAGGTTGGTGACAGCGTTACGTACTTTTTGACAGGGTTTAGTATTACCATTACATGTCCGTTACACGAGGGGGAATGTAGGTTGGTGACAGCGTGACGTACTTTTTGACAGGGTTTAGTATTACCATTACATGTCCGTTACACGAGGGGGAAGGTAGGTTGGTGACAGCTTTACGTACTTTTTGAGAGGGTTTAGTATTACCATTACATGTCCGTTACACGGGGGGGGGGAAGGTGGGTTGGTGACAGCGTTACGTACATTTTGAGAGGGTTTAGTATTACCATTACATGTCCGTTACACCGGGGGGGGGGGAGGTAGGGTGGTGACAGCGTTACGTACTTTTTGAGGGGGTTTAGTATTACCATTACATGTCTGTTACACGGGGGGGAAGGTAGGTTGGTGACAGCGTTACGTACTTTTTGAGAGGGTTTAGTATTACCATTACATGTCCGTTACACGGGGGGGAAGGTAGGCTGGTGACAGCGTTACGTACTTTTTGAGGGGGTTTAGTATTACCATTACATGTCCGTTACACGAGGGGGAAGGTAGGTTGGTGACAGCGTTACGTACTTTTTGAGAGGGTTTAGTATAACCATTACATGTCCGTTACACGGGGGGAAGGTAGGTTGGTGACAGCGTTACGTACTTTTTGAGAGGATTTAGTATTACCGTTACATGTTCGTAACATGGGCGGGGGGGGGGGGTTGAAAAGGCCGATTTTAGCGTTACGTAATTTAGGAATGGCCCCTTACGTATCGGCACAGAAAAACTCGTCAATGAAAATCTCCTAGAGACCCCCGGTAATGACAAAACAAATAAGCCAAAAGAGAAGAGGTGTTTAAGTAAGTGAGAGAGTGACACGAAAGTCACCGTCTCCGAGTTATCGAACATTACACAGTCTTCTTGCGTGACGCTTAATTTGGTATTTTGGTTTAAAGTCAGTGTCCCATCACAGAGTTAAGCCAGCTGCGGAGTCCCACGCACTTTGGGACTCTCAGGCGACCCAATTATGACCTCCGCTTCCCCCTCAATGTCAACCTTAGACTTACTTAATTCGTAGGTAATAAATGGTTTTGCCACGCAATTGGGTAAGTAACGCTAATACGATCTTTCATTGAAATCGTTGCGATATGCGATGATCCACTTCTTAAAATTTTTCAGTTTTAATAAATTCCCTTTAAAGAAATTTCTCATTTTCTTTCCTTCGGAGTACCAAATTTCCCATAAAAGGTAAACTTTCCCTCAAAAAAGAAACACTGCACAATAGGTTGGATTTAGTTTGTGGAGTGAGCACAAAATATTCACCTGATGGAACATTTGTTCTTCCCTTTTGTTATTAAATGTAATAGTAACTCAAGTTAACCAACCCATCTACCTCCTAGATATTGTTACCAATGGGTACAAGATTGCCTGTACTGTATACTATGAATGGCCATCTCATATTTTTGTCTGATCTCCCATTTTAAAGCTCTAATAAACTCGCATATTGTTGCAAAAAACTGTTGATAATTTAATTTTAAAAATAGTAAATGTGTTAAAAAAATTAAATAGTCAAAATTTCGATGATATTTGAATGAGTATTTATTACAAATTTAAAATGAGGTATAATTCAAAACTTTGCAAATCAAAACGATGGGGTATTATTGTATGACATTAATATTGTTCTCACGGCCAAAATGGACCACTGGTACAGCGGACTACTCGTATAGAAGTTTTATTAATAAAAACAGTATTAGTCCCATTGGTAGTAAATTTTTAAGCCTCCGCACTGGTTCTTGTCTGAAAGATAACTTCTTCATTAGTCTGCCTGAGAAACATCGTAGTACTTGGGTAAACATAGTAGATTGATGATATGTTAAAAACACATAATTTACTCCTTTATAAATGTATTTGTCTGTACCAAAACCACTGATTCTTATTACAACTAATACAATAATTGTAAAATTAATTATATTTTATACTTTAATACCGCCTGAAAAAATCTAAAAGAGATAGAAACTGACTTAACTATCGAAAGTCGTAGGAAATCTTATTGCTTAGTATAACTGTGATCCCAGAATAAAAAGTTAATCCACTTAGAAGATAAATATAGTAACGTATAAGTCGATATACAAAGTTTGTAGTGTTAGCTATACTGTAAAATAACTAAGTCGTACAAAATATACTGGAGGATTAGTTATTTAATTTCGATAGTTTTTTACGCTGGATAAACGTATCTTTTGAATATGCTTGAAATAAGAAAACCTAAAAATATCCTCTGAGCTGGAAAATGTCGTCATAATTTTTTTTAACTAAAACGAAAACAATTTCGTCATAGTTTTTGAAAATTTCTCCTAAACTTAAATGCCGGTATTACTGAAGGCATCCAGTTGAGAAAACCAAGAAATTTATTTACAGATTTTATAGCAAACCACCACTTAATTTTAGTTGTCTGGCTGAAACCAAAGGTTCTGTTGCAATAATCGACCATTTTAGATTGATACCCACAAAATGAGGCGTCATACAATATGAAACTACTACCATTTATATAAAAATGAATCTTCCTCGTAAAAGTGGACTAATCGCTTTAACACAGGTGTGAGAACTTGTAACTACAGGAAAATAAGCGGGGAATGGTAGATGTGAGTTATATGATTACTGAGCCAAAACTCAAACTATGAATCACATAGTTAATAATTGTTCATTGCGCCCTTTTCAGGGGGGAGTAGCTGAACTTCTTCATTAAATCGGAGGAGCAGGTATTGAAAGGTTTCGAAACTTGGACTTGGTTTTGTGAGAAATCAATATTTAAACACTAAGGCACCTCGTAGTTTAAACTGTATATATTATTTCTTTATGTTTTAAAATTTTATTTCATTTTAAATTGTTTTTTTCTTTTATTTTTGGTTTGCAAAATAAATGAAAGTCATACGATATGTAGGCACCACATAAAACGTTACTTTGTATTGAATAATTTTGACAAAAGTCTGATTTTAAAACTTTAATAATTACGTGTCCAAAAATGCCTATTTGTCATTTTAATTTGTAATGAATTTTTTATATTAATAACTTCATTACAATTGCAAGATAGTAATCATATAACATACTTGCAATGCTTATACTATATAGAGACATTAAAATGTTCAAATCTAAAAAGAAAATATACTTTTGAGGAATAAATGAATTAAAGTTTGGAATAAGAAACGAAACAGACTAAACAAACTCATTTTTGCTACATTTTCGTTGGTGTAATATAGTTTGAGGTTGTATGATATAGAACAAATAGACAGCAGTGAGCCCACGTTCATTCTTGATTCAAATTTTGGTAGAAGTAAAACCAGGGTCTACACAGTTGAAAAAAGGCAGAATAAACATACTGTCATAATTAATTGTGTTCTCAGTTTTGCTGTAGAAATACTGTATATTTACTGAAAACTATGCAAATTATGTACAACTGATCCAATCTGATGTAAACACAAAATTGTTTATTCAATTCGGAAGAAGGACCCGGTTCACTCATGCTCTGCGCTGCATGAGAATAGCGTCGATTAATCAAGAAAGGCAACGGGACCGTTTTTCCAGCCCCATTTATCGTTTGTGAAAGAAGGGCGAAATTTGTGCAGTTTCCGGGGCTGGACGTTGACCACAATAGGGTCGCGTAATGATACGGACGGATTTGCTGTTTAACCGACGAAAATGACGTGACTGGAATGTTTTATTGTCGGAAGGGGGCCCCGACAAATTGCTGCCTTATGCCTCAGTTTGGTTTTGACCAATTTGCCTTATTGATTTAGCGACAAGCGTCCGTCCTTTTCTCTGGATGTTGCCAATATCCCTGTATCAATGGCTTTTTCCTTTAATAAGTAGACCTATTTTTGTTGGTAACATTTTTAATTAATTTAGGTCAAAAGATTTCAATATTATTTTTATTTTTAAAAGATGTTCAAACATTCTGGTGAAGGCATTAAACTTTTTGAAGTACCCAGATTAGGCATTTATAATTAACACATCATCTGTACACCAAAAAGTACTTTGTGAAATCAGGAAGACGGCTCACAAGAGGTCAGAAGAAAATCCGGACCTTTCCCGTTAAATTCACTACCACTACTTTTTTTCTCAATTACGGCTAGGTTAGATTAGGTGGCTACTAAAGTTGATCACAAATTGGTAAATCTAATGATTGACTTACAGCCGATTGCGCTCTCTGTGTGTAAGTTCTTGGAAAGCGATAAGATAAGACCAGCGATTTCTGTTTCCTAGCGGATAAGGAATACTACAGTGGACGTAAAGAACAGTTTTTAGAGCAATATAATATTTATTAAGTAGTAGTGAATTAACGAAGTAATGGTGGTGAATTAACGTAAAAGATCCGAAAATCTTTCCACTATGAGTGAGTGGGTGAATCAATACCAGCATGCGTCTTTGGGTGTGTGGGTCAATACCACTATCCATATATGTGTTGGTGGGTCAATACCACCATACGTCTACGGGTGGGTGGGTCGGTACAAATGGCAATGTACAAAATGGCAACAGTTAAAATTTGCAACCTTGAGATTGTTAAAACATTGTTTAGTTAGTTTTATCAGGAACCATCGTAGAACATAGCAATAATTTATAATACGTCGATACTGTACTGTTAAAAGTAATTTCAATTGTTCATATTATCAGGGGGTTGTTCCTCGTGGATTCAAAAAAATATTTTGTTTTTATAATATTTGATAATTTATTTGATAATAAAGACTTATCAAATTGAAGGTCTTTATTAGGAGAATACAACGACACAAAACGGCTCCTAAAAGTTTCGTGCTATTTAAAATGGCATTAAATCAAATATACACATTTGAGCCAGTTAAAAAAATGGCGTTACCTTTCTTGTAGATTGTTACCAATGGCGGTAAAGGCACTTCTTATGTTTGGAAAACTGATCCTAAAAGGGTTTTCAGTTTTTTACTATTCAAATCTAATTAAAAACAGCTGTTTTGGACCAAAACAGGAGAGAAAATTAGATATTACTCCTGATGATTTTAATAACTATTTTATTAACTCTGTAAAAGAAATTAAGTCACATAGTAATTTAGATAAAAAAACTGTTACTTATAAGGAGTTGTTAAATAAAAATAAATTGGATGTTCAGAGTAATATTAAGTTTAGGTGGCAAGTTATCAGTCAATCAGATGTTATGAAAGCAGCCAAAAGACTTTCAAATTCTAATAGTTTTGATGTTTATGACTTATCAAATAATATATTGAAATCTATAATAGGTAGCATTGTTGAGCCCCTATGTATAAGTTTTAATGCTCTTTTAAAAGAAGGAATTTTCCCTGACCAATTGAAAATTTCTAGAGTGTGTCCCATTTTAAAAAAAGGATCATACACTCAACCAAGCAGTTACCGTCCTGTCTCAATAATTCCTGTAATTGGGAAGTTATTAGAGATTTTAGTTCACGATCAGTTAAGTAGTTTTTTTTAAAGTAATAACTATCTCTGTTTGGAACAATACGGGTTCAGGAAAGGTCGATCCACTGGTGATGCTATGGATATTCTAGAGAGGGAAATTTTGACTGCCTTTGAAAGTAAGGCCTTTGCTCAGGCCACCTTTTGCGATTTAAGCCGTGCATTCGATTGTGTTAGTCACGATATTATGGTAGAGAAACTTAATTACTATGGAGTCTGTGAAGCTCCTCTTCTTTTTTTTAAATCTTACCTTCAAAACCGTCGCCAGAAGGTGTTCCTGCAGGGACAGTGGTCTGAGGAAATGAAGGTGGAATGGGGGGTGCCTCAGGGCTCCGTATTGGGCCCACTTCTTTTTTTGAATGTATTAATGACTTACCTCTTTCTGTAAACTCCAGATCACTGCTCTATGCAGACGATACTACTTTCGTAAACATCTCAAGTAGTTTTGACCAACTTATTGAGAACACCAAAAATACATTACTCACAGCTTCTGAGTGGTTTCTTTCAAATGGTTTCCTTTTAAATGAAGAGAAAACTAAACAAATTATATTTAGCTTAAGATCAGTAGACAGTGAAAAAGGCATAGTAGATAAAATTGAAAAAGTCATGAGCATAAAGTTTTTAGGAATACACTTTGATCATCAATTAACATGGGGACCTCATAGCCTATAGATTATTTAACAACTAAGTTGTCAAGCATTATATATTTGATAAGACGTCTCACGTTTTGTGTTAGTAGCAATTATGTAAGGTACGCATACTTTGCATATTTTCAATCTCTAATTAGATATGGGCTTATTCTGTGGGGTAACTGTAGCAGAGTGTCTGAAGTTTTGATCCTTCAAAAAAAGATAATTCGAATAATTACGAATTCAGACCTATTAGAACACTGTAAGCCTCTGTTTATTCTCACAAAAGTTCAAACAGTCATAAACCTATATCTGTTTGACATAGTACAATATAATTTTAGTCATCAAGAGTACATACACGTGAGACAAAATTCTAATTATGAAACCCGTAACAACAATAAAGCTACTGTTGGTTTTCATAGGTTGAATAAAAGCTTATCCAGTCACCCGGTGATCTCAATCAAAGTATACAACAAAGTTATACATTTAATTAATAAGTATTCACCGAAAGAGTTTAAATGTAAGTTTTACTACTGGTTACTCAATAACCCCTTTTACTCAATTAACGAATTTCTGAGTTTGGGTTTAATTGAATTTTAATCTTATATTTAGATTTCATTAAAAGTATTTCATGTTCTCGATGTTTTATCTATGGTCCTTGCTCTATTTACCTTGTTATTAATTGTATCATTCCTAGTATTATTTTATTATTTAAACTTTGTTGTAAAAATAATATTCATGTACATACATATTAGGTTCTGTTGTTTTGCTTGTAGTTATAAATGCCTGCCCTAAATTTATTTTAAATGTACTTAGATTAAGATAGTATTAGTACCGACTTGGCATTTAGCTGTAAAATGACGTTGTCAATGCTGTACCACAGTTTTACGACAATAAAGGATTATTAATATTATTATTATTATTATTATTATTATTATTATTATTATTATTATTATTATTATTATTATTATTATTATAGAAAGAAAGAAATTCCAAGGCATTTTTCAATCAGCTTAATTTTGTAATTTTCTACTACTACTGTTTTATGTATGGTGGACCTTTTGGAGTTAAATTAGTATGATTGTGTTATCCAGAAAAAGACCTTTAATTTCATATACAACTCGACCTATCCTCTCTTTAAGATATCCCACGCTCCACTAACAAGGGGAACAAAATTGGACTTAACAAAAGTTAAAGTTTAAGAAAACAATATTATTACAAGTTTTCAAATGATAAAAATAACATTTAAAATTTGTAAACTTTTGTCCGGTTTTTTTCCATGTGTTTTTAGATAAGATTTCAAGGTTTAACCCTCAAAATTCAATGTTTTTTATCCCTAGAAATTTTTTTGAGGTGGATTGAGTTTATTTATGGATTGAAAGCCAAAAAAATTTTCCCGTCTTAAATTTTAAACTGTTAATTCCCTAAAAGGACTTTTAATTTAATCAAAATTAATTTTGGGTAATTGATGTAACAAATTTTATTCAACCAATTGACCTAATCATTTTAGCTTTTGAAATTTGGATTTAAAAATAATTTGGACAAGACTACACCAATGTTTAATAATCACAGAATTTAATTACAAAATTTTTAAACCAAGTACAGTAAGTAACTTTTTTTTGTTAAAAGGGAGGGGGGTTACTATTTGTATTTCAAATAATTCCCACTTTATTCATTTGTAAGTAGGCCTTTTCCCAAAAAAAAAACAGAAAACTCATTGACACCCCTGTTGTTTTAAGTTTAAGGGGGTTCAAAGAAAATCTAAATGAATCAAGATTTGCCCTTTGGAGGTCCTTTTTAATTTAAAATAGTTTCAATACCCTTACCAAAAAAGTTGAAATATTTTCTTTTTTTTTTGGAAACAACCAATTTGTGGCGCGAATTTCAAAATTATTTTGGAGGAGGGTTTTTGTATTTAACTTAAACTAGTTCGTCTTAATAAATTTTAAAAATAGCCCTTACCAAAGGGGTTGGAGAAAAGGTGATTTCTTTTCAAATTTAACGGAATTTTTTAGAACTCCCCGTTTTTTGGGAAGTTTTCCCCAATTTTAAATTTTTTCCTTTTTGTTTACCCAACAGTGTGATAATTCCTTTATTCTATTTTTTACTACAAAAAATAGGGTTAAAAATTTTTTTTAAATATTTATATAACTCGTGTTAAGTGGTCCTTTGGCTGGTTAAATCCAAAATAGGACAGAACTTTGGGGTTTTCAGTTTGCCCAAATTCAAAAAAAATTTCCCCCAAAACTGTTTTCAAAGTTTTTAAAAAGGGCGGGTTAAGATAAACGGTTTAATTTGCTGGGTAATTTCGAAGACTTGAGTAAAATCCGGCCCTCGTACGTTTTTTGAAGTTAACTCTTTCCTAAAAACTTGTAAGCCCAGTTTGGGGTTAAACGGTATTTTAGAAACAAAAAATTAAAACCCTTTTAATTTGTACGTCCAATTGAAATGTTTAAGAAATGGCCAGACTTAAGGGCCAAAAAAAAGTATTAAAAAAACCAAAAATTTGGGAAAATTTTGAATATTACACCTTTAAGTTGGGGAGGGTTTTTGGGAAAGTTCCCCTTAAACACCCGTCTAGGTATTTAAGAACCTACCTGGGGAAAACTCACTATTAAAAAACCGCGGATCCTAACCATTTGTGTTTTGAAAATTGGTAAATCACACTGGACAGTATTAAAGTTTTTTTAAAAAACCAAAGTTTTCCATTTCACAATTGAAAATCCGACAAAAAGAAGTATCAGTCCATGCGCACTACCCCCACACACCCAACCCTCCATACACTTTGCCGCTACCTCGATCACCACCACACAGAGTATTGCATTATAAATAAGGGGTAGGGAAAAAGATTTGAAAGGGTAATATAAAAATCCACAGGAAAACCCAATTCCCTCCCCATGCGGGCCCCCCACCCACCAACCGACGGGTTAGCCCTTTTATTAAAAAGGTATTTTTATGTATAAAGTACACCCCCACGGGAATAAGGAAATTTTGAAATTTTCCCAGTGGTTGAGTTGGGTTTGGGGGGGAAAGACCCCATATTCAAAAAATTTGTTTTATAATAGTGTTTCATGAAAAAAACGCCATTGGAAAAAAAGTAATTTTTAATAGAAACATGGGGCACTTTGGCAAAAAGTGTTTTAAAGTTTTACAGGAAAAACAAGCCATTTGGGCAAAAAAGTGAATTTTTTAGTTACAAGGGTTAACAAGTGAAAATTAAGAAAAAGAAAAATTTGTGGAAAGGTTTGGGAGAAATTTGAGGTAAAAAGGAGGAGGTAATTTTGGGGGTGGACGGGCCATACTTGGAAAAGGGGGTCCCAGGCCCTTGCCAATAGCAATCGAAAAGGATAAAAACTCCCAAATTTTTATTTCTACTAATTCGGGCATTGCCATAATTGGGCGGGGCCCTTAAATTTTTTTAATTATGGAAATTATTAATATAAAATTTCTCATAACTTTTAAAAGAAAGAACAATCTTAAAATTCCATGAGGGAAATTCGCCATTGAAAAGAAACCTTTAATACAAATAATGCCCACAAATTTTGGTTTCCCGAACCCCTTATATTACCATCACGGATCATTGAATAGATTGTTAAAAACATTTTATTTCCACAGGATTCCATTTATTTAAAAGAATTTTTAATGACGGACTTTTTGGCCTTTTAATTTTGTGGACAAAATATTTTTTATCCACGGGCGGCTTGCCATATTTGGCCCAAATTTTTATTCAGGAGGATTGTAACTTGCCCAACACCTTATTCCAAAATGGGACAAAAATTTTTCCCCAAATAAATTTTGTGCAAAAAAAAACCTTATTAAAAATCAACTTGAAAAAACCCATAATTGTAAAACATTATTAAAAAATCGGACGGGCCCTTGGCTATTTAAACCTGTAAGGGAACACCTTTATTAAACCCAAGGAGGCATTTTTACAACTGTAAGGAAAATACCCACAGCTTTCCCTCTTTAAGAACCCCTATTTACCTCGACGGAAATTTGGGATAATGGTAACCCCGAAACCTTTTGGGGAATGACTAATTTGTGAAACTTATTTACTTCTGGGATTATGTCTTTAACTGTGGGTTTAAACCCCTTTTTACATCGGTTTGGATTGGGGCCACTTAACTGTAAAAACCCTTTATAATCGGGTGATTGCACTTAATTCTGGTAGGAAACTTATTTAACCACGCGGAATTCCTTTTGTTCCCCGAACTCTTTTTAAATGTGGACTTACTTTTGTAAACCCAACACCTTATTACCACCCCCCGGACTTGCCCTTTTTTTGGTGAAGCCCTTAATAATTGTATTGGGCTTAACCTTTTATTACCTTCGACCGGGGAAATTTTGACTTAACTGTTGGGGGACGAACCTTTTTTATTTTACCATCGGCGTATTTCCCACTTAACTGTAAGGGGCATCTTAATTAAATTTTCGAGGATATTACCCTATCCTGTTTAACGAACCCACCTTATTACCATCAAGGAAATTGCCATTATGAAAGTTTTAACATTATTTAAGACGGAATTGCAACAATCTTATACCCAAGAACCATTTATTAAAACCAAATCTACGGAAAAATACAATAATGGTAAACTTAATATGATGAACACCTTATTAACAATCGTAGAAATTGGAATAACTGTAGCCGCCGCAATTTCATGATCAGAAATTCCCCCAATTTGTTATATAACCACCTTCAAATACTAGAAAATAGGCCCAAAATTAAGTCGAATAATTTATCAGGGGAAAATTTGAAATAGTCACGAAATTATAACCTCAAAATTGCCAAAAACTTTGGGTTTAAAACTTTTTTTTTTAAGTACCAAAAGCTAAAAACGCTACTTTTAAAAATTTTTTTCTTTTAATTACTTTAGTATTTTACATTCGGAATTAAAATTTAATTGAAAAAACAAAAAACTTTATGTAAAAAAATTCAAAAACATGATTTTAAATTTAAAAGTAAAACTTTTTATTAATAAATTTAAAGAAAAATTGGCCATTGCTTATTAAAATTATTTGGAAAAATACTAACAAGACTTTGAAAGGAGTTGTGACAAGGAAGGGAATAACCCATTGAAAGTTGTACTGTTTAGGGATTCCCCAATTTAATTGGGGACTTTATTCCTCTTAGCCAATCATTAAAAACTTTGGGAAAACTAAGCCCCAACTAGCCCAATTTCAAAAAAATAAAATTCATTTTAATAAAAGTTAAATAAAATAAAACAAGTTTAACTAAAACAGTTTATTTTATTTAAGCAGCCCCTATTTATTTAATTAAAAACCTGAACCTATTTCAGACCCAATAACCTAAATTTTATTTAAACTTGGTTTGCAAATTAAACAAACCATTTTTTCTTAAAACATCCACAACTTTTTTTACCATTTTTATAATCAGGTTAATTAAGGTCATATGGGTTTGAAATCACAAACGGGAAACCCATGTGAAATATACCAAACCCCCGTGTTAATTCTGGAAAGGGGGGATAAATAACCCTGGTTTGGAACCCAATAAATACAACAGTTTACCTAAAAATATTGGGGGAAATTTTAAAAGCGAAATAAATTGAACAAGGCAGTTTTTTTTATTCTAAAGGAAAACAAAAAAAATAGTTAAAAGTCGAGATTAAGGAAAGTTTCCCAAAAAGTTTAAAATTATAAATACTAGGGGTTATATTATATTTTCTTAAAAACTAACATTTTAGTTTTGTTTAAATTTAAAAATTTTGTTAATTACTTTTCGTGGGATAAAAACCCAAAGAGTTTATACGGCCTATATTTTATTTTTAAATTTAAAATAATATTTATAAAATTGTTTGGAAAAGATTAATGGGAAATTAGGATCATTGTGGGGGGTATAAAGGGGGAAATCCACAATTGTTTTTTTCTACACAACATTTTTTGTGGTTAAAACCCTGTTACTGCTTTCTTTTGCATAGTATTTTTTATTTTTTAGGGGGATATGAACCCAAGGTTCCATTTTAAATATTTTAAAAAAATTAGATTGTGGAAAACTAATTATTAATAATAATTTTCTTTTATGATATATAAAGTTACTTTAATAAAATTTATGTAATAAATTTTTAAATTGTAATTTATGTTAGGGAGTTTTTAACACCAAAAAAATGTTTTTTAGAATTTTTAATAATTTTGTTTTAAGGGGTGAAATAAAAATTTAAAAAAATTTTCTTTGTTATGAATTTAATTATTTATTTTAAAAGAACAGGCGTTCAATAAATTGATCGATATTTAAAAAAATTTTGAAAAATAATTTAAAAGGAATTTAACTATTTTGTATTATTTGGGGAAATCCTTAAGTACTTGGAAAAAAGGTTTTTCTTTTTTCAAAACCAAGGGTTTAGAAAAAAAGGCTTTCAAATCTTTTTTAATGAAACATATTTTTTTGATTTAAGTATTTTGTTAAATTAAAACTCTTTTTGGGGACCCGACCCTTAAATCTCAGGATTTTACCTGGGTAACCTTATCCACGAAGGGAACAATTCCACCTTTGGGAAAATATTTAATCAGGAAATAACATAATTCCCACCCCTTATTCCCAAATCAATTTGCCCAATGGGAAAAATCAAGGAAGACTAAGAAAATTTCCTCGCCTGACTATTGGCCATTTAAAAGGAATTAAAAAGTGGAAAAAATTTATCCTTTCGAGGAATTGACTTTCAACCCCGAAATTTTACCTAAATTTGTTTAACCATATTTATTAAGGAGGATTGAATTTGTATTGATAACACGAAATAAATTAATTTCGAGGACATGCCAACTATTGTACCCCCAACCTTTAATAAGGTCTACTGAAAAACCCTTTTTTAATTTGGAAACAAACGGTGGGATAAAAAAAACCTTTTTAATAAGGAATTGCCAAACGAACACCCTTATTCCTAAAAGGAATTCCATACAAAACCCCTTATTATAGGAATTTTGAAACAACATTTTACTTAAAAGGGATGAACTGAAGAAATCAATATCTTGGCGCAGTGGGCCTCGGGGGCTCAAACTACCTAAAAGTTTCTTCCAACAAAACCAACAGAGGAAAAATTGCCCTTAATGTAGGAAACAGACTTAATCAGCGGGTGCACAATGTATACGCCCACCCAATCCGCGTGGATGGCCCTATTTGCTGCCCCTTATTATGAGGGAAATTTGACAACTATGCCGTCCCCTTATTCCCCCCGGTTTCACAAAATTTGGCCCCTCCCTTTTTAAAAATCGTAAACAAAGCAAAAGTTTTTACGAAAAATTTTTTTGCCTTTTACTTATTTTAAAAGGCACATTTTACAATTAGTGTGGGGGAACCAGGCAACGTTTGCTGCTACAACAGGGTTTTAAAACTGCGAAAGTCATGAAAAATTTTTTATTTTAATTTAAGTTATTTGGTTTTTAAAATTCGCTCCTTCCCCAAGTTTTTGGACTCTACTCGCACCGCCAAGAACTTTAATTATAGTGGAAGTTTAGGTCGCTTCAAACCCCTGTCCTTCAAGACGGCCAAATTTCCATATTTTTTCCCTTTGGAATTTAAAAATCGTTTTTTAAATTATAAGCAACCAAATTTTTCAAATAATAAATATTATATAAAATTTTATTTAATAATATTTTAAAAAATTTTAACAAAACATGTTTATTTTTGGGGGTTGTACGGGTTCTTTTATTTAAGCGGGGATTTTAGCCAAATTGGCTTATTTTGAGTTACTTGGGTATGTGTTAATTTAATTTTTTCCATTACTTCCTCACTTTTTTTTTCCCAATTTATGGGGGTTGTGGGGTAAGTTACCCACTTTGGTTGATTAACGGGAAAATCCAAAGTTGAATCCAGTCGCTTGTTGTAATTCCGGGAAGTGGAAAGGTTTTTTATTCCGGTTTGGGGAAGGAATAAAGTGGAACCTTAAAATGGATGGGGAAAAACAGTTTTGTGGAAAAATGCAAGCGTATTTTGGACCTGGAAAAAATTTGTTATGAATATAAGGGGAAAAATGAAAGGTTTAGTGTGAATTTTAAATTACTGGTTTATTATTTGGTTACAGATTTAAAAAAAAAATTAAAATTTAATACGTATTTAATAAAAAACAAAAATACTCTTATTTTTTTATTAAAGTTATATTTTTAATTAAGTTTTTTAAAATAATTGAAATTTAAAATTAATAAATGTTTTAATTCGGAAAAAGGACAACAATTTTAATTTAAAAACTTGGGGTAGCCTGATTTCTGATAAAATAATTTGATATGTCCATGGAAATCCATTAAATTTTAAAAACTTTTTTGGGGTTTTCTTTATTTTTAAATAATTATTTTAATTATAATATAATATTTTTAAGAATTTTTATGAAATATTAAATAAAGTTATTTAAATTTTTATTTTAAAAATTCCTTTTCAAGATATTAGAAATTTAACCAAAAACCATATTGAATTTTTATTCATATTAATAAGGGGGAATAAAATTTATTTTTTCGGGGGGTTTAAAGAAACAATTTTTGTTATTGAAAAAGGCTTTTGTTTTAAATTTTTTTTTTCAAATTTCAAAAATTTCGATTTGTTTTTGTGACATTTAAAAAGGAAAATCCAAATCCTTAAAATTTTAAAGTTAGTTTTTTTAATAATTTTATATATAGTTTTGTTGACAACCTTTAAAACTTCTTGGGGGGGCGGGGCCGCTAAAAAATTTTTGTTTTAATCAATTGGAGAAGTAATTCCTGCCTGGTGGGGTTTACAAAAATTCAAAATTCATTATTCGTTATGTCCTTGGAAGTCAATAGCTTTTCGGTTTTTTGGTTTTAAAATTTGGGTTATTGTGGATATGGCTGGACTTTATTTATTTCCCTAATTTTTATTATTATAAAGGGGGAATTTGGTTTTGCCGAAATTTAAAATTTCGGCACCCCCAAACTCGGGTAAAACTTTAATTAGGCAATCTTTGGGATTTGGAACAAAAAAAAGGGATTTGCTTAAAAAATTTCCCGACATTTATTCTAATAGGGGAATTCAAAAATGGATTTTTTCATTTTTATTAAAATACTTTTTTTTTGTTTCATACTGCCCTTTAAAATATCTAGGCCTAAAAATTGTTCCCCAAATAATTTTTACTTTAAATGTGGGTTATTCAGCTTATCCACGGGGAATTCGAATCGTGGCCCACCCTTATGGGCTTTCCAAGAAAACGAGACCACGGCGGTTCTCCATTGGTTTCCATGTTTGTGTCCTTTTATAGGCAAACAAACAAACCCAAAAATTAAAACCCTTACCGTAATTTGTATTATGGCTGGAAAGGAAGGAACGTAAAATAGTGGGCGAGGAAAAGGGAAACCGTCCAACTAACAGGTTTTTTAATTTTCAAATGTTTGGAAATTTTTTTTTTATTTTACTTTCTCAGTCCCCTTTTTAAAGTCTTAAACAGTCCCATCGAGAGAATTTTAAAAGGTAAATTTTGGGTCCCAACTTTCCCCCAACGAAATTTCTTTAAAATTCCCTTTTTGGGAATGTTATACTCATATTTTTTAAGTAAAACTTAGTTGAAATGAATACTTATGAAAGTTTTTAATTTTAAATATTAAAAATTCAAATATAATTTTTTTTTTCCAATTAGAAAAGTGGGGGGTTTTAGCGTAAAGTTTCAATTTGACTTATAGAAAAATTTTTCATTTTTCCCTTAAAACATGTTAAAAAACTCTTTATTTTAAGTAGGGTTTTAATTTTTCCCCAATCGGTGGATTTTTTATAAAGGAGGACCAGTGAATAAAACCCCGATAAATGGAATTTTTTATTGGGGTTAACAACGGCTTATGGGGCCTTTATCTAATTCCCCAAATTAATTTTTTAAAAATTAAAAAAACGTATTTACTTGTTTTACTTTTAAAAAAACCTTCTTTAAATTAGCCCAAAATTATAAGTTGAAATCCATTTGGTTGTTTAAATTCTTTCAAAAAAATTAACCCATTTAAAAAAAATTTAAACAAAAATAGGGAATTAAAAAAATCAAAAAAAGTCCTTATTTTTATTATTAAAGTTTGATATGTTTAATATAGTTTGTTTTTAAACCTGTGGTTTAAATTTCTGTTTTAAAATTTTTTTTCCATCGAGGATTAAAGAAAAATGATAATAGTTTCTGATTCTGATTTTGGGTCTGGAAATACAGATTACCAGTGAAAAAATTTTTTAATTTAAAAAGAATTTGAAGGCCTATATTCGGTTTGTGGCCCAAAAAATTTTAGGTCCCGGATAACTTTTTCTAAACCAAATTGAATTTAACCAAACAAAAATATGATTTTAAGATTAACCAAAGGGCTGTTCTGTGACATTATTTGAAATTCGTAAAAAGTGACTTTTCGTGTGCTTACCGGGTTTTTTTAAAAATTTTTTCCTTTTAAACCCAGGATTTTTTTGGCCTTTAAAAATAAAAACCCAAATTTAAAGGGCCTTTTTAAAATTTTTCAGCAGTAAACCTTTATTCCAATTTTGAGGTAAAAAATTTTTAACAATTTTGAAAACTTTTTCCCAAAAAATACAAATTCAACGTTATACCACCTTAGCCCAATTAAATCTTAAAATATTTGAACGTTAACTGGTTATTTTTTGTTTTAATTATTAAAATTCTATCCAAAGAAAATCCCGCCACCTAACAACTGGCTTAAATTAATTTAGCCTTTCCCCTTTGAAACATTAATTTGTTATTTTCCATTTATTAAACATGGGGGAAAAATATCACAGGATCTTTTCCTTAAAATTACAACTACTTTTTGCCCAACCATGTTATAAATATTTTTTGGGCCCAAACTGTCCCCCATAACGTACTGTGGTAGTACCCCCACCACTAAACCGAAATTGTTGCCACCTTACCCCTTTCATGAACACACAGGAACGATGTCCTTAAGTAATTTGGAAAACCTTTTCAATTTAAATAAACTAACACTAATAAAAACCCCAATTTTTTAAGTGGAATTAAAAAAGAATGGTGTTATTTTAACGGTTAGTTATGTTGGCTATTGAATTTGGTTTTCCCAACTCCCTTGGTTCTAGTTTTTTTTTATTGTTTTCTTGTAAAACATTTTTTTTTATTATTAACCCAAGCCAAAACATTAAGTAAAAATTAAAAAATTTTTAAAGGGGAAAATTCCCAACTTTAACCGAAGTTTTTAAAAATTTCCCAGTTGAAAATTAAAGACCTCAAGTTACTTTATAAATTGTTAAACGTTCGTACATATCAAATTACATCTGATCTAAAAATTTATAAAATTCCAAAATAAATCCAAGTTTAAAATTTTTTTTTATAGTTTAATATAAAAATTTTTTTTTTTCTTAAAACCGATAAAAAAAATTGTTTTAAAGTAACATTTTCCCTTTGGCTAAGGGTAGAAAAATGAAAGGTGTTGTGTTATAACACCAATTAATTAAATAATTTACTGGGGTAAATTTAAAATACTGTTTTTATTAGCATTAAAATTTTCAAATTACGTTTTTTCCCTTGTAATTTATTTTTTCACTAAACTTTTTTTAAAAATAGTGCACAAAATTTATGGAAAAAATCTTTGGTTGGTTTTTTTTCTATATAAAAAAATTTTTTTAAAAAAAACCTTGGGTTTTAACAAAAATGGGCTCAGAAAAATTATTTTTTGGGGATTTTTTTCCTGGGGGTTTGGTAAATAGTTTTTTTTTTTTATTTTTCCTATGAGTGGGATTGAAAGGTTGTTGTTCTATTTGGTCAGGGGAGTGGTTTGGATAAAGTTTGTCATTTTTAGTGATGGTAGAATAAGGGTTCATTTGTCTGTGTGGGATTAGGTGGTTCAAATTGAACAGTGATTATTGAGGCGTTATATGTTTGCAAGCAGAGTGGTTTTGGGGATATGTTGTGAAAAGTCAAAAAGTGAGTTTGGTATTGGTTAGGGGGTTGTTCATAATTTCCTAGAAGTTGGTATTAAATATTCTGAATATTTTAAAGGGAGTTATTATGGGAGTTCCCTTTATTCTATGGAGAGGAAATTATATTTTGGTAAATTTTCTTCCTTTTAAAGGGAAACCCATTGTTAAAGGTAAAAACCTTTAAAATAGTTTGGGTTAAACTGGTTGAATGGTTAATTTATTTTCCCACTAAATTTCACCCCGATTTTCCTTCTGGCATACAAAAAATTTTAATGGTGTTTTTAAACCATTTTTTAATTTTTTTCATTTTGTTTTTAAACAAAGGGAAATATTATTGGATTCATTTTAACTGTTTCAAAAAGGTACCGGGGTTGCCCAAATATCACGGTAAGGGTTGTTTGAATCTAAATTTTAATTTAAAATTTTTACAACCCCAATTAAAAGGAATTTTTAAACCCCAATCAACTTTTAAAAGTTAAAAATCAAATTAAAATAAATTGGAAATTATTATACACCCTTTTAATACATTTTTTAAAAAAGGGAAAAAAAAAAATTTGGGACTTTTTGATTAATGTTGCAATTGTTTGTTTCCCCTTTGGGGTTTTTTTCATTTATTTTTGGTATATAGAGTTTTCCCTAAGATTAATTTTATACTTAAAATAATTTATTATATAAAATCGAAAAATTTTCAAATAAAGTCTATTTTTCTATTTCCCAACTGGAACGAATTCTCAATTACTATTAATAAATGTTTTTAAATAAAAAAAATTTTGTAATTAACTTTTTAAAAAACTCAAAACCGTTATAAATTGTGATTTAATTAACTCCCTTAAAAACAAAATAGAATTAATTTTTTAAAAATTTTTGAAAGAAAAAACGGTTTTTTTTGTTGTTTTAATCATTAATCTTAATAATTTTCTAAATTAAAAATTAACTTTTAAATAACTAAACTTCTTGGGGATTGCGATTTAATTGCACAAAAACAGTAAAACGTGTTAAAATTGTTGTAAATAGCAATTTTTAACTGTAAAAAGGGATAAATTTTTTTTTCATGGGTTTATTCCCAATTAATGTTTAAAATGTTAATAATAGCATTTAAATTTTTGGTAATATTGTCATTTTGATATTTGGATTTAATGAAAATTTTTTAAAATTTCGTAATGGTTTTAATTGTGATAACTAGGATAAATTTTGAATTGCGATTTATTGAAAACTGTTAATTGTTGTAATGGATTTAATTGTGGAAAATTTCTAGGATAAATTTGGGAATTGCATTTAAATTTGAAATTTGTTAATTGTCATAATGGATTTAATTTTGATATACTAGTAATTTTAAATTGGATTTAAATTTTGCCAATGTAAATTTTTGGAAAATTTTGGCCTTTAAACGTGTAACAGGTTAACATTCTTTGGGAAAATTGGGATTTATGACAACATGGTTTAAAGTTCCATAAAATTTTTAGCATTTCCTTGATACTAAAACAATTCTTAGGCGTTTAAATGCTCCAACTTGTTAAAAAGGGTTTTTGTAATAGTTTAAGTTAATTTTAGGAAATCATTGATTTTAATTCACTTGGTGGGGAATTAATCACCAATTTGTTTAAAATTTTTAAATTTAATTTAAGGATAAAACAATAACATTCAATTTGGTTTTTAAATCACAAAATTAAAATCAAATAGATTTTTAACTGTGATAATAAAAAACATTTTTGAAAAATTTGCGTTTTAATGAACAAATTTTAAAATTTTTTCTAAATTTTTAATTTAATTTTGGTTATAACTAGGTTTAAATTTTAATTGCATTTAATGAAAAAACTGTTAAAATTTCAAATAGCATTTAAGGATAACTAAAATAACATTTCTGTTTGGATTTAATAAAATTTTAAAATTTAAATAAAATTTTAACTTTATAACTAGGAAAAACTTCTTTGAATTGGATTTAAGGGACGACCCTTTAAATGTTCTAAATAGATTTAATGTGATAATTGGATACTTTTATTGGATTTAATGTGAACCTTTAAAATGTTCATAAATAGAATTTAACTGTGATAAATAGGATAACGATTCTTGAATTGCGATTTAATGCACCAACACTGTTAAAATGTTCATAAATAGCATTTAACTGTGATAACTAGGATAACATTCTTGAATTGCGATTTAATGCACCAACACTGTTAAAATGTTCATAAATAGCATTTAACTGTGATAACTAGGATAACATTCTTGAATTGCGATTTAATGCACCAACACTGTTAAAATGTTCATAAATAGCATTTAACTGTGATAACTAGGATAACATTCTTGAATTGCGATTTAATGCACCAACACTGTTAAAATGTTCATAAATAGCATTTAACTGTGATAACTAGGATAACATTCTTGAATTGCGATTTGATGCACCAACACTGTTAAAATGTTCATAAATAGCATTTACCTGTGATAACTAGGATAACATTCTTGAATTGCGATTTGATGCACCAACACTGTTAAAATGTTCATAAATAGCATTTAACTGTGATAACTAGGATAACATTCTTGAATTGCGATTTGATGCACCAACACTGTTAAAATGTTCATAAATAGCATTTAACTGTGATAACTAGGATAACATTCTTGAATTGCGATTTGATGCACCAACACTGTTAAAATGTTCATAAATAGCATTTAACTGTGATAACTAGGATAACATTCTTGAATTGCGATTTGAATGCACCAACACTGTTAAAATGTTCATAAATAGCATTTAACTGTGATAACTAGGATAACATTCTTGAATTGCGATTTAATGCACCAACACTGTTAAAATGTTCATAAATAGCATTTAACTGTGATAACTAGGATAACATTCTTGAATTGCGATTTAATGCACCAACACTGTTAAAATGTTCGTAAATAGCATTTAACTGTGATAACTAGGATAACATTCTTGAATTGCGATTTAATGCACCAACACTGTTAAAATGTTCATAAATAGCATTTAACTGTGATAACTAGGATAACGTTCTTGAATTGCGATTTAATGCACCAACGCTGTTAAAATGTTCATAAATAGCATTTAACTGTGATAACTAGGATAACGTTCTTGAATTGCGATTTAATGCACCAACACTGTTAAAATGTTCATAAATAGCATTTAACTGTGATAACTAGGATAACATTCTTGAATTGCGATTTAATGCACCAACGCTGTTAAAATGTTCATAAATAGCATTTAACTGTGATAACTAGGATAACATTCTTGAATTGCGATTTAATGCACCAACACTGTTAAAATGTTCATAAATAGCATTTAACTGTGATAACTAGGATAACATTCTTGAATTGCGATTTAATGCACCAACACTGTTAAAATGTTCATAAATAGCATTTAACTGTGATAACTAGGATAACATTCTTGAATTGCGATTTAATGCACCAACACTGTTAAAATGTTCATAAATAGCATTTAACTGTGATAACTAGGATAACACTCTTGAATTGCGATTTAATGCACCAACACTGTTAAAATGTTCATAAATAGCATTTAACTGTGATAACTAGGATAACGTTCTTGAATTGCGATTTAATGCACCAACACTGTTAAAATGTTTATAAATAGCATTTAATTGTGATAACTAGGATAACATTCTTGAATTGCGATTTGATGCGATGTCCCTTAAAATGTTCATAAATATCATTTAACTGTGATAACCAGGATAACGTTTAAGAATTTTGATATAGTTCGTTGACTGTTAGAATGTTTATAAATAGCATTTAACTGTGATAGCTCAGATAACGTTCTTGAATTGCGATTTGATGCGATGTCCCTTAAAATGTTCATAAATATAAGTTAACTGTGATAACCAGGATAACGTCAAAGAATTTTGATATAGTTCGTTGACTGTTAGAATGTTTATAAATAGCATTTAACTATGACGACCCAGGTGACAGTGAAGTCTGGAATAGGTGTTAATTGAATCGAGTTTAAAAGAGTGGTACATTGACTCAATGCAAAATTTCAGTAAAATTGTTGTAAATAAAATACACTCAAAATAATTTAGCATATTTCTATCAATATAAAATCAAATATGTACATATTTTTTTATTTACCGTCACTTTTTGATACGTTCAGAGCCGTTTTAAGCTGCAGCTAACACAATAAGATGAATAAGTAACAAATAACTCAGACTATTATTGCATATTTGTTGTGTAACCAACGTTTTTTCCTGAATTCTTCTTGAGTATGGGATTAAATTATAGTAGAAAGAAATATTTGAGCGGATATAAACCTATCAGTGGAAGTACTAGAGACATCGTTTGTCGAGGGGTGTTTAAGGAAATGACGTGAATAAGGCAATCAGAGAATTGACAACATCTGGAATGGTAACGAACCGCTAAATATACGGCCTAAAGGAAGACATAGATCCCGAGCAGACGACGGCAACAATGGCAAATGTCGTTAATATACATGGTCCACTTGAGCCGGCAATCACCAAATTACCTAGGGTCCCTCGACGCGACACCCCCGCGGGCAATGGCCCAGCACTGAATGTGGCGTGGCACGCAGGACGCCACGCAGCGAGGGAGATGAGAGGACAGCTGGATGGAACGGCCGACCTGCTATCCGATTTCAGGAATATCCCGCGTGATTGACGAAATATGAATTATGAGTCTGCAGAGGCTGTCGGCCATGTTGGTTTTAATCCCATAAGAACAATGTTATTTTTGAACCGGACATATGATCACGCGTATCCAAATTAAGCAATTATTTCTAAAAGAATTTTTCCAAACAAATTGCATTTAATCAAGAATGAAATTGTACGTTGGAATTGCTTTGCAAATTTCTAATTATTTTTATAGAAAAAATATACAAAAATATTTAGTTTAAAGTTTTTATTTTCACATATTTTTCAAAACTAGGGGTATGTATTAAAAATATCAAAAACAAACCCAATGCGCAATATGATAACGTTAAAAATGACACCTCATACACAAATTTTAGTCAGTAAATATCGCAAAAATATGGATTCGAAAATAAAATTGTTCTTATGGGATTAAAACCAAATGGCCGACAGGGTCTGCAGACTTTTATTTCTGAAGTAGACCTATGTTTACGAATGTTCAATGTTGGAAAATATGTGATTTACGAAACTGAAGTCTTTAAAACTTACCATGAAATGGATTGAACTGCTGATAAAAAAATTATCTTCCAAACTAATGTACTGGACATAATAATATAAATAACCATTTTGAAAAAAAATTCAATAAATTGGAGTAGCCAATGTAATAATGAACGTTTAATAAAATTACAGGAACCCTTTTACCTCTTAGGAATCACGCAGAAAACACAAGTTGTTTCTTATATCATCTACTTTGTTTATGTATAAGATTTATGTTATTTAAAACACCTGGGATTTTATGCCATCCATGACGTAAACATTTTATGAAAAATAATATTTAGTATGAGGGGCCCCAAGACCCTTGTCCTTTTAGATAACGTTTTCTAGAAGGACAGAATATAATAGTTAAGAGTTTGCAGAGGTAGTCACCATTTTGGATTTAATACCATTTGAGCAATGTTTTGGAACATCAGTGTGACTTAACGATTGGTCTAAAAAACAATAATTTTTACATCGTTTGAAAGAGCGAAAACGTTTTGAAAGAGATACCGTTTTTTATCTTTTCTTAGTTAGTAGAGGGGCTAAACAGTCGTAAACTAGAGTGTGTAGTTCACAACTTGAAAATAACAGGAAGGTTTGCTTCTTGGAACAAGATAGATTTTGCAATTACTACACTACTCTCTCAATGCATACAAAACTCAATACTCTTCCTAGTCTTGTATCACAAAAAACAAACCTTTCAGAATCTTCCTTTTTTTTAAGCTAAATCATCCCGTGTTTTAGAAGTATCCTAGAGGACCAGAAGTTCCTTGTTCATAGAAAACTGAGCTTCAGTAATCTGGTTGTTATACTTTTAAGGGACTAAAGTTACCGTGTTACCTGCAGGACTAGGGTTCAGGATATTCGTTTTTACTTTTTTACAATGCTAGAAAAACCCTGATCATTTTTTGTATCATTGTACGTCTATGGGTGGGCGGGTGGGTCAGTATAACTGTACGTGTATGGGTGGGCGGGTGGGTCAATACCCCTGTACATGAATGGGTGTGTGGGTGGGTTCTTGTAATTAAATGTTAAAACAGTAGTTTTCCTGCACAATTAAGAATGTAAGTTTACACTCTTATTCTGTTTGGTAGTAACTAGGTATAGGATATATATATATATATACAGTATAGGACATTTTCAGAAACAAATGTTCTTTAAATATTTGCTGTTGATATTAAAACAAAATCTCAATATATAGTTTTTTATTATATGACATTTTGTCTAATATTACCGACAAAAATAATATCATACAGTCATGCATGTATGAAAGACAACAGACACCATGGAGTACTTCCTGAAGACCTAGTCTTCAGTAACCTCGTAGTTTCATGAATGACTAAGCTGCAGTAATCATGTACTTCTTCGTGAAGATCTAGTCTTCAGCAACCTCGTAGTTTCATGGATGACTAGGCTGCAGTAATCATGCAGTTCTTCGTGGAGATCTAGTCTTCAGCAACCTCGTAGTTTCATGGATGACTAGGCTGCAGTAATCATGCAGTTCTTCGTGGAGATCTAGTCTTCAGCAACCTCGTAGTTTCATGGATGACTAGGCTGCAGTAATCATGCAGTTCTTCCTTGAGACATAGTCTTCAGTAACCACGTAGTTTCATGGATGACTAAGCTGCAGTAATCATGTACTTCTTCGTGGAGATCTAGTCTTCATCAACCTCGTAGTTTCATGGATGACTAGGCTGCAGTAATCATGCAGTTCTTCCTTGAGACATAGTCTTCAGTAACCACGAAGTTTTCTGAATTGTCTTATGTTTCAGTCAGCTTTGGGAATATAATATTTTGATAACTGGTTCAGAATAAATTGTTCAAAAGAATTCTGCGTTAAGATGTAATGTTACGGATTTGTAGCCTTTGATGTCACTGTATTAGTTGGTACTATTTCTGTTATACTATTTTACTACAAAATTTAACAATTACATCGAACAATTATTAGTTACATTTCTTTTTAGAGGACTACTTTCATTGTTGATGCTCTCTATATCTCAGCGAAAAAGGAATGGAACACCTCTTTACCCTTGACTATACGTGATTGATATGATATAGTCATGCAGTAATCTTGCATAGTATCATGATTTATCCAACTCAGTCAGCTAAAATTGAACGGAGCAAAATAGGTACTGTATTTTTAAAATATATTTAGAGGTATTCGATAATATATATTTATATTAAAAAAACCTTTAATAGTTAAGAATTCGAAACTAGATGTAAGATTTTAAATAAGAATACTCGGTTTTTGGTTGCCAATCTTGGAACACTAAAATATATTACAATTTTAAGGGGTGGTGTCTTGGATGTATTTGTAATGTGTTCTATAACATTTTGTGAGAGTTTCTGTTACAGAGAACTCATTATAGTACGATGATTGTTAACCATTAAAATAAAATCTTTAGTTGGCTATTAAATATTTTAGTGAGGCCTTAAATATAATAAGATAGTTGTTGTAGCTTCTAAGATGTTTTCTATAATATGTAGTCTGAGCTATTCATTACTCATCGAACATAATAATGGGTTATGTGCCATGAGTTACTGGTGTTTGTGATGTGAAAGGAGTCCCGGGAGCGGTGGCGGGCAGGAGAAAGAGGGATGCCGGCACCCAATTACCACCATCGAGTCGGTCGCTGACTTTACGTGTCGTTGTCGCCGTAACAGTTTATATTTTAATTTGTGCGAGGGTCGGGCGATAGAATCGCGCAACTTGTCACGGTCGCGAGGTGACTGATTGCGCACCTGTGACGAATGTGGCTGCAGCCGCGCGCCCATTCATCTGCGACTGCGACTGCGACCGCGATAACATTATACTTAATTGTCGAGAGTCTGTGAGGATCGCCGCGCGGTGCCGCACAGTGACGCTTCGTGCCGTCCCAGCTAATAGGCTACCTGGACATTCCCCCGGGACAAGGAACAAGCCCCGGTGGGGCGTTTAAGCCTTGATTGTCGTCACAGATCTTAGCCATGATAGAGCAGGTTAACTGCTGCTATCTAACACCTTTAAGACGTCAGATCTGGGCGAGAAATGGCTTGGCGTAAAAACTTCGACAAAGAAAAATGCCTGATGCCATTTGATTCACGCCTACCCCGTCAATTGATCCATCTCCATCAGGCATGTCCCTTCCAACTCCATACATCTCTGTTAATCCTTCATCCTTTTATTCTAAACAGATTGTTTCTGAGCAAAATATTTTTCAAATTATCACAGGATTAAAAGATACATGAGGAGATTATTGATGTAAAATATTTTTTTACTGATTCCCTCTACTCCACTAGCTTCAAGACATACGCAAAAAAATGGTTTCGAGAGGGCTGTTTCCTTAATTCTTATCATTATCTTCCTCCAAACGGATAATCCACTACAAAAATTATGGTGATAATTTTGCGTTCGTTTCCCTCAGTTATCTAAAGTGGGTTGTCTTTGCACCACCATTGAAGGATTTTAGGGAAGAGTAGGTCGTCTTTGATACAAACAGTTTTACGATAAGTATCCAATATTATAGACATGACAACTACTTCCTCAAATTAAAATAGTTTCTCAATTCACTTTTACGCATAGAATCTGAAAATGACAATATTCAAAACAGGAAAACTAGACTTGGGTTAAGATTGATATTATTTAAAAATGAATATAATAATGAGGTATGAAATGAACATTTTGTCGTTCCAGCTAATCTTTTGTCATATTATTATATATTTCATGCTCTATTATTGTTATTAGTTATTTATCTTATTTGAAATGCTACAAAATAGCGACAAGGCCAATAACATCGTAGCACTTTATAACAAAATTACATTTTGCATGCAAAAAAGAATCTGTGGCAGCCAGCGATTGGTCCATCCACTTCACTAAGTTTTATAACAGTCCTCCAAAGCAAATATAGCAATAATGTAATCTAAAATAATTGAATTAAAATTAAATTTGAATAACAAGCATGTTCAACCCTACTTAACGATTATTATTTTTAGCTAATTGAAAATAAATTATAGTTAACAATAAATAAAATGAATAATTAACAACGATTAATAAATGATCAACAATAAAATTAACAACAATAAGTAACAACTAAAACAATAATAATAACAACAATAATAAAAAACTAAATATATTCAGAAAACAACCAACAATTAAAACATATTTAAAAATATTAGGAAGGGATATGTGGCCTATATTACTATTCATCCACAAACGTGAAAAAGAAACTTTCAAAATATATGTTTAACTTTAAATCTAAAAGTTAATATTTGACACAAGGTAGTAAATTTGTCCTGTACTTCTCCAATGAACAATTGAAAACATCTATTGATAATGAAAAAAAAGTTGTGTAGCTTTATACCATCTAGACGCGACTAATATCATTATAGTCAATTTCATTTTAAGCCACCTCAATTATGTCATTCTCACTAAAATAATAAACACAGTCAGACTCAGTAATAGAAAAATAATACAGTCAGACTCAGTGATACAACATTTATCATTTTATTGACCAAGAGAAGGGAGATCTCTGTTTTGTTAATTTTTAACGATCAATGCTATCAGCATTTATGTAATGGTTTTTATGTATTGACGACTTAGCATGATTACGCAAAAAACGAATCTGCAAATAATTTTTGTTTAGACCAATTGTTTCTCAAGAGAGGCTAAAAAGGTACTTTTGTGGCGACCATGCACCATGGCCGAAAGTGCATTGATCATACAATCAACGAATACTAAAAAATTCAAGTTTGTGTATGCTATATTATCAATGAACCTCGATTTAATTGTTAATTTCAAAGTCTTACTAAGAATAATTTCAGATATGCTACATTGTAGAGGCAAAGGACTAAAACTGTGTTGTCACAAAACATAGTACAGGAAGTCACAAAATTGGTGTCATCAAGAAAGATCTTCGTGACTTATAGAACTAAAAAATTGTGTATAGGGTTCAATAGTGAGTCAACATGACACAATAGTATATTTCATAACAAGAGTGGAAAGTGGGGTTTTGCATGTTCGAGACCATATGTTTGAAGTGCGAGACTTGTCGAGCACTTTAAATGGTCGAGAACATACAGAACACTTTCACTCGAGTTTTGAACGATACTTTTCACTACACTAATATGAACAGCTGACTATTGTTTACTACCGAAAGTAAAATTGTTTATAACTGAAAATTTTCCATAGTCAACATTAGAAAATATGATGTTTCGCAGGTTGTAAACACATAACGAAAACAGCTGAACTCATAGTAGTGGAGTGAAAAGTGTATTTATGGTGCACGAGTGTGAGATATCAAGATTCATAAGTGTGTTTCGTTTATTGGTTCAACTCGAGTCTCAGTGTATTTAGGGTGCATGGATGATGTGCCAGGTCTTTTGACCGGTACATTTTTTTTCCGTTTTTGATTTGCCAGGCTGCCTGATATCGCTCTTGCGCTGTCGACTTGTTTGTTACTTTCGTGGCCGTTGGCTCAGACCTTGGTCTGTTCCGTGGTTCCAGCTTTCGGTTCACCGGTTCGACGGTTCGCTTGGGTTTTGCGGTAAGTTTCGCCTTCTTCCTGTTAACATTATGAGCGGCTAGAAAAGCAATTAACGTAAGTGTTCAATTTTGTTTAATTTCGAATACCTCAAGACTTTTTTCTTTTGGTGAAAACCTTTGCCATTATATCCTGTTTTGTTTGTTACTTGATTTATTTTTGTAGGCTCTTTACTTTTTCTAGCCATGGTCCACTCGTTGTACGAGACCATGTGCCTAAGTTATATTTTTTAACTCATTTAATTAAGTTAAACTGGTATTATGTTTTATTAGAGCTCTAAAGATTGTTCTCAAGTCCAGTGCCTACGCCATGTTTTCTTAATTATTTTGCAAGTTGTCTTTTTCTGCCCTAGCCTAGATAAACTTTCAACTTTATCAGCTTCTTTGTAAGTAACTTTT
The DNA here is from genome assembly GCA_035578905.1 of Stictocephala bisonia. NCBI lineage: Eukaryota > Metazoa > Arthropoda > Insecta > Hemiptera > Membracidae > Stictocephala > Stictocephala bisonia. The sequence continues at coordinate 3,464,711 of JAQJVL010000035.1, read as the reverse complement.
AGAAATATTTGTTAAAAATTTTGTTAAACTCAGATTAAATTAGAAAACTTGTTATATTTTTTACAGTATTATGTTAATGCCTTTTTTTATGTGCCTCATATGCCTCAAATTATGTTAGAACCTTTTTGCTTCTACTTATATAATTCTTTTGCTTTCACTTATGTATTTGGTAGATACATGCACTTTTATATTTATTAGGTATTTATTCTTTATGTATTAGATTGTTACTTTGTGTTATTATTGTTTATTTTTTGGCAGTGCTTATTTCTGTGCTGATGCTGTAGTACTGTGTTCAGTCCAGGGTCCTTGAGTTGGACGTTTGACCCTCAGCCTGCCGCCCGGCCGATCTTCTGCCATCTCGACCTTGCTAGCCTAGCCTGAGGAGCATGTTATAGAGCCAAGTTCCGCCTACGCTGCCCTCCCTACATCTTTGGGTGGGATTCTTCTGTCCTCGGGTCAGTGCGATCCATTTTATTCCTGGTGGCTGAGCTGGGGGTGTGTGACCAAGATTTAGAAAAAAAAGAAAAGAAAATCCCCACTGGTCCTCAACCTAAAAAAAAAATAAATAATACATTATTAATTACTGAACACAGCCAGCTAAAGTTTTATAGGCTTGATATAGTTTGTTACACGTTTGAAAAATGTATTGTTATTAATCTTTGATTAGTTTATTTTACTGTCGTATTCCTTTAAATTTTATTTTTGTTATGCCCCTAACGTTAAATTTTGTTTTGAATAATTTATATCTGTTACTTCTAAATATTTATCTACGTCTTTAAATTTTGCTATTTCTACTGGGTAAATTATGGGATTGTTTATTTTCTAGTTAGGCACAGTGTTTAAGTTTGTTTGTGTTATTTATTTCGTTAATTGTACTGTTCAGTAAGTTTTTAATAAAACGGTACCGTGCTATATTTTCTTTTTAGTTGCATGATTTTTAAAAATTTCACCAAAAGAGGATTTTTTAAAATAACGTTTTTTCTTTTCTTTAATTCGGAGCTTCCCAGGGATTCCGGCTAACTCCCTGGCCTCGGTAGAATCATGGGATGTGGGCTAAATTGCCGGTTATTTGCTTTTGTTTAAAATTCTAAATTTTTCAATGTAAATTCTCTTAATATTCTCTTAAATTTCTAGTTATTCTGCAGAAAGGCATGTATGTAATGTCATTTTTGGTATTTGTATCTTCCGCTAATTTTGTGTATAGTTTGCACTTCACTGTCTATCTATGTGTTTCTTGTTTATTTTGAGTGCTATTGTGGCCTTCTGCCAAAAATAACTTATTTATTTTGTAATAAATATTTTTTTTTGCTCAGCTGTCGAGTTGTGATTTAACCCTTCAACTGCCGCCCGTGATCCTATCGTTTATCTGGTTTTGAGCCATCCCCCAGTACGGCGCGACTTCCAGTTTTGGTGGGAGATGGGTCTCAGTGAGATATCAAGATTCGTGCGTGTGTATAGGTTGCATAAGTGAGTCAACACGAGCCAAAGTGTGTTAGGGTATATGGGTAACTCATCAAGATTCGTACGTGTGTATAGGTTTCATTAGTTCAACTCGAGTATCAGTATATTTTAAGGTTGATTAGTTCAATACGAGTCTCAGTATGTTTAGCGTGTATGGGTGAGAAATTAAGTTTCATACATGTGTATAGGGTTTTTAGTGAATCAACAAGAGTTTCAGTATGTTTAGGGAGCATGAGTGAAACATCATGATTCGTACGTCTGTATAGGGTTTTTGGATGCGCCACCAAAACTCACATATGAGTTTTGGGTGAATGGGTGATTCATCATAAGTTAAATATTTTCCACATACATACACTGAAACTGAACTTTATATAAAAGGACGTGTATAAGCTATCGTGTTAGGGAAACTGCGTTGAATCAAGCACTGCAATATAGAGGTATTATAAGAGATGCATCAAGACTATGATGAAGACTCTAGCCAAATCGTTAACTACTGACAATACAGATCAAAATATCGATTGAGAAAAGTAGATAATGGAATAAATTTATCACTGTAAAAAAGACCATCAGGATTTTCATTTATGTTGATGAGGTAGAAAAGGCGGGAAGTGGTCGGCTTGTTCTCAATGAATCAAGGGGACAGGACAGACTGAGCGCAAATCTACGCTCACCGCTTTCTTTTTTCGCACGGCACAGGTCCTATTTTTCATGCCGTCACCCGCTCGAGTCCCGCCTGTCAGCTGAAAATACGGACAGACTCAACTCCTTAGTGTCCTGGTGTAAGTTGGGAGGAAGTCCCCCCCCAGCCTTACTGTGTGATAAAAGTCCTTTATTTTTATAAATGTAATAAATCAGCCAAGCAAGTATTTATTTAATAATAACAATAAAAGGTGTGGTTTCATAAACTTATTTTTAACGATAAGTGAGTGGCTTAAAGTTTGTTTAGTTTTAGATTTTCATTATGCTCAAAGATACATTTGTATACATAATTCAAATGAACAAACTTCATTTTGATTTAAAACAAGCCAACTTGAAAGGATAGTGAGTATCAGTAAAGATTTTAGCTTCATTCATTCTAAAACTTGTATGATGCAACAGTATTCTATAAAACTGAATTAATTACTAAAAATTTGCAAAAACTATTTGATACTTAAGGTGTGGTAATATGTTGCATTATGGCAAAGGCCTACTAATTTCTGAATACATTAAACTATCCATCAGCAGCTTCGAGAAATTTGCAAACAGTTAATCCATTTGAAGTTCTATTTAAGGTTTAAGCTTCCAGTCGTCCACCTTGATTTGTTGGCTGTCACTTCGAAACACTGGGTCCAAGCAATCACCTCTCTGAGGGATTTTAACTTTAAATTTCAAAACTGACTTTTTTACGTCTTTCGACTGTGATGGTAGGGTTAATTTTTTTGGGATAATTGAAAATTAAATGTTTGTAGGAAAAATTACTACAAGTGAGTTGAGCTCATTTGAAGGATAGGTAAACAGTTTGTACGTCTCTGCGCAGATGTTATTAAATGAATTTGTACAAACAGAGCACTACTTTCATAAATAAAGCTAAGCTCGTTGGCGAGATTATTACAGTAAGTAGCACTAGTGGCGTAGTGCTGTATCCTAGATAGCTATTTAGGAACAAACTGTTGTAAATATTAAGGTGATACATTATGTTCTCAGTCCTCTAACACCATCTCAGCGTCCACTCAATGGTTACTGTTGACGTGGAAATTACCAGATATTTCTACAGTGTTCGTGTCTAGTGCTGTCAGGGTTCGGATGAGTATATGAGGTTTGTCACGAAGCCAAAAATAAAACCAATACTACGTGGTTCGGATTCCACGATAAAGTGTGGGTCGTTTGTTGCCCTGGCTATTCTTAACAAGTAATAATTTCTAAGGATCAGTCAATTTAAGTTAACACAAAGATTACTCTCATGTGCACTCATCACGCCCATTCGCAGCCCATATTTGCCCAAATCTTCACGATTGGTCAAAACGAGCAGATCTCTTTGGCAATATGAATAGTCTCCTAGCAATTTACAACGTTCAAAAGGCGTTATTACAACAATTATGCCAAAGAGACAAATCAAAGAGCAAAATTAAGCTGAGCGAAGTTGGCGCTACCAACTAAGTCTAATATTTTGTTTAAGTTGTATGAAACAGTTCTTTTAATTGTTATTAATCATTACCATAGGAATTATATTACATAATTAAGTTTTTTATTTCAGTTCAGTAAGACATTTTCGGGCCATGTTAAATTGTAACATTATTTATTTTTCAACTCTCTAAGAGGGACACTATATCACACAATATACATTGTAATATGAATGTGCACCGGAAAATTGTTCCCTTTTATTTATTTATTATTCACTTATTAACTATTCATTCAATTAAGTGAGGCAAAAAATATTAACGGGCTCATAGGCATAGTATGTTATGTTTATTTTTACCGGTCCATATCTAAAGTTTACACTTACATTTTCGTTTCAAGAGTGGAGTTTTTTTAAAGAATGCTTATAAGGCCTTGTATCAGCTTTGCAGATATAAATTATAAAGTACTATAATTTTACAATAAAAGTTCACGATGGACAGCAAGTTAATTTGATATCCAACTGTTGTAGCATCTATCAAACAATGTTGGGTAGCCATGTAAGGATAGTAAGAATAATCCAAATTAAAGAATCCAATTAACACAAACAATATCAGAACTTGGATCTTTACCAAGTTAATTCACAGATTATTTACACCAAGTTAATTCAAAATAAATAACAGATAATTCACTACTACTACTTATCTGTTTCCTTTAATTCAATACCACTTGATAAATATTACATTTTTCTAAAAACTGTTCCCTGTTTTTACGTCCACTCAATCACTCATTTTTACGTCCACTATGGAATTCCTTCCGCTAGGAATCCAATATCGCTGGTCTTATCTTATCGTTTTCCAAGAACTTACACACGAAGATTATTTATCGCATTCGGCGTTTAAGTCAATCATTGGATTGCCGGTTTATGATCAACTTTAGTAGCCACGTAACTAACCAAACCTAACCTAACCGTAATCGCGATAAAGAAAAAGTAGTAATAGTGAAGTAATGGACTAAGAAGTGGTAGTGAATTAACGGAAAAGGTCCTAGTACTTATTATATATGCAATTGTGTAAATTACTATTCATTTTTAAAACAGGGAGTAAGGTTCTCATGGAATTCGACCAGAGTCTGGAGCGTGGTGGATTTCCTCACTTAAAAACGTGATCCTCAGGAGGAAGCTGTTGTCGAGTAATAGAATAGAGGAAAAATCAACAAGGTGTGATAAAGGCCATCAGATTGTCTTGTTGACGACTTATATAAGACGACCACGGCCGTTCAACTATTTGGCGAGAATGTAAGGGCAGTAAAAAAAAACGGAGGTAATTAGAAGCGGAGTGATTTGTCAGGTGACAAGGTCTCCAGGCCGCTTCTTCCTCGCTCTCCTCGGCTCCAATAAATATACGGTAAAACGACACGAATTAACGTCGATTCGAATGCATATGGAGCAGTGGGGGGACTATTAGCGGGGACAATGGAGGGGCTCGCTAGGCAGGAATGCCGATGGTGCGGGGTTCATCATACTTCAGTAATAACGTGGAGAAATGCTCTCGAACGAGTTAAAAACTCTGTTTATCATTGCGACGAATACAAATGCAGCGTGTTTCTCTGAAAACTGTTTCCCGGAGTTGCGGCCCGTGCACTACGGTAGGAATGTTGAGCGAAGCGAGTGTGGTCGATTGTTCGGCACCCGGTAAAAACTTCAAATGCGCCTTGCTGGGGGACGGTGAGCGCCTCACCTTCTGGACCTCGACCTCCCCACTAGCTTTTTATTCGTTAATGAACAGCGAATTTTCGATGTAGGCGTGATATTGGTTTCGCAGAAGTCCTCCAAATTTTGGCCGTAAAGGACCGGCTGATAAAAATGATCGGCCATTGAAATGCTCCAGTGACTATTCGTTAATTCCAGGTTGTACATTCCATCTTTGTTATCTCTTTTTTTTTATTGAAACAGCTCCACCCAATGGCAATCAGTAAGCAGTTTTTCATCGTGGATTGGGTGCGCTTTGGGACGTTAACATATAGGCTATTATTAAATGCGCGAGACTTAGGGCTATTTCTACAAAAGCAGTTGTATGGTGGCAGTTAAAACGCGTTGAAAACGTCTGGCGAACAGGTTGTATTTGTTCAAATGGACGATGCTGTACGGGCAGTTTCACCGCCTGGCTTGGGCGAGTTGAGTGGCGGTCGGGCAGTTGCACCGCCTGGCTTGGGCGAGTTGAGTGGCGGTCGGGCAGTTGCACCGCCTGGCTTGGGCGCGTTGAGTGGCGGTTGGGCAGTTGCACCGCCTGACTTGGGAGCGTTGATTGGCGGTCGGGCAGTTGCACCGCCTGGCTTGGGTGCGTTGAGTGGCAGTTGGGCAGTTGCACCGGCTGGTTTGGACGAGTTGAGTGGCGGTCGGGCAGTTGCACCGCCTGGCTTGGGCGAGTTGAGTGGCGGTCGGGCAGTTGCGCCGCCTGGCTTGGGCGCGTTGAGTGGCGGTCGGGCAGGTTCACCGAATGTCTTGGACGCGTTGAGTGGCGGTCGGGCAGTTTCACCGCCTGGCTTGGACGCGTTGAGTGGCGGTCGGGCAGTTTCACCGAATGGCTTGGACGCGTTGAGTGGCGGTCGGGCAGTTTCAACGCATCCAGTCGCTTAAAAACGGTTGTCGGATGAACTGCCATCATTCTATACAAGCGTTTCAGAGGCAGCTCGACGCGTGCGGTGAGTTATCAAGAAGTGTAGTGCACATTTGCTAATCCTTTACAATGTTTGATAAAAAATACCTGTTTTTATCTATCCATTGATACAGAAACCATTTTATTTTTATCCATTGGTACAGAAACGTTACAATTGGGTGCAGGTAATTTGGAAAAGTATTTTATTATTATAATTTATATAACGGGTATTTTAAAATTAATGTCGAATAACCCGAAGCGATTTAGTCACGACCTCTTGGGTTTGACCAGTCTAAAACAACAATATTAGGATAAATTCAAAATAAAACGTACACTAAATTATAAATTCTTATATTAACATGTAAATAGATTATTCCAAATTGTACGTAATACAGTAGGTCATTTATAAAAGCGTCATTTATAATTGAGGTTGGTACGATTACATGACTCATGAACAATATAAGAATAATGAACTGTAGCGTACAGTATTATTGTGTTTGTATTGATAAATTTGATATTATTATAAGACAATATAAGGTACGATTAGGTAAAAATAATGTACACTGTGAAAACTATTGAATAATAATAATAATAAATTATTGAGTTCAGAATACACCAGTTATAGTAAAAAAATACTTCATAATGAATGGAGGGACTAGCTCTCCATGGTCAGCGTGGTTTAGGTACGCGGAAAACAGAATCACTTTCGTGGAGTCCCTCTGCGCTCTGTTCAACAGGTTTGGTGGAGTAAATTTACCGATTGTATTGGTAAATTCATACAAAGATCATGTGAGTGAGTGAGCCACGATACACACTTATGAGTATCGTAAAAATGTTAAAATTTAACTGAAGATACAGTAGATGTAACTATGTCGACCCCATACAAATTTAATCATATTCATATTTCCAATTAATAGGGGTTGTTTTTAGAGATTGAAAATTCAACATTTCCCATAATTTGGGAGAATAACATGGGCGTCTCGGCCTTACAATAGGTTTCGTTCCAACGGTCGTTTAAGCGGGAACACTAATTTTAAGGTACAGATGTAACAGGAAATTATTTTTACCGTTAATTATGATGGTACTAAGTTATTAAATCGTGGTTGAAATCAATAATTAATAAAAGTGTTAATGCGAAAACCTCGTAAAAACCCGTAATATGAAATCCTAAATAAGTCCTTGTATGGAATGGTGGAACATTTTTCGCCCTTACAAGTTTTATGACTTTTATAATCCTTTCAAATTACCACTTTTTCCTTCCTATATTCAAGTAAATAAACTATTATAAAGCTTCTACATATAATGCTGTGCACTTCAAATTATAGTTTATTGGGGAGACTGAGGTGTAACTAACTTTTTCACCAATGAAATATATTTTAAAGTCGTAATTTCTACTTTACAAAATGTTTGCTTTAATAAATATACACAATTCATATCTTACAGATCAATTTTAACTAGATATAATAGGATAAAAACCCTACATTTCTTATTGACAAATTGAAAATATTCAACAAATGGTTGAATTCTTTCATGAAGCTTTGACAAATAAGTTGTATGCAGAATGCAAAGCATATCCAATAATGAGGCAGGAAATGAATAGTTCAATTTAACATTTTCTTGTGATTGTTTCATTTTCTTTGTTAAAACGTATTGAGGATCATGTCTGTTTGACTTTCGTAGAACATATCATATCACCGACATTAGATATTGTTATACTCCATACATATATAATTAGGTTAACATGTTATTTTCCACCATAGTTATATAATACACCGTAAAATCCAACACAGTTGAAGCTATTTCTCTTGCAAGATCAGAACTCCGAAGGGTGGTTTTATAACACTGGACGTTTCGAGCACACATGAACAAGATGGGGTTTCCAGCCCCCATTCTCTTGTGTAGGAAATGTGGGGAGAAGGAAGAGTTTGGACGGCACATCGTCTTCCATTGCCCGGCCCTAGCTAAGAAGCGGGCTCTCGCCTTGGGCGGCGTTTTAGAACGTGGCCAAGGTGTAGCACAGGAAATCCTCATCAAGGCAATCTCAAGGTTCTCTAAGGACCTTGGATTGGATGAGGTTTGAAGTCCTGTAAAAGAGAGCATACAATTAGCCTTTTTGGCTTAAAGGCCGTTACCAGGTATTGAAGTCTGACCCTCCTAATTGTAAAAATAGAAAAAATAAAAAATACAAAATATATATACTAAATATATCACCGACTTTGGTATCGTGATCCTCCATACAAATATAATTAATTAAGTTAAAATGTTATTTCCCACCCTACTTATATAATACACCGTAAACTCACTGTGTTAAGTTTGTCTTTCACCTGTTTTTGAGGGAACATCACAGAATCTGAAACTTTGATTGCTATACTTGTAACAGCGATGAGAAATATCAACAATAATTTCGCACTACTAACAAATACCAAATCGACAACAAAACACTAACAGAATAGAATAATCACTGTATTAAAGTAAGCCGTTTTTTCTTTTTTTTATTGTTTATGACTGCAATATTTACATGTCAAATATTTTTAAGATATGCACTGATCATAATCAATAAGAACCGCTTAATTTATTGTAAAATAGGATATAAATAGTTGAATGTTTAAATTTATGTTACATATTACATAATTATATGTTTAAATATTATGATCAACATAACTCATCGTTGAATACAAAAACAATTGACAGCCTCTTTTAATAGCCTACATATAGCCTACACAGACATATGATTTAGATCAAACATGAAGTATAAAAGGTTACAACACAAAGAGAAAAGAAACAGAGGTCGCTTTCTTATGGCTGTAGCGAGTGCCTCAGTGGCAGTTATATATAGATGTTATTATATATAGTTATATACTATGAACATCTTTAAACATCAGTAGTAATAATTACTACGTTTAACATTTGTAATTTGTGAGAATAGGGGATGAACTGACAAGGTGCTGGCTCTGCCATCGTATGGCAAATTGGAGAAATAACTATTCGACAAACATTAGCGCACTATTTTATGGGACCTCTGCTTCTTTCTTCTTTGTGCTTACATAAAATTTATGTTTTACCTGTATTTTTAATATTTATAAGGTTAAAAGATCAATACTCACCAAACCCTTCATTCACTCGCTGTTCATCATCGAATTTGTAATTTTTCTGATTTCAATTAGGATATTTTTAGTTCTCAATGCGCTTTCAGTGGCTTTAATGAGAATAGACGCCATAGGAGAAGACGTTTCATTCGGCAAGGCGGTGATCCATATGAGATTTGTCTTTGAGGATAGGACTTTCCACCTCTAAAATAGGTGATAAGGTGATAAAAGAGAGGTACGTCAGACGTGCCTCAAAACTGAAGCGAGGATAAACTTGGCCGTGGAGTCTCAAAGGTAAGTGGTGTTCAAAACGAGAAGGAAATTATTTGCACTCTGATTAATATCGACAGCTTCCTTGTCGCATTAATAAGGGAGGCTATAACAGTTCTGCGATTGTTACTTCATCACTAAAAATTTGGTTTTCTATTTCAATATGTTTACGGACTTTGCTTTTATTGTTTATAATGTCCCAGGCTGTTTTAAAAACATTATTGGAATTTAGAATTTGTTTTGAGACGTCATATTTTTTGCTGTTTGAATTACCTTCCCGTAAGTTTGTTTGTAACATCTAAAGTAAGATTTAAAATGCTCATCAAGTGTTGTTTTTATATATATTTGACAACAATTTTAGTCTCTCTCGTGAAACCAGGATTCCTTTTGTAATCCATTTGTTTTTCACATTTTTGTTTCTCAATTTTATAGTTTTTAATGGGCAACAGCTATCAATATAAAAGATAAAACAATTATGAAGCATTTTGAATTTTTTTTCAAAAGATAACTTATTATCAGTTAAAAAGTCCCATTTTTCTTTCGAGAGAGAATTGTTGAGGAGTCATATGTTTTCAGGCCTTAAGTCTCTTACTCTTTTGTAATTTTGGGCTCCCTTTCGCATGTTTCCCCTTCAATAATAGCCACTTGGCCATAGTGATCCGAAATTGCTGTATCGACCACCGACACTGCGACACAGGGAATGTTAGCAATGACGTTGTCAATTGTCGAATGTGTTGTAGCAGTCTCTCTCGTTTGACAATTAACGAATAATCGAATCCCAAAAATCTCGAGTAAATTACAAAATTGTTTTGTAGGAAGGTCGTATGATTTTTGTGCGTCAATATTGAAGTCACGCAACAAAACGTAATCACGTTCCTGGACTGTTGTCAGTCAATAAAGATTCAAATTTTGAAAAAAAAATTTCTAATTTCCATTGGGAGATCTGTAAATACCGATAGTAAAAATGCTTTTGTTTGATGCTTGAATTGTTATTCCTGTCGCTTCAAAATCCTTATCTGTTGCATTACCAACGTCAAAGGCTTCGAATGACAGGTCTGATTTCAATAAAATGGCTACACCACCTCCTTTAAATCATTTTCTGCAATATGTGTTGACTAGTTTGAAATTCGGCGACTGACAGATACCAATATTGTTATTGTTAAACCCACTTTCGGTTATAACCAATAGATCCAGACAAAGTTCTCTGCAAAATATTTCAGTCTCATATAACTTGTTTGTTGCTGATTTTGAATTTTGGTGTAGAATTTTGAATTGAGTTGGTGATTTAAATTTTGTTTTTGTTTGAGTTTGTCTTGATTTTACTAATTTTTTCCGTTTCTGGGAAGTGAGGACTCTAAAAAACAGAATGCTGAAGGCAAGTTTGTGTTTGATAGTTAGTCTGTCTGTGTACACTAGCCTTATCCATAGTAGGAGATCGGTTGGTCAAGTCAGTGGGCCCTGTTGATGTATGCGGCGAACAAGGTAGGATAATCAGCACCGCATCCGTATATGTCTCATGGGTGGACGTCTGGGAATACGTGGGGATTGATGGTCTGGTTGCCAGTCGACGTGGTCTTGGAATAGTCGTAGCTAGTTTCTTTACTATAACGCTAGCTAGCAATCTCTTGCCCGAAGCTCGAAGGTGGAGACCGTGAGAAGTGAAGTGCTGTCTACCGATCCCCTTCACAGTCAACACGTCTACTCCGTCGTGCCGCTTGCAGATCTCAGTCATAAAGTTGTTTACTTGTTGAATTGTCCGGTGAATGGGGCTGCTGCGAGAAATATCCCACCGTGGAGGAAGAGGCACAAGAAGGGCTTGAGAGTATGCTGTACAATCCTGAATTATGTTCTCTAAGTGATCGAAAACATTATTCACTCTTCCGGCATCTACGTCGTTAGACCCCGTTGGGTGGTGGAGCAGAAGTTGGAGCGATGTCCAGCAGGCCAGCTCCTGGTTTGCACACTCCAGTGACCCTGGTCGTTGGTTCGAGCAAGTCCTGCATTAGGGCGGATAGATGACGAGTGTGGCTGTCAACAAGCACCAGAACATTGTTAAATGGAACGGTGTTCTGAATGGTTGTTTTGGGCACTCCATTCTTCTTTCTTGTCTGGTTTGTATTTTTTCTAGATTGTCTTTTCTTTTTGGTTGATACAGTACTACGGTGTATACTGAGTCATCCCTTTTATTACAGATAATGTCGGACAGAGCTTCAAATCTGTTAGGATGGCTTATTTGTGGCATTTGACATTCTGCGATGCGAGAACTGCTTGTTTGCTGTTTCAAATCGGTAATCTCTGCTTCAAGACATCTAATTGATGTCAACATGTTCGCAGTTTATTCAATTAATATTGTGCACCTATCACATATTTTATTGTTGGACTTAACTAACGACTCCAGATTTAAAATTTCTTCCTCCGCATTTTTAAGTTTTTCTTTGAGACTGGTGTTTTCATGATTCAAAAGAATGCATTCGTTATCGTCATTTGTTAGTGTAGCACCTGTATGTTGTGTTGACGTGTTCTCAACTCTACAGGGTTGTCCAGGATGTATAGAGTCTGTCAAAGATTGTGGAAGCAGAAATACGGTGTTAGTATTGTAGCAGTCATTGGTCCGATTCTATAGGGTGGTCTAATACGGCCTTTAGTTCCTTGCGAAGCTCTGCCAATTCCTCCCTGAGTGCTATGTTTTCAGCAAGTAAGTTGGAAGGGGAGGGAGATGTATCATCCGGCGGCTGGACTGCAGGTGTTGAAATTACATCAGCTACCGGGCTGGAGACAGTTGCTGCTCGGTGGCAGGGAGGCGACGCTTCTGTGGTGGTGGAGTTGGAGGTAGTGACCGCATTGTAACTAGATGTGATCCACTGTGTAAATCAACCGAAGAATAGATGGTAGTCTTCTGTGAATTTGATTTTATTGCGGCTTTGCAGGATTTTCCCAAACACCTCCATACAATGTCGCCACTCTTGAGTGAATACTTTTCCCGATATTTATGATTATTAAATAGTATTGTGTCCTTACCAGTCTTTGACACTTCTAATACAAAAGACATTATGATTGTTAGAATCGGTTTTTACTACTTCGGGAAGTCGAATATACAATAATAAATATTTAAATATATAAAATATTGCAACAAATAAATAAAAACTGTAACAAATAAACAAGAATCGTAACAAATAAATAATGTAACAAATGAAACAACAAACAAATTAATAATTAAAACGAGTTAACGATAAAATAAATAGTCAAACTATAAATAACAGTTGAGCGTTTCTTTGGTAAAAAGTAATTGTAATAAGGTAGTTTCGAGCTTTTGGCCTTGATACTGAAACACTATTGATAACGTCACAAAAACTGATAAGATTTGGAGATCAGCAGTTGTACTTCAGTTTTCTTGTCCTCGAGTTACAGCAGCGTGTGGTTAGCCCAATTTGCAATTATAACCTCACAAACATTCAAGTGATTGTACTAAAGTCATTTACTCACTTGGGTCAATGTTAAATAGTCATTATTAGTTTCGGAAATTGCACTAGTAGGTAATGACAGTCACTATATGCTTTAACGCGCTTAACAATTCCTATGAAACTAATATTTAATAAAAAACAACGGAGCGAGAATCTTCTGATGTGCACAATTTAGGCAAGGCCTACCAACCATGATTTTTAGTTATGAAATGAATTGGCTGATTCAAAGACTTAGACCTCAGTAACGCCACTACAGCGTTCAAAGCAATTATGGTGCATGATTTAAAACTTTCCTAGGAACAAACTTGCTTTATGTACTTGGATGACTTTATCTTTAAGGATAGGTCATTAACATTAACAATTAGCTAAAGTCAATGACTTTAATAGGCCTTAACATTAACTACAGCCAAAGTTACTGATGCATGATTAATTGGCCCAAATGATTGTAAAAGGACGGGGAAAATATTTTGGCCAAAAATGCTAAACGAAATCTCCCTTAAATAGGTTACATAGAAAAGCAAATATTGTGTTCGGAATAGTAGTCCTTATCCTATGGCTAATATTAACTTCATGTTTAAATCCATGGCCGACTACAAAATAAATCCTTGCACTTTTTTTAGTTAATACTATGCAAATATATTAATCTACTTGCACTCAGCTACAAGAAAGTTTGAAAAATAATTGTAGGAATCTTCTTTTCATAAAACTTTATTTCATATTAAGTTATTTGTGTTCTTTTTTTATTCTAAAACAAGAACAATGTATATCTCACATATCAATATTAAAATACCACACTTAAAACTATAAACGTAAAATATATTCATGTAAAATATATTCACGTAAAATATATTTATCACTACTCTAACTGGAACTTGACGTATAGTTGCGTGAATTTTGTATAACTCTTTAGTATACAAGTGAAAAAGCTATGCTGATAGTAACAATATATGTTTTTAATGTCTTATTAATTTTGATGTTTTGTACGTCATCCAGCAGCCTTTCGGAAACGACTGCAATAACGACAAATACCCTAGAGACTTTCTTGCTCAGGATGGTTTGAATTCGTCGAATCATTAACGTAATGGAATATATAGTTAGGTTATAAAGAATTCGGGACATAGAATTTAGAATTAGGCTTCAACCACAGTTAAAAAAGCACCTGCTTCCGGAAGAGTGCCGATATGAGTGAAAATATTTCTAGACAGACGTAGAAAGGATATCTTTTGAGAAACGTTGCTATGCAACAAATAATTATTTATGATGGGATAACCACTGAATAACTTAATTTACCCATAAAAGGTTAAAGTTACCTGAGTACTGCCAAGTGATCTATCGATACTCAAGGTTTCATTTTCAAGTTATTAAGAGCCTGCAGAGGCTGTCGGCCATGTTGGTTTTAATCTCATAAGAACAATGTTATTATCGAACCGGACATACGATCACGCGTATCCAAATCAAACAGTTATTTGTAAACGAATTTTTTCCAAATAGGTGAATGAACATTTTTTTCCATTTGATCAAGAATGAAATTGCGCGTTGGCATTGATTTGTGAATTTCTAATTAGTTTTACATAAAGAATATAAAAAATATTTAATTTAAAGTTTTTGTTTTCACCTATTTTTCAAAACTAGGCCTATGTATTCAAAATATCAAAAGCAAATTCAATGCGAAATATGATAACGTTTAAAATTACACCTTATACACAACTTTTGGTCGAGAAATAAAGAACAAATATGGATTTGCAAATAAAATTGTTCTTATGGGATTAAAACCAATATGGCCAAAAGCCTCTGCAGACACTTAAACAATAATCTCGCATTCCTCTTCGTTACTTCTGTGGTGAAAAATCGTCATTTGAACAAACACAACGAACACTAACATTTACCCAAAACATCGAATATCAAAAGATATACACTGAGTAGAGTTGATGTGAATCGCTTACTTTACTGTACAATAGGCTATAAATAGTTGAATCACATGGTAGTACCCAGGTAACCTTAAATCTTTTATTGGTAAAAAATTTGTATGTCAAATGAAGTTGAACGATTTACTCTACTAAGTATATACTATATTCATTAATGTACGAAAGTTCACGATATTTTGACGCACTTACTCATGGGATTGTGTGGGTACATCTTTTATGTAATTTTCCAACGTGCATAAAGCTTACTAGGAATATTGTCTTTGTATAGTATACTTCGATTCACAACGTAACCGTTTCATGCTGACGGTTTCATGACATTTATCCCCATCTTAAAAATTGTATTCTTCTCAAGCCTTCTTGGTTTCCACTTCAAAAAGCGAAGATAACCTAAAAATCTGGCCATTGTTTTCTCAACATATCACGTTCTTCTGCATTTACGTCATTTCTTAATGACGTACAAAATTAACCATTTTAACGATAGATATTTTTCGTAAATGTCCTAACATTCTCCAAGTGAAGTTGAGATCGAGTTGATATTGGTTACTTAAATATATTAAAATTATTAAATATATTCTCCAAGTGAGCTATACATGTAACACTCTCATCCAACAGAAACACTCGGCAACTATCACCTAACCTTCATCTGTCAACTTTTATATTTACAATGTACTAGTCTATATAAAACATATCCTTAATACATTTCATGCCAGGTAGGAATCTCACTCACACAAGAGGGTCTCTGGACATCCCGTATCTGTGTTAACAGGTAATTCTTTTAAAAATAACTGTGTATTATTTTATAATAAGCTATCAGAGTCTTTAAGACAAAAGTCTTACTACTTTTAAGGATACATTTTTTGTTTGGTCAATCAATACTTGCTATTATTCAAATAACGAATTTTTTAAATCAAGGTTTTAACTAATTATAGAACACTCTATTCTTAGTTATACTGTTATATATATATCATATGGCTTTCATATGCCACCTACCAAGCTAATAAAAGATGTAAAATATTACACAGATAAAAATATCCAATTTAAAAAATCTACACTACAAAGTACTTGTGTCTTAGTGTTTAAATATTCTCCCATCACAAAGATAAATCAAAGTTTCTTAACCATTCAGCATCTGCCTCTCCGATTGAATGAAGACCAGCTAATTACCCCCCTGAAAAGAATGTAATAGGCACTCAATAACTATGTGATCCATAGTTTGAACTTCGACTCTGCAATCACATGACTAATCATTTACCATTCCCCACCTAAGTTTTCAGTAGTTGCATCTTCCTACCCCCGTGAAACATAGTCCACCTCTTACGAGGAAGGTTCATTTCACCGATGACAGTCGTAGGGTCTAATATCAGGAACTTGTTTCGACCGTCAAATATATTCTAAGTTAACGACCAGTTGGTTTCTAGCGAAAATTCGTTTGAGAATAACTGGGAAGCTAGTGGAAGAGATGGTTTTCTACATTTAAGTCGCCCTGCACGTTGTGGGATATCTTGCGAATGGGGTGGTTCGGAGTGGATAGGATATATTTAACTCTCTGAGAAGTGCCTCTTTGCGTCTTATATCCGAAGGAGCTATGTTGCACAGCAAAGGATGTTATGGTATATGTGTTGCAAGGAAGCAGCCACCGGTAGCTCTCATCGCCCTATTTAGTTGTATATCAACCTCTCGTACATGTGTACCGTTAAGCTACACGGGAGCACAATATTCAGCAGTGGAGTAAACCAGGAACAAAGCAGTAGTACGCAGGACTTTGCGTTGGCTCACCACGATGATCCAGCAAGTTGCTGCACAAGGTTAGTCCTGCTTCGCATTTTAGCAGCTATTTTCTGAAGTGACTTTTAAAACAGATATATGGATCTAAACTGACTCCCAAATATTGTGAATGCTCACTGTGTTTCGGCTTAACAGAATCGAAAAAGATGCTCAAGTTATACTGTTTGAAGATGCCTATTAATGTATTTTTGGTCAACGGAACATTAACTTTCTTGGCTCATGAAAACTGAAAAAACAAAACATACGGCAACTCTGCCCTATCCTTTCTCCTAACAAAAACACAACAATTAGCAACTGTGGCCTACCCTTTCAACAACTGTGGTATATAGTTACAACACTTGGCCGCTGTGGCCTACCTTTTTCACCCAACTACAACACTTGGCCGCTGTGGCCCACCCTTTCGCCCAATGCAACACTTGGCAGCTGTGGCCTTCCATTTCGCCCAACGACAATACATGACAGCTGTGGTCTACCGTTTCACCCAACTACAACACTTTGCCACTGTGGCCTAACCTTTTACTCAATGACAGCACTTGGCAGCTGTGGCATACCCCTTCACCAAATATAAGACTTGGCAACTGTGGTCTACCTTTTCACCCAACTAAAACACTTGGAAGCTTGGCCTACCATTTCACCCAACGACAATACTTGGCTGTGGCCTACCCTCCCACCCATTGCAATCATTCAGTGCTGGTGCCACAGAGAATATGGAAACAGATGTCGCATTCAGTAGTGCGTGAATGTGTGTCGAGTAGTTATTTCTCTACTTTGACATGTGATGACAGGGCCAGCACCTTATCAGTCCCTAACTTACTAGTACCCCCTCCAAAAATCTCAAGAATAGACGTATCAATTATTACTACAGATGTATAAAGATTTACATAATGTTATCCACTGAGGCCATCGCTGCGGCCATAAGAAAGCAGCCCTTGAAACTTTTTTATCTGTGCTGAGGTCCACCTTTCCACACAACGGAAAGATTCGGAAACTGTGCAAAAACGGAAACAATCAGCAACTGTGGTCTACACTTTCACACAACGGAAACTCTAGGCGAATGAAGAAAAATGAAAACACTTGGCAATTGTGACCTACCCTTTCACCCAATGACAACACTCGGCAACTGGCTTAAGATAGGGATTACACTTAATAGAGACAATACATTGTTTACTGCAATTAAATGCAATTAGATGATGAGTCAATCCAACTTAGTAGTAAGTTAACTATAGTTCTAGGTTCTTCCTGAGTACAGCTATTGGGAAGTATTCATTCTGCTGACTGACTTATAGTCGTTATAACTTTTCAATACAGATATTCTTGACCATTTGGAGTGATCCTAAGGTTACTTACATTACCAAAACACCAAATTCGTACCCATAAAAGCGGCAACTCTGTTGAAACCGAAGTGAAAACAAGAGGGTTTCTGAAGTATCTGACAATTTTGTTCCGTGAATCTTTGTATTGCTATTTCAAAGATATTTGTTGATCTAATTTGAAAAAGGATATTTGAGAAAGGAAATGAATCAATTTAGTGACAACGGCTTTATTTTTGGTCATCTAGGCATTGATTGTAAGGCGCGGCAAGGTTCTGGAGGTGGAGGTGCTCTGATGGACAGCGACCGCGGACAGCACAATGGCGGGGAATGTCGCCAGCTATTGACGAGGCCGTGCATGTGCAATCAGCAACCTAGCGGCAGCGGCCCAGTCTTTGTTCTTCTTTCTGCCACATATCACACCTGCGACCCTCTTAATAGACTGCTAACACCGACCGGCCGCCTCTGATTGCGTGCGCTGCTCTCCGCCGCACCACAGGAGCCCAGTATATCCTCTCACCGACAACTGTTTGTCAGCCAATTTATTTCTGGTGGCAAATTCCAAACCAGTTTTTGTGGGACTTTTACTTACAAATAGGAGAAAATGAACATACAATGTTTTGCTAATAAGTGTTATAGAACTTCATTCTTGCTCTCCTATTCTACTCGATTAGATGAAGGTCGAGATAATATAAAGTGTCAGATTGCAAACGGACTATGAATAAAATGTCAAGTTTACTTGACTGTTTCTTAATAACTTGGAACTTTATTTCTTAGGATAAAATTAGTGGTTATAAATAAAGGATCTCATAGAGTGTTTAATAGTATAAGGTAAAACAGAGCTAACATTTTAAATTTCACTTAGGCATTATTTTGGCTGTAATTTATTATATAAAATTGTAATTTGAACGAATGAAACTGTCCCTGAATATTTTATTTAATAGAGACAGAATTATTGGACCTTTTCCGTCAATTCACTACCACTACTTTTTCCATTACTTCACTACCAATACTTTTTTATCAATTACGGTTAGGTCAGTTTAGGTTAGGTTAGGTGGCTACCTAAGTTGATCACAAACTATTAAATCCAATGATTGACTTACCACCGAATGCGCTCTCCGTGTGTAAGTTCTTGGAAAGCGATAAGATAAGGCCAGCTATATCGAATTCCTAGCGGATAAGGAATACTACAGTGGACGTAAAAATGAGTGGGGAACAGTTTTTATAGTAATAGAATATTTATCAAGCGGTAGTGAATTAAAGTAACAAAAAAGTAGTGGTAGTGAATTAACAGAAAGATCCGAATTATTATTAGATCATGAAGTAATTAAAATAAATTAAGGCCCTAATTGCTTATCTCATGATTGTAATGTACAAGAAGTAAGTTACTCACAGTTAATATATTTCCTTGTGACAACTAAGGTTGGACACCGTAAATTTAAAAGAACGTATTTAAGCTACTAATGGTTTCCGTAGAAAGTACAAGGATGTATTAAAGCCAATATTAGTTGCCGTAGAAGTAACAAGAAAATATTAAAGCTTTATATGTAGCCATATTTAAGTTGTAAACTATAATAGTAGTTACCGTGCAAGGATGTATTTGCAAGGATGTATGTATTGTATACCAAGCCATTGTTGGTTACCGTAGAAGTTATAGAATACCTCGTAGTACTAGAATTTATTATGATGGGTTTTCTCAAACTTAATATCTCGTATCTGTGCTAGCCTGTAATAAGTGGTATTTATTTTTACCCAAGTAGTGGTATGACTATGCATCGAGTGCAGCTAATAATAGCTATAACATGGTAGTAAAATGGATGGATGGGCCTCTCATTACTCGTCCCATAGATGTGCTATGCTGAGATCAAAGCCCATATTGCCAACTCAGTAGTAGTGCTGATCTGAACAATTCATTTATCGCTAATCCGATTGCAGTAATAGATCAGAGGGTGCAATAGTCAGATCACAAATACAACTAACAGACATAGGTTTAAGGTCACTTGCCTTATTTAATTTAAATCGGACGCAATATTAGTTATAACCTCTTGATATTGTTATGGTACCTCTTATATTACCACTGTTAAGTTGACTGTCGAGTATTATTTGCAGGATTAAAGATTAGTTAATCATTTTTACTTGGTACTAGTCGTGGTTAAAGATTGTCTCACATTATTTATCTGACAGTAATGGTGGACTAGGTAATAGCTTACATTATTTAACGGATAATAGTGATGGATTAGATAGTCTCAATTTATTTATCATATAATAGAGGTGAATTAGATAATGTCTCTTATTATTTATCAAATAGTAACAGTGGATTAGAAAATTAGATAACGTATCAAGCATAGCTCCCTTGATTCGTCCGACTGTAGTGGTAGATCAAAGCTTGGTGGATATTATTTATCCAGTAGTATATCTGTAGGTTAGGCCATAGCTCACTTGATTCGTCCGACTGTAGTGGTAGATCAAAGCTTGGTGGATATTATTTATCCAGTAGTATATCTGTAGGTCAAGGCGTAGCTCACTTGATTCGTCCGACTGTAGTGGTAGATCAAAGCTTGGTGGATATTATTTATCCAGTAGTATATCTGTAGGTCAAGGCGTAGCTCACTTGATTCATCCGACTGTAGTTGTAGATCAAAGCTTGGTGGATATTATTTATCCAGTAGTATATCTGTAGGTCAAGGCGTAGCTCACTTGATTCATCCGACTGTAATGGTAGATCAAAGCTTGGTGGATATTATTTATCCAGTAGTATATCTGTAGGTTAGGCCATAGCTCACTTGATTCGTCCGACTGTAGTGGTAGATCAAAGCTTGGTGGATATTATTTATCCAGTAGTATATCTGTAGGTCAAGGCGTAGCTCACTTGATTCGTCCGACTGTAGTGGTAGATCAAAGCTTGGTGGATATTATTTATCCAGTAGTATATCTGTAGGTCAAGCCATAGCTCACTTGATTCGTCCGACTGTAGTGGTAGATCAAAGCTTGGTGGATATTATTTATCCAGTAGTATATCTGTAGGTCAAGGCGTAGCTCACTTGATTCGTCCGACTGTAGTGGTAGATCAAAGCTTGGTGGATATTATTTATCCAGTAGTATATCTGTAGGTCAAGGCGTAGCTCACTTGATTCGTCCGACTGTAGTGGTAGATTAAAGCTTGGTGGATATTATTTATCCAGTAGTATATCTGCAGGTCAAGGCGTAGCTCACTTGATTCGTCCGACTGTAATGGTAGATCAAAGCTTGGTGGATATTATTTATCCAGTAGTATATCTGTAGGTCAAGGCGTAGCTCACTTGATTCGTCCGACTGTAGTGGTAGATCAAAGCTTGGTGGATATTATTTATCCAGTAGTATATCTGTAGGTCAAGGCGTAGCTCACTTGATTCGTCCGACTGTAGTGGTAGATCAAAGCTTGGTGGATATTATTTATCCAGTAGTATATCTGTAGGTCAAGGCGTAGCTCACTTGATTTGTCCGACTGTAATGGTAGATTAAAGCTTGGTGGATATTATTTATCCAGTAGTAGTATATCTGTAGGTCAAGGCGTAGCTCACTTGATTCGTCCGACTGTAGTGGTAGATCAAAGCTTGGTGGACATTATTTATCCAGTAGTATATCTGTAGGTTAGGCCATAGCTCACTTGATTCGTCCGACTGTAATGGTAGGTCAAAGCCTGGTGGACATTATTTATCCAGTAGTATATCTGTAGGTCAGGGCGTAGCTTACTTGATTCGTTCGACTGTAATGGTAGGTCAAAGCATGGTTGACTTTTTATCCGTTGTGGTGATATATCTATTGGGCGAGGCCCTCGTCACTCGCCTCGGAAGGGTTCCGCAGTAATTGATGATCGTGTTAAATTCAAATGCCTCTGCATGGGGCATATAGAGCATGCGATCTGCACACTCAGCTCGGCTCTGCACTGCTCTGCTCTGACGCCAATCAGGATAATGGCTGTCGTGTCCTTCCCCTTGCCTCCTCCAACCAACCTCTACCCTTGGTTATTTCATTACAGTAAAATATTCGTCAGCTATCAATTTCAGTTAATATGAAGTATTAAAAATGTATATGTAAAATAAAAAACATTAACAGCATTTTATTCGTGTAACTTATAAACATATTCGCAAAAAATATTGGATATTTAGAGGCATGAGTGATGATGGCAT
The DNA here is from genome assembly GCA_035578905.1 of Stictocephala bisonia. Classification (NCBI taxonomy): domain Eukaryota; kingdom Metazoa; phylum Arthropoda; class Insecta; order Hemiptera; family Membracidae; genus Stictocephala; species Stictocephala bisonia. The sequence continues at coordinate 3,442,493 of JAQJVL010000035.1, read as the reverse complement.
TGTTCTTTATTATTGTCACGTCAACAAATAAATTATGCAAAATTTTGGTATCATGAGACTCATACATATTTTTACTTGATTAAAAACTGGGAGAACAATACCTTTAATTCTATCATCTTAATATAAATATTTTTTTAATAACATTATCTTTGCAAAAAGGTTTTTACAAATATCGTCGGCCGTATCGTATTTGGGACACTGGTAATATTCATTTTCCTAAACAGAACGTTATAAGTAGGAAAAAATGCCTTAATTTAGTATTTCAACTTTTTATATACTAAACTAAAAAATTTAGGTGGGGATTAAGGCACTCGTTTTGTCTTTTACAAAATTCTAGTGGTCACTAAGATCTACAAATATAATTATTTAGTATATATTCAATCAATTATGTTTTACAAAATGAAATAATTTTAAAATTATCAGAATCTCTAATAAAATATTTTATTTTTATGAGATCTTTCGCCTATAAGGTAGGCATCATCAGACATAAACAAAAATTTAATTTAAGACATTCTTTTATAAAATATAATAATACAACTGTTATAACACATGTTATATTAACAAAATAACTAAGTTAACATGTATATATATATATATATATATATATATATATATATATATATATATATATATATAAATAGGCAAAATACCTCAGGAAAATAAAATATTTTATTAGAGATTCTGAGAATTTTTGAATTATTTCAATTTAAATAATTCTCCAATAAAAAATTAAACAAGAAAATATATGTTTTGCCACTTAATGTGTTTTTTAACCTATTATTTTTGAAGCATTGGAGCACATATGATTTTTATCAAAGTCCTAAAAAGAATAAAGTAGGTATATTTCACATCCAAATTAAGTGTATAGTATCACACTTTTTATTTTTTGGACTTTTTGTAGGTAAAAGAACTCACAACATTGAATTTATTTTTCGAAAAAGGTAAAACCACTGAATAATAGAGGCAATATTTTTACATAATAAACTATGCTTTATTCTTGTAATTAATTAAATTTGATACTAGTCTGATTAATAAAATAAAATTATTTATTTAATATTGAAAATAAACTAGACAGGTATCACAGTGGTCATATACATTGAATTAGAATTGGCTGCATGGTAACTTGAAAATTCCCTAACGAATGAGGCTGCTGCACCAACAATATTTTAACCTCTTGTTAAAAAACTTGAATTATTTTTGTTTTAATGGATCTGAGAGAGCGTTATAAAGTCTGATACCATTAGTTTACAGTTGAATTTCAGAGAAACAAGTTCTGTCTCTAGATTGTTGGAGATTTAGATGTTGATGAAACGTATTTGCTTTAAAAGGAGAATGTTTTGGGTATTGGAGTTATTTAGATTGAAATGTAAATAGATGGAAATATGAGACTTCTAGCCTCCTTGAAAAGTGACCTGTATTAACCTCTCGTCGCTCTCTTGCAAAGTACTTCCGCAACCCTAGATTACCACTTTATATGAAAGACAAGGGTAAATCAGTCAGAGAGTATATAACCAACCAATATCACCCAGACATAAGAAAATGTCTACAAGCTTTTTTAAAAAATGCCCAAGCTCATTTTCGTACAAATAAATTCCAAAAGATCCTTAAAGTTTAAACTATTATCCATGTGAATACCGAGAAACTTTAAAGAGTGACTAGAATATTGAGACCATATAGAAATGTAGAGTATTTTCTCTTCTACCAAACGAAGTGTGATTAGCTAAGAAAGTTTGAAACTGCTTAAGACAAAGTGCATCATCTGTTTGTCAACAAAAAGATTATTGACTCTGATCTAACCTACTTTATTTGTATCCTCGTATACTAATGTTTTTAGACAACAACTATTTTTGGGCTTTAAAGTGAGGAATTAGGTCTTTAAATAGACATATTTTAGCATTGACAGTTTTAATACGATTCTGTTGGTTATTTATGGAAAGGAGGAAGAGGACCAGTCGCACTGCAAAACCCTGTGAATGACCTGTGGTAACATAGGTTCATTTTGAAGAGATTAGTCTGGTGTAGCTATCCTACTTTGGTTCCTTGTTCTAACGTGTGATCTCCTGACTACGAAGATTTCACCTTCTCAGAGTACTCGTGTAGCTATCCTACTTTGGTTCCTTGTTCTAACGTGTGATCTCCTGACTACGAAGATTTCACCTTCTCAGAGTACTCGTGTAGCTATCCTACTTTGGTTCCTTGTTCTAACGTGTGATCTCCTTACTACGATAATTTCACCTTCTCAGAGTACTCGTGTAGCTATCCTACTTTGGTTCCTTGTTCTAACGTGTGATCTCCTGACTACGAAGATTTCACCTTCTCAGAGTACTCGTGTAGCTATCCTACTTTGGTTCCCTGTTCTAACGTGTGATCTCCTGACTAAGAAGATTTCACCTTCTCAGAGTACTCGTGTAGCTATCCTACTTTGGTTCCCTGTTCTAACGTGTGATCTCCTGACTACGAAGATTTCACCTTCTCAGAGTATTCGTGTAGCTATCCTACTTTGGTTCCCTGTTCTAACGTGTGATCTCCTGACTACGAAGATTTCAGCTTCTCAGAGTACTCGTGTAGCTATCCTACTTTAGTTCCCTGTTCTAACGTGTGATCTCCTGACTACAAAGATGTCACCTTCTCAGAGTACTCGTGTAGCTATCCTACTTTGGTCCCCTGTTCTAACGTGTGATCTCTTGACTACGAAGATGTCACCTTCTCAGAGTACTCGTGTAGCTATCCTACTTTGGTTCCTTGTTCTAACGTGTGATCTCCTGACTACGAAGATTTCACCTTCTCAGAGTACTCGTGTAGCTATCCTACTTTGGTTTCCTGTTCTAACGTGTGATCTCCTGACTACGAAGATTTCACCTTCTCAGAGTACTCGTGTAGCTATCCTACTTTGGTCCCCTGTTCTAACGTGTGATCTCCTTACTACGATAATTTCACCTTCTCAGAGTACTCGTGTAGCTATCCTACTTTGGTTCCTTGTTCTAACGTGTGATCTCCTGACTACGAAGATTTCAACTTCTCAGAGTACTCGTGTAGCTATCCTACTTTGGTTCCCTGTTCTAACGTGTGATCTCCTGACTACGAAGATTTCAGCTTCTCAGAGTACTCGTGTAGCTATCCTACTTTGGTTCCCTGTTCTAACGTGTGATCTCCTGACTACAAAGATGTCACCTTCTCAGAGTACTCGTGTAGCTATCCTACTTTGGTCCCCTGTTCTAACGTGTGATCTCTTGACTACGAAGATGTCACTTTCTCAGAGTAGTCGTGTAGCTATCCTACTTTGGTTCCTTGTTCTAACGTGTGATCTCCTGACTACGAAGATGTCACCTTCTCATAGTACTCGTGTAGCTATCCTACTTTGGTCCCCTGTTCTAACGTGTGATCTCCTGACTACGAAGATTTCACCTTCTCAGAGTACTCGTGTAGCTATCCTACTTTGGTTCCCTGTTCTAACGTGTGATCTCCTGACTACGAAGATTTCAGCTTCTCAGAGTACTCGTGTAGCTATCCTACTTTGGTTCCCTGTTCTACCGTGTGATCTCCTGACTACAAAGATGTCACCTTCTCAGAGTACTCGTGTAGCTATCCTACATTGGTCCCCTGTTCTAACGTGTGATCTCTTGACTACGAAGATGTCACTTTCTCAGAGTACTCGTGTAGCTATCCTACTTTAGTTCCCTGTTCTAACGTTTGATCTCCTGACTACGAAGATGTCACCTTCTCAGAGTACTCGTGTAGCTATCCTACTTTGGTTCCCTGTTCTAACGTGTGATCTCCTGACTACGAAGATGTCACCTTCTCAGAGTACTCGTGTAGCTATCCTACTTTGGTCCCCTGTTCTAACGTGTGATCTCTTGACTACGAAGATGTCACTTTCTCAGAGTAGTCGTGTAGCTATCCTACTTTGGTTCCTTGTTCTAACGTGTGATCCTGACTACGAAGATGTCACTTTCTCATAGTACTCGTGTAGCTATCCTACTTTGGTCCCCTGTTCTAACGTGTGATCTCCTGACTACGAAGATTTCAGCTTCTCAGAGTACTCGTGTAGCTATCCTACTTTGGTTCCCTGTTCTACCGTGTGATCTCCTGACTACAAAGATGTCACCTTCTCAGAGTACTCGTGTAGCTATCCTACATTGGTCCCCTGTTCTAACGTGTGATCTCTTGACTACGAAGATGTCACTTTCTCAGAGTACTCGTGTAGCTATCCTACTTTTGTTCCCTGTTCTAACGTTTGATCTCCTGACTACGAAGATGTCACCTTCTCAGAGTACTCGTGTAGCTATCCTACTTTGGTTCCCTGTTCTAACGTGTGATCTCCTGACTACGAAGATGTCACCTTCTCAGAGTACTCGTGTAGCTATCCTACTTTGGTCCCCTGTTCTAACGTGTGATCTCTTGACTACGAAGATGTCACTTTCTCAGAGTAGTCGTGTAGCTATCCTACTTTGGTTCCTTGTTCTAACGTGTGATCCTGACTACGAAGATGTCACTTTCTCATAGTACTCGTGTAGCTATCCTACTTTGGTCCCCTGTTCTAACGTGTGATCTCCTGACTACGAAGATTTCACCTTCTCAGAGTACTCGTGTAGCTATCCTACTTTGGTTCCCTGTTCTACCTTGTGATCTCCTGACTACAAAGATGTCACCTTCTCAGAGTACTCGTGTAGCTATCCTACTTTGGTTCCCTGTTCTAACGTGTGATCTCCTGACTACGAAGATGTCACCTTCTCAGAGTACTCGTGTAGCTATCCTACTTTAGTTCCTTGTTCTAACGTGTGATCTCCTGACTACGAAGATGTCACCTTCTCAGAGTACTCGTGTAGCTATCCTACTTTGGTTCCCTGTTATCAGAGTACTCGTGTATCTATCCTACTTTCGTCCCCTGTTATCAGAGTACTCGTGTATCTATCCTACTTTGGTTACCTGTTATCAGAGTACTCGTGTAGCTATCCTACTTTGGTTCCCTGTTATTAGAGTACTCGTGTAGCTATCCTACTTTGGTTCCCTGTTATCAGAGTACTCGTGTATCTATCCTACTTTGGTTACCTGTTATCAGAGTATTCGTGTAGCTATCCTACTTTGGTTCCCTGTTATCAGAGTACTCGTGTAGCTATCATACTTTGGTTCCCTGTTATCAGAGTACTTGTGTACGTACTCAGCCGTGGTTCTCTGTTTTATTACTTTCGTCACAATGATGATCCGGTGTGGTGGCTCACTGGTAAGGTTCCGGACTCTCGAGTGCAATGTCCAAGGTTTGAATCCTGAAATGAGTGAATATTCTAAACTCTACTCCTTAAATAAAGTTCAGACACAGGCCTTCATAGATATATGAACAAGCAGGTGAAATAAAAAAAGGAGAAAAGCTTCATCTCTTTCTTAGAATTTCGTCTATGAAAATGTTAGCCTTTCTGAGTATTTTAATAGCTATTCTGCTATAGTTATCATTTTTATTGAGTGACATTCTCCTATGAATCCTATATTTTTGTATGTAGTTATCTTGCTGTGGTTCTATGTTCAGTGAAGGGTCTACATTAATGAGTACACCGAAACACGTATGATGCTTGTCCTCGACCTACCCACATATTTTCTACTTGACTGCCCTACCACACTGCCTATGTACGATTATATACTATTGATATCCTTCCCAGAAACCGGCTAGGCTGTATAATTGAGTTATTTAATTTTCAATTTTTAAAGGAGAGGCAGATTTCCTCTCTAACCTTACTCTACTAATTTTCCATAGACTATTGATATGTGTGGGGAATTTATCATCAGGCAGTGTAAGAGGGAGAACAAGAACAGTACAAGATGAATATTACTGATAAAGAGTAACAGTCAAGGCCAGGATTGGAACCAGCGATATCTCTATAACTTAGCTTCAAAGTCCTGACGCCTTAGACCACTCGGTCATTGGCTCTCCCCCAGTTGATAGATTTAACAAGTGTAGTTATTGTGGTATAAGAAAACCAGATACTGAAAGACCTAATAAGGAAAGTGAACAATAAGCCATGACTGAATGCCAACGACTAGATCGTGTGAGTCTTAGAACTTCTTTTGATGAAAATTGATGAGAACGAAGCATTCCTTGGTCTGTGGAAATAGTACTTCACTGTCGTAAGGCTAGTCGTATCTACTGACGAAATGGGCCTGTCGCTGGCTTGCGATCGTGGTCCATCGTCGGTCCTGGAGGAATGCGCCCGTGTTCCTGGACGCCGGAGTCGTGGGACAGTCAACGCTACCGCCTTACGGCATCGTCAAGTGAAATTTTAATGGCGGAGAGTAGTGAGGGAGACATATCGGCGAGCACCATCTGCTACCGGCGTACACTTGTAAATTGGAGGCTGGTCGGGCGCTCCACCATCAGATGCATTGATAGCCCGCCGGGACTAAGACTTTTCCCATTTTGCTAATTCCTCTTTGAAATATCTAAGAGACAATTCAGTGTTGAAGCCTAGTTTAGAAAACAATTAAATCAGACTTGAAAATTAAGTCTAATTAAATATTTCCCGCATGTACTATGTGTAAGTGTAATGAAGGACCATATAGAGTAGTTTTAGTCAACACGTTTGAGGTTTTACATCAATAATCAATAGCAATCTTAATACATTATAGAAAATGTTTATTTTTAAAAGTTTATTTATGCTTTGAAGTAAAACTGTTCTACAGACATTTCTTACTTAATTAGAATTGATATAATATTTATATGGATATTCAGTGTCTTTTTTGTGGGTCTTGTACAGTTATTTTTACATTTGGTGAAATATTTTACTTAAAAAATATGAAATCTCGTATTGTGTTCTTTATTTGAAAAGCATAATTAAGATAATAGTAGTAGAGAAAAAATAATTTAGCAGTTGTTTTTCTACTACGTTTATAGAGAATAAATAAAAACACACTTAACTAATTAGTGTGCTCATGTAAATCGACATGCTCAAGTAATCGAACAGTAACTTTGATGAAGTCTTGATCCATACTACTTCTATTAAACCCAATAAGTCTACAATCCATACACTGTTTATGGTAAGTTCAGACCATAGGACAAAGTCAAAGCTAACGTCAGGACCAATGCTATACAATTGAGTTTCAGTATCATTCACTGTGAAATTTGCTTAGTCGAAAATTTTGTTCAATTCAGAAAACACCGCAAACACTTTTATAGGTTTGTAGTGCGATGTGTTTAATCAGAGTTGGACAAAGTTTGATATGGAACTTTTGCGCTGAGTTGTCTAGCCATTCCTGTTAGTATTTTGTTTCAAAACAACTGCAGCTTGCGTATTATCGTCTCTTGACAACTCTTGTTTTTATGCATTGGTATCATTATATCCAATTAGTAAATTGACTGAAAATCTAAAAACTTTTACATTTGATTCATCAACTACTTTTGTCAGAATATATTCATCTATATTAGCTAGTTCACAAGAACAGATGAAAAATATAACTGTACATTTATATTTTCCATTTGATTACAACTGCTTAACATATCAATCAAGCACAACAGATATTCGAAATTAAGGTTTACAATACATATTGATAAAAAACAACAATTAAAACTGTTAATTTCATCTCAACTATAACAACTAAACATAATATCAACTGAACAAAATCAACGAGATATGAAATCCGGTGTAAGCTCAAGAACGAACGATTCATTCGGTCACTGAACATACAATCACTAATAATAATATTTACTAATAGTTGGGCACATATTAGAATGAGTTTTTTATTTTTTGTTACTGAATTTCTCTTTTGTGTAAATACAATCTTGTAATTTTATTCTATTTTGCACACTAGAATAATGTTTTGATTTTTGTGTTATCACTTATTTGCATTATGGTAATCATGGTTAGGTGTATGACTTTTTAGTCATAACCTCGCCAATTGTATTTACAATAAAGTCATTTTTCATTTCATTTCAAGTAGTCAGTTTAAAAAAATATATATGTACATAAATACTACCTTAGTTCGGTGTACATTTTCGATCTAAGACTCGCAACTATACAGATAAGGGCCTTGTCGATTTTTCCATTGGACATTTTTTCATAGTAGATGCGTAATTAAGAAACAAGAATATGATTTTTTTTCCAGTGGAGTAGCTGGAAAAATTACGAAATGAGGAAAACGGACAAAAATATTTCTTTTCGTAAATATAGTGAATAGCGATGTGGGTACTCAAACTGTGCGGAATTTGGTCCTGAACTTTATTAAACGTGTTAGCACCGGAAATGTGCCGGTTTCAGTTAGGTTATGTTAGGATTGGTTAGGTTATGTTAGGTTTGGTTAAGTTTTATTAGGTTAGGTTAGCAACAACTAATCTAAATAACCAAACTAACCCCTCAAAACCTATCCTAACCAAACCTAAACTATCAATACCCAACCTAGCCTTATCCTTAAACCGGCACATTTTCAGCGCTAACGTGCTTATAGATGCAAAGCCCTTCGCCACCTTTGTAAACAGAACAATATTCCGCACAATTTGAGTAACCAAATCGTAATACGTACTAAAAAACCATATTTTTCGTATTTCCTCATTTCCGTAATTTATCCGACTTTTCCGCTATAAGATTCATATTCTTTGAGTGTAAATAGTTTTTAAAATGCTCAATACTCCAGTAAAATAATTTATTTATTTATATTGTTTGCGAGGTCTTTCGCCTACAATGTAGGCATCTTCAGATATCAACAACATTTTAATGTTAAAACATTTGTTTACAAAATATAATAATGTAACTATTTTAACAGGTACATTTAAAAAATAATCAAACATAAAGTGTGTATATTTAAATATGAATAGTAATTTTCAGTTAAATTATAATATATAAAGGGAGAATTTTTAATGGGAGGAGGTTCATTAATTATAATTAGTTTATTAAATTTATTCTTTTAGAATGTTTCTAATGCATCTAAATAATGTTTTTTGTGAACTTGTTTTAGAATTTCAAATTTTGAAAAGTTGTGTCCTTCTTCTAGTGCATATTTGGCCATTTTTGATTTCTCACATAGCTCATACTTAAAATTTGGTCTGTGTTCGATATACAAAGAATAAAATATCAATTAATAAAAAGAAAAGACAAACTGAACACTAATTAATTCTAAAGAAAACCCAATTTGCAAAACTGTGTTACAATGCATTTTCTGAGAAAACAATGAAGATATTCAAAAACATAATATAAAAATATCTTTCAGAACATGTCATAAAATAAAAAATTTGATGGAAAACCCAAAATCAAAAATAAATGGAGAAGATAAACCAGGAATGTTCAAAATTAAGTATGATAACTGTGAATTAGTATATATATATATATTGGCCAGACAAAAAGAAAAATTTAAACAAGATTCAGAGAACACATAGCAAATTTTAAGTATGGGCAGTGTGACAAATCGGCAATGGTCAAACATGCACTAGAAGGAGGACACGACTTTTCTAAATTTGAAGTGCAAAAACAAGTTTACAAAAATCTAACAAACTACAAAAAAGAACAAAAGTAGTAGGGATATGGGCATTGACAAACGTCTCATGAAGAGTTTTCGTCAAATGAAGAGTCGGTGGTGGGGGAAGGTCACGTGACCGGATCCAAGATGGCGGCTCCGGATCCACGATGGCTGCCCCCATTCCTGCCAACCTGTTGGGAATTTTCCCTCCCAAAAATTCCCAAATTTCCCTCAAATTCCCTTTTCGTACTATAAAATACACTATTAGCCTTGTTATACTATATAAAATGCACTTTTAGCCTAGCTATATTGTATTGCATGCGTATCTGTACACGTGTACCAAATTTGAGCGAAATCGGACGGTAAATAACGAAACTAGATCCGGAGTGGTAGGGGTAAAGATAAGTCCAGAGACGACATATACGTAATACAAACGGTTTATATTGTATGGCATGCGTATCTGTCCACGTGTACCAAATTTGAGCGAAATCGGACGGTAAATAACGAAACTAGATCCAAAGTGGTGGGGGAAAAGATAAGTTCAAAGTTGTTATTTTTGGAAAAATTTTGTTATAGGTAGGTCGGAAATGGTGTACGCAGGTGGGCCTAAAGACTTTCGGGGGTCGAAAAAAATTTCCAAGGCTCTAGGACGCACCGTTTTCGAGATATAAGCAAAAAACCACTTTTTACGGGAAATGTATTGACTGTTTCGGAGAATACCTTCGGGGGTTTCCGGAGATTGTCGGGAACCTTCGGCAATCGTCGAGGTCTTGTGTAAACACACCGGTCGGCGATCAGTTGTCGACGAGCCTTCAAGCGGCAAGTACTGTTCTCTCCTGACTCTCTGATTCCTGCCTGCGCAGAACTTCTCTGTTGGTGAGTATTTAGAAAATATACGGTCGGTGTTAGAGACAAGCCTTGAGTCTTTGTGATTCGGTCAGTTTTAAACACCGATCAGTCCTTTAGCCAACTTTGCAAGGCTAAAGTTTGCTAAAGGACTCGCGGGGGATTCCGTGAGAGTGGTGGGACGCACTCTCGGCCAACTTCGACTTGGCAGCGGATACCCGGGTGGGGCCAGCGTGTGACGCACTGGCTTTTCCTCATAAGGCAACTGCCGTTAGGAGTCGTCACTAGGTTCCCTTAGCTTGCTTTTACCCTCCCCAGTGCCGTGTTAGAACACCGATGTGTCTAACACTGAGCCACTTTCTAGTCTTTAGGTATTCTCCGAAACAATCAATACATTTCCCGTAAAAAAGTGGTTTTTTGCTTATATCTCGAAAACGGTGCGTCCTAGAGCCTTGAAATTTTTTTCGACCCCATTAACACGAAAAACATCCCACCGATTTAGGCTATTTCCGACATAACTGGAAGAAAAAATTCCAAGAATATCGTCTCTGGACTTATCTTTACCCCCACCACTCCGGATCTAGTTTCGTTATTTACCGTCCGATTTCGCTCAAATTTGGTACACGTGTACAGATACGCATGCCATACAATATAAACCGTTTGTATTACGTATATGTCGTCGCTGGACTTATCTTTACCCCTACCACTCCGGATCTAGTTTCGTTATTTACCGTCCGATTTCGCTCAAATTTGGTACACGTGTACAGATACGCATGCCATACAATATAAACCGTTTGTATTACGTATATGTCGTCTCTGGACTTATCTTTACCCCCACCACTTTGGGTCTAGTTTCGTTATTTACCGTCCGATTTCGCTCAAATTTGGTACACGTGTACAGATACGCATGCAATACAATATAGCTAGGCTAAAAGTGCATTTTATACAGTATAACAAGGTTCCCAACAGGTTGGCAGGACTGGGGGCAGCCATCTTGGATCTGCGGCATATATATTACGATGATTTCAGGACAAACATCATTCAGTCTCAGACTGTTGAACGAGACACATCTAGCAGCTCCGCTATTTACAACGTACATAACCTATAAATTCATTTGCAGATCATCATGAACTCCAACCAGATTGCATGCCCTAGATGCAGCAAGACTATGTCTAAGGTAAACATAGCTCGCCACCTCAAGAGCTGCACCGGACCTACAACAACCCGGGAGCCTCAACGTCCCTGTCCGGCTTGCGGACTCATGATCACTATCTCCAACCTCAGACGGCACCTCAAGAAGTGCAACCCGGGTCACCTCAAGAGGAAGGCTGAGAACCCTATCCCATCTATCTCCAAGACCGCCCGCATGGATGATGAGCCTCAGCCATCAACGAGCTCGTCATCAATCATCAACAACGTGCGCTCCTCGATCGTGTTAGCATACAACACGGTTAAGACAGCAGTAGGCGATCTCATCGGAGGACATAAACAATTGGAGATTATCGAAATCGAGAAGGCATTCAAGGGGCGAATGAAGACGTACTCCATCGATAACAAGCCTAACATAAAGGACCCCGCTGGATTTCTACAACAAGCTCGTGAATTGGTTAAAGGCAAGATCGAGGAGAATGCGAGGGAAAAGAACATCAAGACGAACCTCATCTTCCTTGTCAAGTATAAGAAGCCGATTGGAGACAAGGTAGAGGACAAAGAGATGAACTTTAAGACCAAGAACGTGGTTATACTCCCAACCGTAGACATCTTGGCCTATGTGGAGGATGCTGAGGGGAAGCTTTTGAAGGAGATGGATGAATTCTACGCTAAAGGCTCTGGCTGGACCTTAGCAAAGATCATTGGATTGGAGCTTAGAGTTAACCGATACGATCCCATTCACGCATCAACCTACACCGAGCTGCCAAAAAAGATCAGCGATAAGAAGGCTGTTCTAAATATACAAAACACTGATCAGAAATGCTTCCTCTGGTCTGTGTTAGCGGCTCTCCATCCCGTCTCATGGCAAGATCAACCTCGCCGTATCCACCACTATCTACCATTCGAACACGAGCTTGATCAACATCTCCAAGGAATCAACTTCCCCGTCACCCTTGATAAAATCACGCTATTCGAGAAGAGGAGCGGATTTTCCATCAACGTCTACGCCTACGACGAAAAGTGCATCGTATACCCGCTGCTGGTAACAAATGCAGAGAAACACACTCATATCGACCTCCTATACATCAAAGACGGAGACAACACGCATTATTGTCTCATTAGAGACCTCAGCCGACTCGTTAGGTCCCAGACTACTAATCATCATGGTGGGACCTACATATGTCGTCGCTGCCTGCTACACTTTGGAACGCAAGATCAACTCAACCGTCACAGGGAGGACTGCAACGAGCACGAAGCCGTCAAGATTATCATGCCGCCGGAGGGAAGCACTATCAAGTTTGAAGAGGGGCAGAAGAAGATGCGAGTCCCGTTCGCAATGTACGCGGACTTTGAGTGCATGCTCACACCCATCGAGGAGAACGAGGATCAGCCAATTGGACCGAGAAGATGCTATACCGAGAAGTACCAGAAGCATGAGGCCATCAGCTTCTGCTACTACATCGTGTATACCGATGGAGACTACGCCCACCCCGTCAGCTACTTTGGAGAGGATGCCGCCCAGGTCTTCGTAGAACGTCTACTAGATGAATCGAGGAAGATTCACCAACTCTACTCCACCGCTGCAGCCATCCCGATGCAGCTAACTGCGGACGACGAGCAGGAATTTGTCACGGCTACCAACTGCCACATCTGTGAAAAGCCTTTTACCAACCCAGATGACTACAAGGTTCGTGATCACGATCACCTCACCGGAAAGTTTAGAGGCACAGCCCACAACCTCTGCAACCTCAAGTTTCGGAAACCAAATTTTATACCCATTTTTATCCATAACTTGAGTGGGTATGACACCCATTTATTCATCAAAATGTTTGGGTTGAACGACGAGACCATCAGCGTCGTACCTAACAATGAAGAACGCTACATCTCGTACACCGTCGAGATTGAGGGTGGGGTGAAGCTGCGATTCCTCGACTCGTGCCGGTTCATGGCTTCAAGTCTCGATAAATTGGTAAAGAACCTCGCTCCCGAACATTTCAAACACACCTCACAATTCTACTTTGGAGAGCAACTGCAGTTGCTTACAAAAAAGGGGATCTACCCCTACGACTTTATGGACTCCCTAGAAAAGTTCGAGTTGACATCTCTACCAGCAAAAGAAGACTTTTACAACAAATTAAATATGGCTGGAATCTCCGATCAAGACTACGAGCATGCGCAGAAGATCTGGACTACATTCAACATCAAAAACATGCAGGAATATACGGAGCTCTACAACAAGACAGATGTGCTTCTATTAGCCGACATCATGGAGAACTTCCGAGACGTGTGCCTCCAGACTTATCAACTAGATCCAGCCTGGTATTTCACCGCACCTGGACTCGCCTGGAGCGCCATGCTCAAGGTCACTAACATCGAGCTGGAGTTGCTCTCAGACTACAACATGAGTCTGATGATTGGCCGAGGAATTCGAGGAGGAGTTTCCCAAGTCTCATGCCGCTACGCTAAGGCTAACAACCCGTACACCGAGGACTATGATGAGGAGAAACCTACCAGCTACCTCACCTACCTGGACGCCAACAATTTATACGGGTGGTCGATGAGCCAGCACATGCCCTACGGTGGTTTCAAGTGGGTGGAGCCAGTGGAGTTCGAGTGGGAAGGTAACGGGTACGGCTACATTGACATCATGGATGTAGCAGACGACAATGACATGGGATACATCTTGGAGGTGGATTTGGAGTACCCTAAAGAGCTCCACGACTCGCATTCCGACCTCCCCCTCGCCCCAGAGCAACGTATACCGCCGGGGGCTAAGGAGAGCAAGCTGCTTCTCACCCTCCACGACAAGGAGAAATACGTATTACACTACCGCAACTTGAAGCAGTACTTGTCGCTGGGGATGAAGCTGACGAAAGTGCATCGAGCCGTATGCTTTAACCAAAGCAGATGGTTGAAGAAATACATAGACCTAAATACCGATATGAGAACTCAGGCAAAAAACGATTTTGAGAAAGACTTCTTTAAACTTATGAACAATTCGGTGTTTGGGAAGACTATGGAGAACATCCGGAACCGAGTCGACATTCGCCTGGCAACAAAGGAACGACAAGTCCAAAAGTGGCTGGCAAAACCAAATTTCAAAAGCAGAACCATCTTCACCGAGCAGCTAGCAGCAGTTCATATGTCTAAAACGAAATTGTTGTTTAATAAGGCTATCTACGTAGGAATGAGCATCCTTGATGTATCCAAAACCCTAATGTTCGACTTCCACTACAACGTCATCAAGAGAAAATATGGAAACAAGGCTGAACTTCAGTACACCGACACCGACTCTCTGACATATCTCATAGAGACTGAACACTTTTACAAGGATATGAAGCAGATGATAGACTTCTTCGACACAAGCGACTACCCCCAGCCGAATCGATACAACATCCCGAGCGTGAACAAAAAGGTGATTGGTAAGTTCAAGGATGAACTAAATGGTCGAGTTATGTATGAGCATGTTGGGCTTCGCTCAAAGATGTATGCGAGTCGCTCAGAAAAAAAGGACGACAAAGATGACGGGGAAATAAAAAAGAGCAAGGGTGTGAAGATGTGCGTGATAAAAAAAGATATTACCTTCCAAGATTATAAGGATTGTATGAAAGAATTTGCCGAAAAATACAGCACACTGGACATAACACTTGGAGTGAAGCAAGATCACAGCTCTAAAGACTACCGCACTATGAACATGATCCGGAGTTTCAAGCACAATGTATATACCGTGGAGCTCAACAAGATTGCCCTATCTGCTTACGATGATAAGAGATTTATCCTGGAGGGGGGCGTCAAGACCCTACCCTGGGGGCATTATTTAATCGATAAAGAAGTGATGCTAGACCGAGCCGTCTTAGACGCGCTGATGGTGGAGTAAGGAGACGGGTGGGAGCACAAGAGTGCAGGAGGTAGCAAATAGAAGAAGGTCGGCTACCACTTTCCGCAGCGGGGAGGGGCTGCGGAATCCCATAAAAGCAATGACGTGCAACGCCCAATAGACCTTCAAGAACCGGCAACGCCCAATCGACCTTCAAAAGCCAGCAACGTTCAACCCAGGTATAAATACCCCTCACTAACAACGCTCGTCAGTGTGTACCTGGATACTCTATCAACATGTACGGAGAATCCGACGCTATTACCGAACAAGCACCCATCCTGGACGGTGAATGCAACCCAGTCGTCAAGCAGGATCCGTGGGAAATCTACAAGGACTTTATGTGGCTAGAACATAATATTAGTAAAAGATGGCATGCTCAACCACGTGATGAATTTGAAATTCAATGGTACGAAGAGGACATGAAGTTTATGCGTGAAGAAAACCCGATAATTGACCAGCATTGGGAGTCGATATATTCTGAACAGAAATATCTCCAGACATACCTCGACACTGTGGATTGGATGGACCTAAAGATTTTTGTACGTGGAATCCATTACAACAGGGGATGTCGTAAGAGAAAACTTGCAGATGTAGAAATGGAAAAGCACATAGCGCAAGAAAAGAGACTGCGGGAAAAATTTCATACTTACGTTTCCTTTACCTTTTATGAAAAATAGAAACAACTCAAGTAAGGGAGCACAGGAGTGCAGGAGGTAGCAAATAGAAGAAGGTCGGCTACCACTTTCCGCAGCGGGGAGGGGCTGTGGAATCCCTTAAAAACCAATAAATATTTTGGTTTACAACAATCTTTATCAGTTATGAATTGGACACAATTCAATCCAGTTATGAATGTGAGAGAAACCATCGCCAAAGAGTTACACGCTCCAGCCAGAAGAACATTTCCCACCAGACCTGTGGAAGTCAAAGGAATAGACGATCTGTATCAGGCTGACTTGGTGGAGATGATACCATACTCAAAGTTTAACAAGGGCTACAAGTACATTCTCACAGTAATCAACTGCTTTACCAAATACGCTTACGCAATACCAGTCAAGGACAAGTCTGGACAGGAAATCGTCAAGGCTATACAACCTGTTTTGGAGGAGAATCGGATGACGCATCTGCAAACCGACATGGGAAAAGAGTTTTACAACGCTGGATTCGCCAAGCTAATGAAGAAACACAACATTAATCATTACTCTGTGTACAGCGAGAAGAAGGGAGCCATAGTGGAGAGATTCAATCGTAGTCTCAAGTCTCTAATGTGGAGAAAATTCACAGAACTGGGCAACTACCAATGGATTAAAATCCTACCCGACCTGTTAGAAGAGTACAACACAAGAAAACATAGAACAATTGGTATGGCACCTTTTGAGGTGAACAAAAAGAACGAAGATTTGGTCAGACGAAACATAAACAAGAATAGACAAAAATATAAGAAGAAGGAAAAGATCGAGTTCAAAGTGGGTGACAAAGTAAGGATAAGCAAGTATAAAAAGGTTTTCGATAAGGGATACCTACCCAACTGGACAAACGAGATTTTTACTGTGGAAGCGGTGCGTCCAACTGTACCGACTACGTATCACCTAAAGGATTACCGCAACAACATACTTCAAGGAAGCTTTTACGGAAAAGAACTGCTCAAGACCAGACACGGAGACGTATACCTGGTGGAAAAGGTGTTGAGGAGAAAGGGTAACAAAGTGCTGGTTAAGTGGCTTGGCTTTGATGGTACTCACAATTCGTGGATAAATAAAAGTGAACTTGTGTGAATTACTCAGTTTGAGCTTAGACATTAAGATGAAGACACCCAAATTGTCTATCGTAAACTTTGACGTATACTGTGGAGGAGATATGAAGGAAAGGAGCAAACACAGTGATCTGCTGCCAAACCATGTTCGATGTATCATGTGCGGACCTTCAAATTCCGGCAAGACTAATGTAATGTTAAACTTGTTGTTTAATCCAAATGGACTAAAGTTTGAAAATGTCTACGTTTTTTCAAAATCACTCCATCAGCCAAAGTATAAGTTGCTAGAGAAGGTACTACTGACTATACCCGGTATTGGATATTTCCCTTTCACAGACAACGGTGAGGTGATTCATCCAAACGAGGTGAAAGAACACTCTGTGATGGTGTTTGATGATGTCGCATGTGAAAAGCAAGACAACATCAGAAACTACTTTACAATGGGACGACACCAGAATGTTGATACTTTTTACCTGTGTCAAACATACAGTAGGATACCCAAACAGCTGATAAGGGACAATGCAAACTTTATTATTGTGTTTAAGCAAGATGACAGAAATTTAAGACACATATACGATGATCATGTAAATACGGACATGTCTTATGGGAGATTCAAAGAGTTGTGTGCCACCGCATGGAACAGTGGTAAGAACAAATTTGTTGTAGTAGACAAAGAACGTAACATTGACGATGGTAGATACCGCGTCGGACTCGACGAGTTTGTCAAAGTTTTACAACGCCATGCTGAAGGTTAGTTTTAGCCAACCTCTTGTGACAAGAGAGTACAATCTACCGATGAATGAGGATCGCAAATCATTATGGCAATGGCGCGAGGCGCATAACACAATGACGTTAGACAGGCTACGTTTTAAAAGGCGAATAGATACGTTGGAAGAAACTATTTTGGGCCCACTCCTTTTGCTGCATATTGCTAAGCAGAAAGACTTGGAAAACAGGAAAACAGAAAAACAGGAAAACAGGAAAACATGAAAACAGAAAAACAGGAAAACAGAAAAACAGGAAAACAGAAAAACAGAAAAACAGAAAAACAGAAAAACAGAAAAACAGAAAAACAGAAAAACAGAAAAACAGAAAAACAGAAAAACAGAAAAACAGAAAAACAGAAAAACAGAAAAACAGAAAAACAGGAAAACAGGAAAACAGGAAAACAGGAAAACAGAAAAACAGGAAACAGAAAAACAGGAAAACAGGAAAACAGAAAAACAGGAAAACAGGAAAACAGGAAAACAGAAAAACAGAAAACCGGAAAACAGAAAAACAGGAAAACAGAAAAACAGGAAAACAGAAAATAACCTAAGGGGATTCCGTAAGAAGATGGATGGGAGCACAGACGTGCAGGAGGTAGCAAATAGAAGAAGGTCGGCTTTAGCGTCAGAGACGCACTCACTTAACGCAGCGGGGAGGGGCTGTGGAAACTCAATAAATAAGGATGTGATGTTCGAAATTAGTTATTCGACAAGATGACGTTCAAGGATACACATCGTATACGAGAAATAAAGATGCTGCAGGATAGTATAAGGCAAAAGTTGCGTGATATTAAGAGCAGTTCAATTCAAACACAACGTTCGTTAGAAGTACAGTACAAACCGTTGATTGATCCACTAAAACAGTTGACGGAGATGGTTGTTGCTGCCAAAGAGATCAAGCAAGAGCCAAAAGAGGAGAATGAAGGGGAAGTGGAGGAGGAGGAGGAGGTTTTTGAGCCTGAGCAGTCATTTGGAAGACCGTCTTTAGCGTCAGAGTTTGACGCATTTATTCGTGCAAACAACATTGGAGACTTCTTAGGTACCTACCTTCAGTTTATTCAGACAGACGATAGGGAAGAAGCTGATTTCACGTACGGCATTCACTATGATGGCAACGAGTGGAAAATGGGATCGTATCCGGTTAGCTTTTCCGATAACGACATAATTATAAATGGCGTTGAATACAAGGGAACACCTGGACTGTTTGAGTTGATTTTCAAGAAACATCCACAGAGTGGATCGTTCAATGACAATGATTTAAAAGTGTACAAGCAAATGCTAGAGGCAACTGGTGTTCACAAGCGTGAAGATGGAAAAGGGATAAAATCCAACAGAGGCTACAAGTACACGAATATTATATCAAATATGTTTCCACCAAAAAATAAAAAGAAACTAACCTTACTACGTGCTTCTCCAGCGTCTAGAAAAAGACCAAGTCAACCACTATCACCATTTATTGGTGAAAAGAGAAAAAAGTTGGGAGAAGGTTTGCTAATGGAAGTTGAGAAATCCAAAATTGACTACCGGTACTGGGATGACCCTAATGAATTGGTTGATCGTTTGCGTCTGTTGTTAGCATCTAAAGAAGCAGGTAACAGTGGTCACAATAATGAGATTATCGCCATTCTGGAGGAGCTCAAGGAGGCGGATATTATAAAAGACTTTGATAACTTTATTTTGTAATCATTATCGTAATGTCTATCGACAAGTTCGGACGTCAGTTAGTTCAAAAAGGTGCTGCTGCTGCTGTGCCCAAAGGAGCACGAGGTGAAGGATTTAAATTGAATCCTGAAGGAAACTATGATATGCAAAATAAAGTTTTAGCAAATGTAGGCGATGCAATAAATGAAAATGATGCCGTCAGTCTAAAAATTATAGGTGAGCATTGTGTATTATTCGAGGAGAAATACATTAATGCTAGAAATAGGTATATAGCGAACGTTGAAAATCCTACTGCAGCAAAAGATGCTGCAAATAAGTTGTATGTAGACTCTCTTGTTCCACCTAGATACGGCACCTTTTGGCACTTTGGAAATAAACGGTTGGTTGAGGTGGCCGACCCATTAAATGATGGAGACGTAGTTACAAAAAAATACCTGACGGCAAATAGCCCAAATAAGAGTAAAAGCGGGTGGAAGTTTAACAATATGCGATTAACGTCAATCAAAGATCCTGTTGAACCTCAAGATGCAGTGACTCAAAACTACCTTTCAGGATCTCTTAACGTGGTACGTGAGAAGTGGATTCCTAAACAGACCGCTAATGAGTGGGATTTCGGAGATAAAAAGCTTTCCTCTGTGGGTGATCCAGTCACCATGCAAGACGCTGTAACTATGAATTACCTTGTACGAGCAATGAGTGCATTACTTTACGATCTATACTATCGCATATTGCCACCTCAAGATCAGATCCACAGTTTGTCTAAAGAGGAGTGGATCGACAAACATATTGTACGACCGTATTTCTTAAACGAAGCTACTAGAGTTAGATCACACGAATAAAAACCCTTGAATTTGAATAGACACCGTCATTTGATTATTATAATGCCAAGAGTCAACAAGAAAAACGTCAGTCGTCATTCAACAGTCAAAGGGTGTGGACTACTAGAGACAGTCGGTAGTTTTGCCAGTACAGCTCTTAACAAAGAAATCGATCTACTACCAGTGGGACTTCATCTACCAGGGGGTTACAGGTACTGTGGTCCAGGTACCAAATTAAAGGAGAGGTTAGCTCGTGGTGATCAGGGAATTAACAAGTTGGACGAAGCCTGTAAGGAACACGACTTTGCATATTCCAAATATAGTGACAATCAACACCGTAGACAGGCGGATCAACAGCTGGCCGATAAGGCTTGGAATAGGGTTAAATCATCAGACGCTTCTTTAGCAGAACGAGCCGCAGCTTGGTCCGTGACAACAGCTATGAATGCCAAGAAAAAGCTGGGAGGTACAATGAAGAGACGACGCGTATGCAAAAAGAAAAAGATCGCAAAGCGGCGAGGTAAAGGTTACTATTTAAGACCCTACAAAAAGGGAGAGGGATACTACTTAAAGCCGTACAAGCAGGGAAATGGATCACCTAAAGTCGTACATAAGAAAAAAAAAAAAGTTTGCGTTAAAACACTTACCGGATCGGGCTCTTACAAACTTTGACCTGGACAGATATGCACGTAAATTTAGAATACCACATTTTCGAGGTGTTTTTATGAGAGACGCCTTACCACAGACTATTTGGAAGAAGGAAAATGCCATTGTTAATTTAGATTCAAACAGTGGGAGGGGTACTCACTGGGTGTGTTATAAAAAAGTTGATAACGTGGTGAAATACTTTGATAGTTTTGGAAACCTACAACCACCACCAGACCTTTTAGAGTATTTTCAGGGATGTAAAGTTTTGTACAATTACACTTCGCATCAGACTTTCGGCTCCAACATCTGCGGTCATTTATGTTTAGAGTTTTTGATGAATCAACTTTAGTATGCGTCTGACTTTTAGAGAGTGAGCAGCATTATGTTTTGTGTGAGTGGGAATAGTTCAGTGTTTGGCTGTAATATTTTTCCTGCAATAGACCTCTCTGAGGGCGATTGGGAAATTGGATTGGTAGACTTTACAACATACAACTCTATACCAAACGTTGAGAAGGGAGTCAATAATTTGTTCCATTACGGTGATAAAATTGTCGACATACCGACTGGTTCTTATGAAATTGACGACATTACACAATTTATCGAACACAAAATCAACGACCCGAATTTAAAAATTAGAGGTAACAACAATACGTTTAAAGTGGAAATTTACGGTGAAAAGGTAATTGATTTCTCTCAGGAAGACAGCATAGGTTCACTGTTGGGCTATTCCAGATCGATTCTTGAACCATATAAATGGCACGTGTCGGACACACCAGTTGCCATTATTAAAGTGAATGTCATACGAGTCGAATGTAACGTGGTTAGAGGTTCTTATCAAAACGGTACAGAAGGACACGTTATTCACGAGTTTTACCCTGCCGTACCTCCTGGGTTTAAAATTGTTGAAACGCCCCGTAACGTCATTTACTTGCCAGTAAGCGTCAAGAGGTTGGAAAACATAACAGTTAGACTCTCCGATCAAGACAATCGTTTGATAAATCTGAGAGACGAAGTGGTCAACATTAGACTTCACTTGAAACGTAAAGATGGGTCTGATTTTCAATAAATTAGATGGACACAGGACGAAATCAATCAGTCGCCTGTTACGTTTGAAACGGTTAACATCAAAGAACAAGGAGTTTTTACAGTCTCTTAGACTTCAATATGTTGTCCGTAAGTAGTAAAGCGCAATTTGATGAAAGTGTGACAGAGTACGAGTACCGTACTCATGCACCTTTTACATCGACAACTTTTAATCCGGACGATGAGGTGCGTATTTCTATTCAACAGCAGGATGGGTTTACATACCCTTGTGAGAGTTACTTACACGTGACTGGTAAAGTGACAAAATCTGATGGTCAGACACAGTATGATAGTTTACATCTAGTCAACAATGCCATGGCGTTTCTGATTAACGAGATTAGATACGAAATTGGTGGTGTAATTGTCGATCGATCTAAAAATGTTGGTATAACATCCACTATTAAGAATTTAGTAACCCTAACTCCAGACGATGAGAAGCGATTGATGAACGCTAGTTGGGTTGGAAAAGGATCATTGAATACGGTAAAGGAGTTTTCTTTTTGTATTCCTTTGAAATTGTTAATGGGGTTCTTTGAGGACTACAAAAGAATCATTGTCAACCAAAGACAGGAATTGATTTTGCTCTTGTCTTCGAATGTTAAGAACGCCTTGTACAAGGAGGTTGCGGCCACTGATTTTAAGTTGACGATTGATAAGATTTACTGGCGGGTTCCCTACGTAAAAGTGTCTGATGATATGAAGTTGTCATTACTACGGGTGCTGGAACAGGATCGAGTATTGGAAATGCCTTTCAGGTCTTGGGAGCTGCACGAGTTTCCTGAACTTCCCACAAGTACGAGACAATCTTGGACCATCAAGACTTCTTCACAACTGGAAAAGCCACGTTACGTAATATTAGCCTTTCAAACTAGTAGGAAAAATGATTTAACCAAGGACGCTAGTATCTTTGACAAGTGCTCACTGTCGGATGTAAAGCTCTTTCTAAACTCTCAGTACTACCCGTATGATAACATACGTGGTGATGACGCTCTGTTGTATGAAATGTACGCAAGGTTTCAATCTTCTTACTACGGGTCGAGTTCACCCAGTCCCATTATGAATCGTACAGCTTTTGATTCTTGTCCCGTTTTTGTAATCGACTGTTCCAAACAGTCTGAGAATCTTAAATCAGGACCTGTAGACGTCCGCCTTGAATTTGAATCTTCCACCGCTTTTCCAAAAGGTACAACAGCCTACTGTCTGATTATTCACGACGCCCTAGTCGAGTACAGTCCACTTACTGGAACTGTCAACAGAGTTCTCTAGTGTCGTACGCCTTATAAAAAAGGAAGCTCAGCACCCACTCGGTCTCAGTCGCTGCTCCACCACCACCATGGCATCATCATCATCTGCTGTTCCAGACACTGATGTCTCTATAGTAGAGTTTCCACTGGTTGACAAGAAAGGTGTACCTACTCTGGTAACGGTACCGGACAAACAGGATCTGACAGCTTTTCTCAAGGTAATGTTCAATCTCAACTCGGATTTTACTAAATTTGTCACTGTCGGTCTTTTTAATGAATTTCTCTTTCAAGTGGGCATTTTGTTACACAAGCAAGGCCTGCGTAAATACGTTTTACTAAACAACGCACAGTTCTCAAAGTTGAAAGAAATGGAACCTTCAATTACCTATGCTTTGTGTAATAAGGATCAACAAAAGAGATTCACTGAAGTGGACATTAAATACACTATCCGTAACATTTTCAACAAACCTTATGTAGAGCTTTTTGACAGAGATAATGAAACCGCTATACTTTTCACTAAAGAGGAATGGTTGAATTTTGTTAGCTTATTGCCTTGCATTTCACGGTACATTGAACAGTTGACCTGTGTCGAGCCTTACCTGATTGAACACATTGATCGGGTTATGCGTAGTGATTCGGTCTATGTTCCCCCACCACAGCAAGTAAACGGTTGGGATGCTGACCGTTTGCATGACGAAATTGTTTGGTATAAGAAGACAAAGCCCACAGTAGGTTGATCATAAATATGTCAACACCGGCTGTGGTGGAGTTTCATGGGTTCAAAGATAATCGCAATAGATTTATCGTTAAAGAATTTGTCGTTGTGGGTCCTTTTGTAAATGTAAATATAGTTTTCAAGTCTCCTTATCCTGAAAGTAAGTTGAATAGTGCTGCTCGGAAAGCTAACAATTGGTGTGAGCGTAAGTTTCACAAAATACTTTGGGAGGAGGGATGTGTACCTTTTAACTTCAAACTAGTTCGTAGCTTACTAAAACCTTTTGATATAGTCTATACCAAAGGGTTGGAGAAAAAGTTATTTCTTTCCAAATTTCACGGAAATGTTCAGGAACTCGACGAGTCTTGGACAGTTCCCGACATGTATAGGTTTTTACCTTGTTGTTTACCGCAACATGCTAGTGATGGCAAGTGCGCCTTAGTAAGTGCTCAGTTTTACTACAAAAAGTTGGATAAAAATTGTTACTATCGTATCCCTAGCTCTGTGTGAATGTGTGTTCTATGGCTGGCCTAAACTCCATAAGTCCAGGACATGAACTGTCGAGGTGAGGGCGGCCCAAATTCAATAAAAAAGCCCGACTGTTCTCTAAGGCAGCCGTAAAACGCATAAGACCTGAGGCAGTCCTGCAGCTTGGGGCTGGGCTAATCCCCGTAAGACCTTGAGTTGCAGATGCATCTAGTATGCAATGGGCCCTCGTACAGTTTGGATGTGTGTAACACTCTATGGCTGGCTTAAACTCTGTAAGTCCAGGGTGTGAGTAAGGGATATTTTTAGTAACAAGAAAAATAAAAAAAAATAAAAAATAAAAGCCCTTTGTAAGTTTGTGCGTCACATTGAAAGGCTTCTCCAAGTAAAGTGGCGGCTAGACTTATATGGGATCAAAAAAAAACAAAAAAAAAAAAAAAAACACAAAAATAATACTGGGAGGTAGCAATTTTGTTATGGAGTGGCTATCACCGTAGCTTGCGATGGTTGGGGCAAGTTACATTAAAGTAAGTGGGATTATGCCTACTGGGGACACCCACTATAATAAAAAACGCGCCTTTGCACAGAGTGCGTATTTGCACAGAGTGCAATAACCCTATACCTCTTGGGTGGTGTGGAAACTTGGGTCAAGACTTGTCAATGCACAGAGTGCAATGACAGGCATTGACTTGATAGTCATGGTCTTGTCTGGGAATGCAAGGACAAGTGCATAGGCCTTCGGGGAAGGAGGCACAATACTCCTAACAAGCCGTGACTCTCAAGGTCAACTGAGAGTATAAAAGGACTCGTATTTCCACTTTTCTTATCAGTCTATCATGGCATCTTTTGTGGAACGTTTCAACGCTGCTACTCCGATGAATTATATTACTGTCAAGGTTGGAAATTTGTCATCCAACATCCAGTATCCAGTCAAAAGTATTACACGAATAAATACGAAATACGGTGAGACTCTCGTTGCGATACTGTTTGATCCGCATTTGGAGGAGGACATCAAGGTGTTTCTACCTAGAAGATACGTCGACACTTTGCATGAGGGGGAATCAATACCGGACAACTTGGTGCTGATCAAAGAAGTTGGATCTACGTCTGCTGTGTTATTGTTTCGGAAAGATGAAGCATTGCTGCAAGATGTTTAAGTGTTTCAAAACACCAGAAGATCGAGTACATGACTGCAAAGCATTTTTAATGCAAGAAGAAAAAAGGAAAAGACGCTGCATCCCATTGATCTTCATACCGTGTATTTTGTTCGCAAGTTACATGGTCTACGAGATTTACTATAAACACCTAGAGTAAATCTCTATGGAAAGGTGGCAGGATGGCTACCAACGTAATGAGCGATGGTTGGGGCTTATTACAAGGGTTTGTTTCTCCGTACCACAGGGTTATATGGTCTAGACCTGTGGGAGCCTCTTTGTTTACCCTTAAAAATCAAAAGAGTGACCTCTGAGCTGGTAGAGGAGGTTGACGTTCCTTCAGAGGCTTTGTACTAACATTCTACCGACCATAAAGGGTGAGGATCTTGGCATGCTTTACGTAATATGTTTTGTGCATGCCGTCAAGGTCAAGGTTCCATAGAGTATAACAAGGCTAATAGTGTATTTTATATAGTATAAGAAGGGAATTTGAGGGAAATTTGGGAATTTGAGCGAAATTTTGGGAGGGAAAATTCCCAACAGGTTGGCAGGACTGGGGTAAGTTACATTAAAGGAAGTGGGATTATGCCTACTGGGGACACCCACTATAATAAAAAAACACGCCTTTGCACAGAGTGCAATGACCCTATACCTCTTGGGTGGTGTGGAAACTTGGGTCAAGGTCCCATAGAGTATAAGAGAAAAATAATGCATTTTATATAGTATAACAAGGCTAATAGTGTATTTTATAGTACAAAAAGGGAATTTGAGGGAAATTTGGGAATTTTTGGGAGGGAAAATTCCCAACAGGTTGGCAGGAATGGGGGCAGCCATCGTGGATCCGGAGCCGCCATCTTGGATCCGGTCACGTGACCTTCCCCCACCACCGACTCTTCATTTGACGAAAACTCTTCATGAGACGTTTGTCAATGCCCATATCCCTACTACTAACAAATTTAATAAACTAATTGTATAGTATAATTTAACTGAACATTTTTATTCATATTTATACTTACACACTTTATACTTGATTATGTTTTAAATCTACCATATGTTAAAATCGTTACGTTATTATATTTTGTAAACAAATATTTTAAATTTCAAATGTTGATGTCTGAATATGCCTGCATTGTAGGAGAAAGGCCTCACAATAATAAATTATTTTACTGGAGTATTAAGCATTTCTAAAATTATTTATACTTTTAATGGAAATGAGTAATTTATATTTATGGATAAAAGATAATTTATCCAGTAAAGAACTCAAAGAAGAAATTGTATCATATTCTAGTTTCTTATTTATGTATCGACTTTGAACAAAAATTATAGCGATAAACAAGGCCCATATTCTATATAAATACTGTAAATTCTTATAACAAAGACTGTTACAAAATAATACGTTGGATTTGTGGCTGGAAGAGAAGACAATGGGTTCATTTGTTAGGAGAGGGTGGCGTTATCAATCGAAGTGGCTTGGAGGGCCAGATAGACATCGCCCGCAGCAAATTGATAGGCCGGATTTAGGAATTGACCACAGAGCTCTAGAGTCAGCCACGAAACTGGCACCCATATCCATCCCATCAGATATGCCCTATTGGCATATTGCTTATTGCTGGGGTCTTTTATGATAGTTGGCTCGAAGATAAGGATATTGGCTCAATATTTGTTATTGTTGGACGCCCCAAGCCACAGTCGCAGTGGACGACCTCCAGAATTCGAATTACACGCCCAAACCGCATACTCTACCATCAATCACCCGGGCCGATCGCCCTGCCCTCTTAAGTGGATTTCTCCCGCTGAACTGGACTGCACGAGACGGACCGAGGAATTCTTTGGCTTAAACACACATCCGGAACAATTGGGGAAATAATTTTACTGAGCCCAGACAGTCAATCTTACAATGTTACGTATTTTGTGGACACTTATTGATGATTGGGCATAAATGCACGTCATAATTTATGAACACTCTTTTGTAATCTATTACTTAGTGGAAGTAGCGATGTATCAACTTGCGTAGATGAACATAATCCAGTCAGATTTTAAAAACTATTTTATAAGACGTAAAATATAATGAATACAGCTCGACATTATGTCATTATCTTTTCATGACGTACAGAATCATTATCTTTCCATGGGAGGTTTTCATCGATTTATCCATTAATTATAATGCAACAACTTAAAGAAGTACGTGGACTGAATTAATGAAAGGAAAATCAAACATAATTCCTCTTTGTTAGACCTTAAAAAATTACGTTTTTTACAAACATGCTGGTTTTATTTGTCAGGGACTTAAAATTCTTAATTTTAATCTCATTATAAATTTGTGCTTTATGAATAAAGAAAGCTGGATGTAATTTTCGTAGCAGGATATATCATTTTTCGCCTCCCACTTGTCATCGATACCTGATGGCCCACCCCCTTTCCTACACATATCTCTTAGTGACACGAAGTTCCGCGACTTGTCACCTATATGATGGCGGGAGTGTGGTTGTATGTAGTGATAAGGCTTGTCAACTGTCACGGTTAACAGTAAGCATGTATCCCTTTTAAAACATGCTAAAGAAAATCACCCACTTACTTGATTAAAATTGTATTACATTTGAATATAATAAATTTATCGTCTTGCTTGGCTGCCACCATTCTTCTTTTATCAAAACGTCCTTTAACAAGTACTTCTGTAATACATAGAAGGAAAGGTAAAACAAAATGAAATCCCAACTCAAAGTAATTGTTTAAAGAAACCATAAAACAGTTAATTGATTGATTTTTCACATTTTTCAAACCGGAACATGTCCTGTTTAAGAAAGCAATTGGCAGTCATTCCCTATGTATTCCATAGTTTGATAATCACAAACTAGTTTAACGTTAATTTACGTCTTTGTCAACGTTCGAAGTGTATCTATTAAAATATGGTCACCAAAACCTACTTATCATCACCACCACCATCATCATCAGGAGTTTTCTGCTGTTCCAGCAGGTTTCTGGATGGATTCCAGCACATTCTCCAATTTTTTCTCTGTCAATTGTTCTTCCTTAAGTTTACTGCATGCTCTACCACCCCCTATTTCATTCAGTATCTGAATTCTTCTTCTACCCATTTCCCTTTTTCTTCCACAACTTATTCCAAAGCCAAGCTCAATATTTCCTCCTTCCCTCAAAAAATATTTCCATTCCAGTTTCTTTTTCTTTTCTTATGATCCGTGGGATTTGCCTTTTCTCATCAACTCTTCTAAAAAAACTCTACATTTCTCACCTTGTATGTAAAAGCTAATTGCTCCTTTTATTGAATTGTAGATTTTAAAAATTGTTCTGTCTATCAAACTATGCCCAGAAAAATGCCACAAATAACTAAAATATGAAGTAATAACGATTACAGTGACGGTCTGATCGTTCTTCATAGAGAGGAGACCCCTCGAAATTGGTTTTTAAAAAGAGTTAACATCTTCTCTTAGAATTATCCTTGCATCTTACCTCCAGGCCACGTTGTTCAGAACTTGGAGTTACTTTAGAGGGTTTCACCAACCAACTAACCCAGTTGACTATCGCCTTCTCGTACTTGTGCATGATTAAGCCATTTCGGAGCACAACAACCAACAGTGAAATAAACAAGGGCATAGTAGTCATACACAAAATGTGCTGTTGGCTCTCCAAGATAATCCAACAATTAGAAGCTGGAATTAAAGTTTTTTTGCTTCCGCAAGACTTTTTTCACGTACTCCCTGGCTGGTATTGAACAATCGACTTTGGTTATTGACATCGCGATGTTCCAGGTGTACTAACTCCTGATAGATTAACGTGTTAATTTTAATTTAGGTTTAAAAGTGTATAACTTCACTCGCCAGTTTACATAAGATGCAGCCCTGTTGAACGAGTTAAACGCCAACCTTCAGCACAGTTGAGGATTTGAATCAGTGACTTTCGACTGCAATCCAAAGCCTTACCTACTGAGTCGTTATAACATCCTTAAATTAAGTTAATTATTCGTTAAGTAGTTAAAATCCTTTGACATAATGAAATATATCGCTTTGCATAATTTATAGTGGTGGTTAATCTGAGTTAAATTAATGATTAATAATATTTAATTTACCTTTGTGTGGAAGTTATGAACATGACTGATTACAAATTATTTTTAAAATAAGCAAAGATGCAGCTTATGGATGGCAACAGGGATATCAAATCACTTTCAGATAATCTGCAAGAAAAACTGGATCTTTTCCGTTAAATTCACTAACACTACTTTTTTTGTTTCCGTTAATTCACCACCACTTGATAAATATTCTATTGCTCTAAAAAAATGTTTCCCAATCAGTTTTACGTCCACTGTGGTATTCCTTATACGATATCACTGGCCTTATCTTAACGCTTTCCAAGAACTTACACACGGAGAGCACATTCGGTGGTAAATCATTTTATTTACCAGTTTGTGATCAACTTTAGTAGTCACTTAACCTAACTTAACCTAACCTAATCGTAATTGCGATAAAAACAAGTACTGGTAGTGAAGTAACGGCAAATTAGTGGTAGTGAATTAACGGAAAAGGTCCGGAAAACTTCAATCAAGCAGCCTTAATTCAATACGTATTCCTAAACATTGGTTTAGTTAAATTGAGTTTTGTTCTCCTAAATTCCCAGGTAACAAAGATCTGGTTGGCAAGATTGTTATTCCTTAAGTTCATGAGAGTAGGCCTTTTAGGCTGATGCTAACTATATTTATCACATCAGTATGACTCCTCTTGAGATATGTACATATATATTATTTTACCTCTATGTTCATTTAGATTTACATATTGGTTTTGTTACTTTAGCCTGCAAACTCAAACACAATCAAACTCAATGTAACTAGTTCAAATTATTATTAACCAAAATAAATCAGGAACCATCATTGTCTGTCTATGAATATTTATATACATCATTAAAGTGGATGTTGATATATTAAATATCCATTATGAATTTCTGACTGCCCTTGATGAGTTTACTGACAAGAGCAACTTTCGTTCAATATCTCTCCTGAGTATTTTCAGTAAAATATTGGAAAACATTTTTAAGGAACGATTAGTAACTTTTAAAAACAAAATGAAATGTTAAGTGAGCATCAGTTTGTTAAACTGACTCGCCCAATCACTCATACACGTATAGTGGTGATGACCCACTCGCCATACATATACTTGTAACGGTGATGAACAGTATCTTCTCACATGAACCCACGTTCTCGACTTTCAGTCTCATTGGATAGCTGTATTTTTGGGTTTTGAATTATTGAGTGGCAACTTTTAGACTTTTCCAATATTTATAAACTAAAAGGCTATTATGGTTTGGGGACAGATTTGTTACTGTCCCATATATAAACTGTTTACTAATAATTTTTTAGTCAATTTAAAATTATAAAGTACCCACAGCTCGCTTTGGCCCGAAGTAAAATGAATTGATTCCTCCTACGGAACCTCACGGATGAGTGAGTGGAGTCATAACTTTATGACTACCTAAACACCTTCGGCTACTTTTATCATCCCACGTTCTCGGACACCCTCTTAAAAAAAAAAAAAAAAAAAAAAAAAAATAGATAAATAAATATGTTTTTACTACCGTCCACTTATTGCTACCCTTCTAGGAGAACGAACTTTTTTCGACTACCCTCCTAAGGACCGCAAGTCATCATATTTTAGATGTAGGAGCACCTCATTCATGTTTATGACTAATGTTTTTCAACCTCCATCCATTTTGTACACTATCCTCTTAAGAGCGCAAGACCACTCCTAGGATCTTCCGACTAATTTTAATTCTACAGAATACAAATTAAGGCTATATTATGAACATAGCCTATTGCTGTAACATTGTTTGATGGGCATAGAAAATCATTGAAAAAAGTCCAAATTGAAATTTTTATTATTTATGTACAAAAGAAATATTGTCTTAATTTTAATGTTATTAAATAAATGTAATAAATAGCCTACTCTTTGTCTGTCGGTAATCTGGCAACCATAATCAGAGAAATTGTGTTATACTTTATGAATATAAGTAATAAATATACATAACTAGTTGTACACGCCCGCTTCGCCAGTCATGAATTGAGTTGGATTATATCAACAATTTAGAACAGCTGATGTTATGCATAATTTACTACTGTACTCAATTATTTATAATTTTAAAAGTTTAGCCCAACTACATTTTATTCAATTAGTTTTGATTTAACAGCTGTTATTCAAATACATCAATTAATTAATATAGCTCCATAAGAGTACCATGGGAATTTCTGAGTTCAGTGGGACGTAGTTCTGAGGTCGGAGAGGAAAATCCTTTCTTAGTGAGCCTCTAGAGGCCAGGATAAACCTATGTACAAAAGTTCAAGTCAATTGGGCTTATAGTTTTTGAGAGATCGTGGTAAATGGCTTATATATTGTATATATATAGATTTTAATAATATATTTAATGTATATAAATAACTTTAACATTATATATAACCTACAGGTTGGTTTTAAGTCCCTTACCCCACCTTTTTCTTCAATTTACATATAAAGCTGTGTTAGTCATTCCAATCATTATATTGGTAGATGCTCTAACTTTTGAAGTTTTATGGAATGTTGGGAATAACCTGAGGTCCAAGATATAGGAGTCAACTTCCGATTACTTTTTGAGAAGACAGCCATACGACATGTCTATTAACATTGCTCTTTTCAGCATGAAAACAATGATGTATTAAAATTCAACAGAGTTCTACAGTTTCCAAAATAACAGTAGGTTGAAGAAGCCAAGAGGTCAGTAGATTAATATTTCATGCCAACATAAAAAAATGTTGAATCATTGTTATAACTAAGAATATCAAGTGTTTTTACTTTGTAAAAGTTAATTTGTCAATAATAACTTCTTACTGATCAGGCTACTTTTATTAGTATATTGTACCGAATAGAATTTATTTTATAAAATAATACTAAATTTAGGGTAGTACTGTAAATAATAAAAAAAAGCATAATAAAACCGAAAATCACCATCAACTTTAACTAAACTTAAAATTAAAAATAAGTTAATGTCCTGTTGTTCTTTAAATGTGTACAATTGTTATCAGTTAAATGACAGTGCTTGGAACAAATATTGGAAACATAACAACCCCTTTTAAATTTAAATACATCATTGTTTTCAGGGTGAAAAGGCAATGTTAATAGACATGTCGCATGACCCGCACGGTGGTAATGACCCTCCCATCCACCTTTATATGTACGGTGGTATTGACTATCCCACCCACCTAGTGTATACATGTACGTATACATAACTAGGTAAGATATTTGAAAACATTATGCTTGAGCAGCTTTATAAGTATGCTTTATATAGAAGCTTTATGAGTCGCATCGGCTTCTAGCACCTGCACAGTTTGGTTTCAGAAAGGGTAGGTCGACTGTTTCCGCAGTTGACTCACTTTTTCAAGAAATGTTAAAGGCCTTTGAATTAATAAAGGAAATATAAGTGACTTATTTAATTTGATTATTCCTGAATAATTGATAGCAGACATTTAAATCCCTTTAAGCCATTTAAACGACTGATAATCATCGATGTGATAAGCTAGTGACGAGTTTTCCGCATTCCAATCAAGGCCGCGGCCTTCCCCCTCCCGGACCTCAATCCCCTAGCTGATATTTCGTAGAAATACGAAGTATCATGTGTACACACTTACACAAAAACACGCACGCGCGCGCGAGCGCTCACACACACACACACACACACACACACACACACACACTCCCAAAATCTCTTTACCCACCCGTCCATACACGTACAGTGTTATTGACCTAACCACCCACCCATACACGTACAGTGGTATTGACCCACCCGCCTATATATATATATACGTACAGTTGGTACATAAACCTGTACGTGTAGGTGTGGGTGGGTGGGTCACTACCACTGTACTTGTAGGGGTGGGCGGGTGGGTCACTACCACTGTACGTGTAGGGGTGGGCGGGTGGGTTACTACCTCTGTACGTGTATTAATTAAGAAGGTCTATTATAGTATGCATATTTAAATTTAAAGAAAAATAATAGGCCTCTTGCTAGCTTAGTGGTTAGTACTTTTGCTTCATATGCCCATTTGAGTGTCAAGGGTTCAAATCCCGGGAGGTCCACTAAAATTTGCTTGATGGATTGCTTGGTTGGGTTTAATATATCGTACCTTCCCAACCACCTGTACCCGTACGGAGTAAATCCAACTATATATGTACGGTGTTATTTACTCTTCCAGCTACCTATGGTACGATGGTATTGACCTTCCCATCCAACTATAAATGTACGGTGGTATTGACACTCCCGACCACCAGGGAGGGGGGCAGGGGTTATGTTTGTATTCTTGTGGATTAGGCCCTTGGTGATCATATCCATAGGGTGGGCATATAACACCCACCCACTTCTACATAAATAATATTATTAACCAACAAACACACCCATTCACACATACAGTGGTAATGACCCTTTCACCTACCCGTACAGTGATACACATATAGTGATGATAACCTTGCCACCCTTCGATACACATATGGTAGTATTGACCCACCCATACGCGCGTCCTGTAGAAACGGGTGTGTCAGTATCTGTACGTATATGAGTGAACGTATATAAAAACGTACGTGTATGAGTTGATGTGTATCTTTGGGTGGTTGGATGAGTATACCGTATGTGTATGGGTGGGTGAGTTGGTCAATACATTTTTGCATGTATATGGTTTGGTCATTACTATCGTATGGGTAAACGGGTGGGTTTATATGGGTTAGTTGAATAGGGAAGGCAGCAGTTCCTGTAGGAGTGTGTGAGGGCATCATTACCTCTGTATATGTTTCTCCACATCCGAGTGGTCACTTTGAGTGTATACTGACAATCTCCATTACAATAGTTTCATGTCTGCTATATCCATGTTAAAGAAGAAATATATAGGCACCCACTTGAATTTGGATGTCGACTCAAATTAATTATGTTTACTGTATCTTAAATAATTCACACGTAGATTTCTGAATAACAAAATGAATGTACATCTAAAACTTCTAAAAGTATCTAATAAATTTAGATAAGTTTTCAAAATAAGAAAATGGGTGGGGTTGGAGTAGAGTGCCAAAATCATAAGTGGCCCTTTTTGGGGGACGCGATCTTGAATTGATCGCTGTGTATAGTCGTTGTCGCCGCTATCGACAATCGACTATTGACAAGGAGATTTTACGAGCCTGTCTATGGTTTCTGACAAATGCGTGATCGACGGAGATAAGCCGAGCGAGCGGGGAGGGTTATGCGGCGAACGTCGCCGTCGTCTGCTGCGTGTAGGACACAACCTCAAACTCCACCTCCACTAAACCTTTCGAACCCGATGAAATTTATCGTAATATAACGAGTCCCACTGTGGCTTCCTCCACCAATGTGTTGCCGACATGCTATACAATTCTATTTACGAGACCCAACTCCGTTATAATAAATTCGAGGGTGGTTTTAACTCCTTGTTGTTATTGCCGCAATTATTTTCAATGTTTGTAACCGCTATGCTGTTGAGCAAGGGGCCGATAGGACCTTACAACGAAATGCTGTCAAAATGCCTGATTTTAACATGGGTTTTATTGGTATAACATTTTTTCAGTACTTTTTTTAATAATCCGGAGATTATTTTTAAAGCAAAATGTATTTTACTACATCTTTCTAAAATCTTCTATAAATAAAATTCAAGCAGTAGCTTTGACGTAAAAAACATTTACTATTGACAGTGAATTTGTAAATAAACAAAAACATATAATGTGGATTGGTGAGCCGGTAGCCGAGCGGTCTAAGGCGCCAGGACTTGGAGCTTGGGTTACTTTTTTTATAGAGATATCGCTGATTCGAATCCGGCCTAGACTGGAAATATTTATCAGTAATATTCACCTTGTACTGTACTATTTCGCCCACTTACTCTATCTAAATAAGTTCCTCGCACAGATCAATAGTCTATGAGGAATGGGCAGAGTAAGGGTAAGAAGAAGGATCGGCCTCTCCTTTAAAATAATAATAATAAAAGAAAAATGTAAACAACATATAGGCCTACTTTTTTACATTATTTGTATTCTTAAAATTGTAATATTTCATACATCATTATATTTTGTGAAGAAGAATGTTTTAGACGTGGGCATGTTAAAATATAAGACTTTTTGGGCTGGTTTAGAAAAATAATGAATTGTTATTTTTAATTATTTTCTTTAAGCTGCTGTGATTGGCCGATATTGGATACCCCAGTAAAATTACGAGAAATTACCGTTTTGTTAACAGTGGATACAATGTAATATCTATATATTAAGATATGAACAAATAAGGAGGTAATTTATTTTACCCTACACCTTTATAATAAGTTTCAATGTGTATAGGTAAAACAATCAAAGTTTTCTGTTTAAGGAAAGCGAGAGCTAATTGTATGACAGTTCGTCTATAATTGGCCTATACTCACCAGGTCTCACAGTAACCAGGAGAATTCTAACAATGGTACCTTGTAACTAACAACCGTAATCACGGCAGAATGTTTACAAAAACTGTCCACATGAAAGTACAGAACAAGGTTGTCCTCAGAATTTATGTACAGAGAATTTTAATTCGAGAGTAATAAAACCAGTATGTAGTTGTATATACCAATAAAGGATTTTGCTATTGGGATATTAAACATAACGGCTGTCTGTGTTTTTTTTTTTAATTTATCTATTAGAAATTCCTTGCAAGTTCACATGACCCTGCAAGCATTTGCGTGAACGGTAAACGACAATCTACCCAAATCGTTATTTTACCTGTTGTACCGGATCGGACATTCTTCCCAGATGGGCAGAATGTCCGGCCCTCACAGTTTGACAAAAGTTCAGTACTCTAAACAATTTATCTGGGCAAATTGTACGGGAATCTCCGTGAATTTTATTCAACGAGTGAAGTACCAACCATCAGCTCAGTTTGGGATTCGAACCTTGGCCCATGTCCTCTGCAGTCCAAAGCCACTGAGCCACCACGCCACTTTCCTGTAAAAAGCTTTTTCTTTTGAAATATTCAGTTTAGTGACAACCGAGTACCTAATTCGTTGGTAAAAAAAAAAAAAAAAAAAATGGAGTTCATATATTTCTTACTCATATTTTTATGCCTGAACTTAAATTGTCCTCCTTTACACCTGACTGTAGAAAATTTCTCTCTGAAATACCGCCATCTTAAAACTTCCACTCTTATTATTCTCTCCCTTTAAATCTTTTAAAATTAAATTCAAGTTCTTCATTTTGTTTTAGGAAATATCCTCTTTGGAGATATATTTGTAAGTTTCCGTATCATCTGAGCTACCTCATTAACGCACTCATGTGTCTTACTTTAGAGGCGCTAGTATTTAATTATTCATACTCATTTTTTCTTACTAAGGAGTTAGGACATCAACACATTTCCATAGCCATTACCTCTTGTGATCGACCATAGGAGCTCGTTCATTTCGTATGGTCTCCCTGTAAAACGCTGATCACCAGCAACTTCCCCTTTATCTAAATACTATACTTCCGGTCGTATAGAATTATCTAAAAAAATATACGTTCTTATATATTTCTCTGTTTGGTTATCTTTTTTATGTTCTTTTCTGGTTTGTTTTTTATTTATTAATCTACAAAAATTTTTAGATTTTTTTTTACGGAATCATTCGTCCTGCAAGTATATAAATAGTAATTGCCAGTATAATAAATTGTAATAATATTTGAGGCAAATAATGTTTGAATTGCGTTGAAACACAACAAAAATATTTCATTTTGTACCTATTGTTTTTTCCGATCGAAGAAATGGAACTATACAAATTATAACTTCAATGTCCTTATACCTAAATTAATTATAAGGAAGTTCACTCAACTATCAATTTCTAGAGATAAAAACTAAAATAAGGAAAATAAAACAATTAGTAAAACAAAAAAAGTAATAAGAAACTATCGAGGATCAATTTTATCTGTTAAAAACTCTTATTATCTATCAATTCCATGGTTATTTTGAAAATTATATTCCTTTTGTTTACGATAAAGACGACAAAAGGAACGAAACCTGAGGTATCAATTACTAAACGATATGAAAATAAAATAAAATAATGATATTCATAAAGGCGTAAGCATAGCATAAAGAAATTCCTGTTAAATTAATTTAAAAACACATTCATATGATACATTTTTTATGTTTATTTTAAAATCAAATAATAAATAATTAAATAAAAATAGAGACAGATCCAAGTCGATAAAAAGTAAAAAATTCTTCTCTGAGTAAAATATTACGAACAACGTTTGCATACCCAGTTCAATAATAACTTTACATTGGACTCCAAAAGTTTTAAATTATTCTAAAGCCTGAATACGGAAATAAAGATTCAATAAATAAAGAACACTATTATCGAAGTATAATCCTCATAAAAATTAAACCACATTTTTTGCACTCTTTCTGGATAAAAAGGGTCCAGGGAGTCCAGTCTGAGCCGACGTTCAGTAGAAATCACGCAGGAGTCAGGTATCGATCCACATCTGGAAAGTCGTCTTTTCAGACGCGTGTCCTTTGAAAGGCTCAAGTTGCAGACACTCTTCAATTCCAAAATGAAGATTTCCATTTAGTGATAAGCTAGAGGCAAGAGCTTCTTAGCGAGTGAAAGTGCTATCCTCACCGAATACTTATTAACCAGTCTTTCACACTAACATAACTTGCCCCTTTTCTTTCACATTTTAACTTCTACGAACTGCCCCAGTTTCTTATCGGAATAATATTCAAACTAAGACGTGTTCAGTTTTGATTATTCCATTAACTACCTTCTGATTATTGGTGATATTTACTTAAGCCTACATTAATGAGGTACCGTATTATTTTTTTATCTTTATCTTCTTTTTCCTCTTTAAGGTAATAGTTCTTGTATGTTAAACTAGTTATAAGTTGTCGATTTGTTTAAATGTAAGTTACGGTAGACTATCCCTTACTTACAAAGTCGAGTAAAACTTGTTTAAACCACAGAGAATAAAGAAACAGAAGTCGCAATCAGTAGTGCTGAATGTGTGTTGAGTTAGTGTGTCGAGTAGTTATTTCTCCAGTTTGCCATGTTGTGGCAGGTCCCCCCCCCCTTATTCCCACAAGTCCTCTAAGATAAAAGCAGTTATTATTACTAAAGATTTATAAAGATGTGCATTAATTGTAATCTATTTATAAAAAAACATTTTTTTAAATGTATTAATTTTTGTCAAAAAAGGTATTTTTTATCTTGAAAGTTATAAATATTTTTACATTTTTTTAAATCAAAAACAAACAAATATACATACTTTGAACGGTTTTGTCTTATATTTGATTTAAAATCGGCGAAATTCACCATTTTTATGGCCACGTGTTCTAATGTAGTGGTTAAAGAAATTTTAAAATATTTTTCATCTTTCAATGGAAGGTACATTAACTAATT
The DNA here is from genome assembly GCA_035578905.1 of Stictocephala bisonia. Classification (NCBI taxonomy): domain Eukaryota; kingdom Metazoa; phylum Arthropoda; class Insecta; order Hemiptera; family Membracidae; genus Stictocephala; species Stictocephala bisonia. Next base: position 3,403,448 of record JAQJVL010000035.1, on the reverse strand, counting down.
TTGATTATAAAATTGAGAAATAATTAACTCACCGAAAACCAACTTTAAGTAAGACTTCTCATTGAGCACCAGGGCTAAACCCAAACAACAGTTTTACCATCATTAATGGCCACACACAACTGAAAACTAAAACCCCAGAAACTAAAATTAATAATCCACACTGTATATTACTTCTGCTAATATTAATTATTGGCAATGAACACTTTGACTCATCAGCGTGAATCACTCGTAAAGGACTGGTCATATCAGTCTTCATTGTTACTCCTCTCTTACTATACATAAAAAAACCTAACTACATCCCTTTCCCTGAGCCATATGTTTCACCAACCTTAATTTCCACGTAATACCAACCTCATTACCACTTTTCCTTGAACACCATATCAAACGACCTATAATCATTACCCTCATTACCTCTTTTCCTTGAACACCATTTCAAACGACCTATAATCATGACCCTCATTACCTCTTTTCCTTGAACACCATTTCAAACGACCTATAATCATGACCCTCAATACCTCTTTTCCTTGAACACCATATCAAACGACCTATAAGCATGACCCTCATTACCTCTTTTCCTTGAACACCATTTCAAACGACCTATAATCAAGACCCTCAATATCTCTTTTCCTTGAACACCATATCAAACGACCTATAAGCATGACCCTCATTACCTCTTTTCCTTAAACACCATATCAAACGACCTGTAATCATGACACTCATTACCTCTTTTCCATGAGCACCATATCAAACGATCTATAAGAATGACCCTCATTACCTCTTTTCCTTGAACACCATTTCAAACGACCTATAATCATGACCCTCATTACCTCTTTTCCTTGAACACCATTTCAAACGATCTATAATCATGACCCTCAATATCTCTTTTCCATGAACACCATATCAAACGACCTATAATCATTACCCTCATTACCTCTTTTTCTTGAACACCATTTCAAACGACCTACAATCATTACCCTCATTACCTCTTTTCCTTGAACACCATATGAAACGACCTATAATCATTACCCTCATTACCTCTTTTCCTTGAACACCATTTCAAACTACCTATAATCATGACCCTCAATATCTCTTTTCCTTGAACACCATATCAAACGACCTATAAGCATGACCCTCATTACCTCTTTTCCTTGAACACCATATCAAACGACCTGTAATCATGACACTCATTACCTCTTTTCCATGAGCACCATATCAAACGATCTATAATCATGACCCTCAATATCTCTTTTCCATGAACACCATATCAAACGACCTATAATCATGACCCTCATTACCTCTTTTCCTTGAACACCATATCAAATGACCTATAATCATTAGCCTCATTACCTCTTTTCCTTGAACACCATATCAAACGACCTATAATCATTACCCTCATTACCTCTTTTCCTTGAACACCATATGAAACGACCTATAATCATTACCCTCATTACCTCTTTTCCTTGAACACCATTTCAAACTACCTATAATCATGACCCTCAATATCTCTTTTCCTTGAACACCATATCAAACGACCTATAAGCATGACCCTCATTACCTCTTTTCCTTGAACACCATATCAAACGACCTGTAATCATGACACTCATTACCTCTTTTCCATGAGCACCATATCAAACGATCTATAATCATGACCCTCAATATCTCTTTTCCATGAACACCATATCAAATGACCTATAATCATGACCCTCATTACCTCTTTTCCTTGAACACCATATCAAATGACCTATAATCATTAGCCTCATTACCTCTTTTCCTTGAACAACATATCAAACGACCTATAATCATGACCCTCATTACCTCTTTTCCTTGAACACCATATCAAACGACCTATAATCATTAGCCTCATTACCTCTTTTCCTTGAACACCATATCAAACGACCTATAATCATAACCCTCATTACCTCTTTTCCTTGAACACCATATCAAACGACCTATAAGCATGACCCTCATTACCTCTTTTCCTTGAACACCATATCAATAGACCTGTAATCATGACACTCATTACCTCTTTTCCATGAGCACCATATCAAACGATCTATAATCATGACCCTCATTACTTCTTTTCCTTGAACACCATATCAAACGACCTATAAGCATGACCCTCATTACCTCTTTTCCTTGAACACCATATCAAACGACCTATAAGCATGACCCTCATTACCTCTTTTCCTTGAACACCATATCAAACGACCTATAATCATTACCCTCATTACCTCTTTTCCTTGAACACCATATGAAACGACCTATAATCATTACCCTCATTACCTCTTTTCCTTGAACACCATTTCAAACTACCTATAATCATGACCCTCAATATCTCTTTTCCTTGAACACCATATCAAACGACCTATAAGCATGACCCTCATTACCTCTTTTCCTTGAACACCATATCAAACGACCTGTAATCATGACACTCATTACCTCTTTTCCATGAGCACCATATCAAACGATCTATAATCATGACCCTCAATATCTCTTTTCCATGAACACCATATCAAACGACCTATAATCATGACCCTCATTACCTCTTTTCCTTGAACACCATATCAAATGACCTATAATCATTAGCCTCATTACCTCTTTTCCTTGAACAACATATCAAACTACCTATAATCATGACCCTCATTACCTCTTTTCCTTGAACACCATATCAAACGACCTATAATCATTAGCCTCATTACCTCTTTTCCTTGAACACCATATCAAACGACCTATAATCATAACCCTCATTACCTCTTTTCCTTGAACACCATATCAAACGACCTATAATCATGACCCTCATTATCTCTTTTCCTTGAACACCATATCAAATGACCTATAATCATAACCCTCAATACCTCTTTTCCTTGAACACCATATCATATGACCTATAATCATAACCCTCAATATCTCTTTTCCTTGAACACCATATCATATGACCTATAATCATAACCCTCAATAACTCTTTTCCTTGAACACCATATCATATGACCTATAATCATAACCCTCATTACCTCTTTTCCTTGAACACCATATCATATGACCTATATTCATGACCCTCAATATCTCTTTTCCATGAACACCATATCAAACGACCTATAATCATGACCCTCATTACCTCTTTTCCTTGAACACCATATCAAACGACCTATAATCATAACCCTCATTACCTCTTTTCCTTGAACACCATATCAAATGACCTATAATCATGACCCTCATTATCTCTTTTCCTTGAACACCATATAAAATGACCTATAATCATAACCCTCAATACCTCTTTTCCTTGAACACCATATCATATGACCTATAATCATAACCCCCAATATCTCTTTTCCTTGAACACCATATCATATGACCTATAATCATGACCCTCATCACCTTTTTTCCTTGAACACCACTTCAAACGACCTTTAATTTACAACCCTCAATATCTCTTTTCCTTCCACACCATATCAAATGACCTTAAATCATGACCAAAATACCTATTTTTCCTGAACACCATATCACATGACCTTTAATTTACCACCCTCAATATCTTTTTTCCTTCCACACTATATCAAACTATTTTTAATTATCCAGTCTAGGCTGGTTCGAATCTGCCCTAGACTGGAAGATTTATCAGTAATATTCGCCTTCTTTTTTACTGGTTCGCTCCCTTACTCTGTCTGAATAAGCTCCTCGTACAGATCAATGTCTATGAGAAATGGGCAGAGTATGGTTAAGGTGATCAGTCTCTCTTTTAAACAGATAAAATAAAAACGTGGTGATCAGCCACATTGAGGGACTGTTTATACCCTTTAGAAATGAAATTTTGAGAAATCCTTTTTAGTGGGTCTCTAAATCACAAGTTAACTTCCTCCCAAATTTCATCAAAATTTGTTCAGTGATCTCGCAGATTTCGTGATGAGGGGGTCCATGGTTTTGGATTACATGTATTGAATTTATTTAAAAACTGTCTCATACATGTAAATATCCCTTCTCCCTTAAAAATATGTCATATTAATCTATATTATTACATTCTCTCTATACATGCCTCGCCAGGTTAAATCATGACCTCTGTGAACCCTCTGTGTCCCAAAACAAAATTTACTATCAATGTTTCCTCAACAACTGTCTCTCACCTACCTTAAATCTACTTTTCTAAAACGATGTCTCCCAAACTTTAACAATATACTTCCTCTTTGAACAATACTGATCGTTTGTACAGTGTCCTCATACTCAGGCTATATAAAGGTGTCTCTGAACTATCTGATATTAGTTATTGTTTTTGGTTCAGTTAGAATCACAAATATCATATTTAAAGTGCCCGGAACACCTCGACTATATTTTCAGACGCCATTTTGTTTTTTTACTTTTAAATTTATATCTAAAAAAAGGTGCATTAAGCTGAAATTTTGTATAGTTCTTTATAAAATTAACTTTCATTTTTAGAAAAATTATGGGGTTTCTTGTAGCAAAATTTTCAAAATGACGGCCATTTAAACTTTGGCTAGTACAACAATAAAGTTTATGTAAACATCTGATTTAAGACTGTCTCAAATTACTTTATTATTATAAACTGTTACATGTGTGTTGCACATTGTACATGCATATTGCATTGTACATACTGTCACATAAATTATCTTCCCTTTGTTGTTTTTCATTCGATTTTTTTAAAACGTTATAGCCTATTATTGGATTTTTAATTAAATTTTCTAAAAAATATTATTCTGTGTAATTTTCTAATATAATCATTGGTTTATGAGTTATTTAGGGTTTAAAAGTTTAAAAGACCGCCATTATTCAAATTTAGATACAGTATATCCCATAATTTTTCTGAAAATGGGTGTTCATGTTATAAAGAACCATGCAACATTTCAGCCTAATACACCTTTTTGTTTTTGAGATATAAATTTTAAAGTAAAAAAACGATAATTGTTATACTAAATGAACCAGAAATAATAACCAAAAAAGCTTGTTAGAGAATTCAGAGACACCCAGTATTTGAAAGATTTATTTTGTGTCGGTGTATTGACTAAGAAATTAAAATATTTACCCTACTCTTTACTTTTTTCTCTAGCTTATTTATTATGTTATTATTAGGTTTTATACATTTTTCATATTGTGTTTATTGTTGTTTTATAGTATTGATGTTTTTGTTGTATAGGTCATTTGTTGTTGTAGCTTTGCCTTTAAAATTATTTTTGTTGCAGATTTTATTTATTGTTATTTTGATTTAGTTACAGTATGTATCCATTAAACTAGCCAGTATGCTAATAAAGACATTAAAATATAAACATTAACATTAGCTTTTGCATATTACCAAACACGGGGTCTATATGTGAATGATTTTAATTTGCAACTTAATTGGCTTTTCATAGGTGTTATATACAAAAAAGGTTACAAAATAATGTTTCTCATTGTCACGTTTATTTACAAAATTAATTATTGATAATTGATCTAATTATAATCGCTAATTAAAATAGTATACTCACTTCATTAACCACGAAGGAGTTTAAATAAAACGTTTAAAACGTAGGAAAAGCGTAAAACGATCAATTAATTTATTTATTTAAGAGATCGAAATATGCTCCTTTCTCACAGATTTACATCTTAATACAAAGAGAAACACCATATTTAGTTTATTTATTTTTACAGTTTATTATTTAGTTTAATAGGTTTGTAACATTTTTGTATGCAACTGTTGATAATGACTTTGATTAGACTGATTATTTAGAGCATTTTTTCAAAAAGAAGTTTTAATTATCCTAAAATTTAACCCTTTAAAAACTAAATTTGAAACACTCATTATGATACCTTTCCAAACTCGATGTTTTATCATCCCTAATTATATCACTATTTTATGAACAACATATCATACGAACACTAATTATCACTTCCCTCTGAACACAATATCTCTTTAACCCTAATTATTACATCACTGCTTTCTATATACTAAGTCTTACCAACGTTGATTTTCACTCTACTCTGAACATCAACCCTAATATAATTCTTCCCTCAAAATAATTTACTATCAACTCTATCTCACAAACCCTAATTATCACTCCTCCCTTAATATAATATCTTATCAAACCTAGATATTACATCACTACTTTCTGTATCCTTTATCTTACGAACCCTAATTCTCAATCTCTCTGATGATGATATCTCATCAAACCTAAATATTACATCACTACTTTCTGTATCCTTTATCTTACGAACCCTAATACTCAATCTCTCAGATGATGATATCTTATCATGCCTAAATATTACATCACTACTTTCTGTATACTTTATCTTACGAACTCTAACTTTCAATTCACATAATTTTCGTCTTTTTAGGGTTGAGTAGTAGATTGGACTTTACAGTCCTAACTTCAGTCCTTTAATAAATGCATTTTTCATTTCATTTCTCAATCTCTCTGATGATGATATCTCATCAAACCTAAATATTACATCACTACTTTCTGTATACTTTATCTTACGAACCCTAATTCTCAATCTCTCTGATGATGATATCTTATCAAACCTAAATAATAGATCACTACTTTTTCTATATTTTGTCTCATCAACGCTAATTATCATTTCTCTGAGAACATATCATCTTATGAATCCTAATTATTAAATTAATACTTTTTTTATACTATTACGTTTAATTTTTACAATATATGGAGGAATTGTGTGGTTGCTGCAGAGACGCTGACACCTTTTACATCAACTGAATCAATCGTCATTATTACGTTGACCATGGTCTCCTAATAATTGAGTGGAAGAGAGGACCTAATAGTCTTAACTCCGCCTGATAAAGACACCTTTCATTTCATATCGCCTCCTTCTGCGATCTCAGGGGAAATGCTGCTGACATATTTTATGGTGACAAAATGCTTCCCAAATTACAGCTAAGGTTACTCATGATAATGAAGTGCCAGTTTTAGCACCTGTGTTATCTTACCCTCAAAGATCAGTGCCTATTACCTTACCGCACGAGTCTTGTACTGTCGTCGTCACCCAGAAGTCCTCCGTTCTTCAACACAACAGGGCCACCAACCTACTTCCAGATTCATCACGGCAAAGACTCAACAAAGACTCTTTCTCGTGACTATATAGCCATACATAATCAACGTAAGATTGTAAATATTTCGATGAAAATAGTGTTCTGCTGGTTGTGGAGTCATAAGTCTCCAGGGCTGAGTTCGGCATCGCTTAGATTCACAAGAAGACATTCCCAAATTTGCAAAAATAAAACTTTGTCACACTAGTTATTGGTTTTAAACATTTTACATAAGAACGCTTAATCCTTGAAAATAAGAAGGACGAACTAACATTATTATGAAAGGAGTTGAAATTGGACGTTTTCGTTATCACCAAACATGGTTTCATGGACGAAACAATCAACGCCTTTAAAATTCATAACTATCTACTTTTAATCCATTCTAATTAGCATGACAGTTCTCTCACTTACTCATTTCGAAATGTTGATCTCGTATGTTGTCCCTGCCTCTTTTCTCGTACTGTTGGATAACCTGCCTTGAACAAAAGTACATTTTGATTTGCAGTAAACAACCACCTCGTAAATATAGAGGCATAATATCTCTTCACCCTGAACATGAGTTCTTATCTGGCTTAACTAGTACAATACTACTTCCGGAACACTATGTATTATTGATTACTATGGTAAATTTCATACTTTATGTATGGATTACCATAATATGATAATTCTTTAAATCCTTTTCGTGGAAAGCTTTAATTATATAACTTTTAGGAGATCCAGTGGCCGATTGGTCTAAGGCGTCTGGACATATGTACCTGAGTTTGAATCAAATCCAAGGTTTGAATCGTGGCCTTGTCTGTCAGTTTTTATCAGTAGTATTTATTTTGTACTGTACTGGTTCTCTCCCATAATCTGTCTGATAAGTTCCTCACATCGATCGTTGAATAGTAGAGAAATAATATTGTTAAAATTAGTTACGTAGAAATTCACATGACCGTTACTCTGGAAAGGACGGACCTTTCGAAGTCCGGTTTGCGACAATTAATTTCTCTTGAATAAACCTTTCATTTGATACCAAATTCGACCTAGGCTTACATTGAAGATTTTCGTTCCACTCCTCGTGGGCCGTCCCCCTGAAAATATGAAATATCCCTAATGGTGTCAAAAAGTATGTTCTTTGTAATCATGATCATGTACAAGATTTCACTTTTACAAGTCATACAAAAGTTGTGAAAGAGTTTCCATATTTATGTGGACCCTGCGTATCAGTGGCCAATTTTTGTCCTAGTAAATTGAGTTTTTAAGTTCTAAAAATAAATTTGTACGTTTTCTGTTTTCATTTACACAGGATTTATGTAGTGGCGTCAGTGCGCAGTAGTCGGGCCGCGGGCGCATATTTCCCGGATTAGAGCTATTTGGCGCCCCTTCTTCTAATTGGTCGTCGACGTCAGTGCGGTCGTTAAAGACCGATTTATTGGTCTGCAGCGCGTTTATTTAGCGCCGATTGCCTCGACAACACCGATCCAGCCTTTACATTTCTTGCCACTGCACCGCTATGGCGACTGGCACTTGGCATATTTATTTCTCCATACATGAGACCATTGAAATTAGTGTAAGAGTCACTACATAAACATAACATTCAGTTAACGACTAACAGAACTATAAACATCGTTTATCATCCGGAAGAGTATAAGAGAATGTTCTACCAGTAATTCACTAATGTTTATATAATTTTTTTTTCATCGTAATTTATGTAGAATGACAACAAATTAGAGAAATTATTTAGTAAAATATACAGTAAGTAACTGCAAAATGTATTATGAAAATATAATGTACAATAGCTTAACCTGAAAACAAAGAATTTATTTTTATGTTTTTTATGTTTCCGTGACTTGTAGATGCTAATACTGTCTTTAAGGTGGTGCAGTCGGTTTTTGGTTAGTTAATTATTTCCCAATTTTATAATCAAAATTAGTTAATGTACATTCCCTTCAGACAGGAAAATTACAAAAAAAGTTTGTTAATCATTACATTAGAACTTGTGGCCTTATTAAGTGGTGACTTACCTGATTTTAAATCAAATATAAGATAAAACCGTTCAAAGTGAAAATAAAAAAAAAATTATAACTACGCTTTTTACCTTTTTTAACCTTTAAAGTTATGAATATTTTGACATTTTTTTAATGAAAAACATCTTGATCCCTTCAGTTATGTGTAAAAAGGTATTTTTGTATTTTTCATGTCTCAAGGGAAGAAGGTTATTTTGATTATTAAATTGGGAAATAATTAACTCGCCGAAAAACGATTGCACAAGCATAAATGAGATGTATATTACATTTCCAGGGAAAAATTGTAGTTAGAACAAAATCTGCTAAGTAATTATTGTAATTAGCTAAAAGTAACACACTTTTTTATAATAATTTCGGCCAATTCCCACACCACACGAACCTACAGAACTAACAGGATTTATGAACTGTACAGATTTTTCAATTCACGTAAATTTCATTTTTGTCATGAAACTATATACAGTAAGATTTTTCATCTATCGATAATAATAGCGTATATGAAATATGGTAAGTATGCATAATGGGCCAAACACATGGTAGGATGATACACCGGACACCGTGTCTTTCTCCAGCCGTCGAGCCTGAAGTACTGCCTTGAGAGTTTGAAGAGGGTGTTGAAAACGAGAAGGCATTAAGATTGATAGTGCAACACAGGCCCAGCTGATACAGATAGGAGTTTTTAGCGCTTAAGGAGACACACCCCAGAAGTAATGTAATAAAGAAGTCCCTTGTTTTATTGATAATTGACGGTCCTTGTTCAGTACGTGTTTAGTGGGTGAGGGTCCCACACAAAAAACTACAGACTAAATAGTAACTTATTTACCTATATGTAAAAGATAATTGGGATCTTTTCCGTTAATTCACTACCATAACCATAACTATAACCAAACCAAACCTAACTACAACTAACAAAACCTAAACAAACCTAACATAACATTTCCAAACTTAACATAACCTAAACAAACCTAACATAACCTAACCAAACTTAACATAACCTAAACCAACCTAACATAACCTAACCAAAATTAACATAACCTAAACAAACCTAACATAACCTAACCAAACTTAACATAACCTAAACAAACCTAACATAACCTAACCCATTGGTGGTAGTGAATTAACGGAAAAGGTCCGGCTAAATTACTTATCAAGCGGAGTTTCGTTTTGGGTGAGTCAAAATGTCGAAACAAATTAATAAATTTAGAATTTGTATATTGCAAAATATAGTTTGCATTCGTCAAACATAAAAATATAAATTTATATTTGGTAAAAACTGATTTTAATTTTTTTAAACATAAAAATATTAAGTTTAAAAAGTTTACACTAAAAGAATAACCGAAACTATAGTACGATAATATACAACTATGGACCAATCTTGATCTCTCACATATCTTTATCGATACGGTGATTTCCCAAAAATATAACTTGACAAAGTTTAATAAAGGAAGGCCTTAAAAGTCACTATTCTGAGTTTTATACAGTATAAAATAAATTTTTCTGGAGGAGGACCCAAGACCCCCTTTGGTTGTAATTTCCCTCTACCTTTTATATCCTGGATACCTGGATGCCTTTTTGATGCATCCTCCAATATTCTCCTAGATTAGTGTTCACCAGCTGGAGGCTCCTATCAGTAACCAGGTTCACATAAATATTTCTGTTATAAGTAACTGGGTCAGCCATGGTACCACTTATTAGAACATCAGAAATAAAAATAAAAATCTTTCAACAATAGTAAAGTTTATAAAAAAAAAACTTTTAGTTAAAATATTTAGTTGGATCTTATCTATTACAAAACATCACATTATCTTACCACAATTTAATTGAAGGTGCAATTCTAAAATCTATATATAATTTAAGTATGCATCTTGTCATAGAACTATGTAATAACACAACGGAAACAATGAAAACATGTAAATCCACATTTACACAATAGACAACACTGTAATACAGTAATTTACACTAATAGCACTACTGGCGGGGCAGAAATTAAGTGTACCCGAGTTTGAAGGTTGTTTATTAAGAAACTAAGAAACGAACAATTCAATGACATCATTATTTTCCTCGTTTAATTGTGCGTGTTTTAAGATTTTATTATAAGTTTTATTATTTTTCATCTTAGTTGGAACAAAAAAGTACACGACTTTTAACTTGTTCACACTGTGCATCAACTGTATATTTTTATTACTAAACATATAGTTGATGTTTCAAAATTATATTTTAATACATGGTAACCAATAATATGTTCTATACCTTTTATAAATTTCAGAATTTTAACTTTTTAATCAAAAAGGTTCTTATCAATTTACTGAAACAATGTTCTCTTGGCTTCTAGAGGTCGTACACTTACTTAATTGGTCACGTTGTAATACTTATGGTATGTATAGTCACGATATATTACTTTAAATGCGTAAGTAATGTATCGTGACTAAACATTCATGAGGATTATAATCTGACCAAGTAATTGAGTTTACTACCTGTAGAAGCCAAGAGAATGTTGTTTCAGTAAATTGATAAGAACTTTTTTTCTTGAAAAGTGAAAAGTCTGAAATGTATTAAAGTTATATAAATCATCCTTACTAACCATGAATTAAAATATAATTGTGAAACATTAACGGGATTTTTTTAGTAATAAAAAACTGTAAAGGTAAACAAGGAAAACAAACAAACAAAAAACAAAAAACACAGTGTAAACAAGTTAAAACTACGGTATTTTTTTGTTCCAACTGGGATGAAAATTACTATAACTTATGATAAAATTTAAAAATGCATATGCCATGATGTACAATTAAACAAGGAAAACAATGGTGCGATTGGACTGTTCGTAGGCAACTTATTGTCTTAATAACCTTCGAACTCGGGACACACAATATCTGCGCCGACAGGAGTATGCAAATCATAAGTTTTGTTAAATGTTTCCTACTGAATTTCTAGGCATAGCAGTACATTTTTAGTTTTAGTTTTAGTTTAAAAGGGGATATATAGTTGGTCCAGCCAACCCTTGCAACGAAGCCTATGGCTTTTTGTGCCAATCTCGGTGCCTAATCGTCGTAAAGCTGGCTGCCCTTGACCAAGTCAAGGAGCTTCTTCACTAGATTGGTGATTTCCAACTGTCCCAGAGGTGAGCCTTCAAAAGGTACTCTTCTGCCGGCACCAAGAGCCTCACGCTCCCGGACAGTGTGTTCTACAGACTCTTCGTCCAACCCACCGAGGCGACAGATGGGATCCCCCGTAAGGAGTCCCACTGTTCTTAGATGCCTCCGGAATTTACCGTAACCGGTGATGAGTCCCATCACCAACTTTACGTAAAATTTACTCAACCCAAGAAGTTACTTTGTTGACTTCTGGGAAGGATTCTGACAAAAAGCTTGTCGAGTCATTGCCCTGGGAACCGCCGCCATCTTTCCAGATGTCTGGGACCTAGTTTTGGTTGGTATTTTGACAGCTGCAGCCGAAACGCCGCAGGCCGGCTCAGGACCAATGAAGGGCTTAATAGCGCCTTCCCTAGCCAAGGCATCGGCCTGCACGCTGCCTTCTATTCCCCTATTTCCTGGGATACATTCCAGCAGGACCTGGTTTCTTGAACCCAGGATGCTGAGGGACTCCACACACTCCCAGACCAGACCAGACGAAACCTTCCAGGAGTCAAGGGCCCCCAAGGCCGCCCGACTATCTGAGAGGATATGGATATGTTTCCCGCAAACCTCTTTCATAATTTGCGTTGAACGTATGGCGACTTCAGCTTGGAACACGGTGCCATACGCTCCCAGGCTCACGCACGCGTTTGTCCTAGGGTCACCAGTATAGACACCAAATCCAGCTCTGTTGCCTATTCTTGACCCATCTGTGAACCATACAAATGGGTCGTGAGAAGAAACCGGGCTAATAACAGCGTCCCAGTACTCCCTCAACCCAAAATCCACAGTATGGGGTCTGGTAAAAAGATACTTAGTCCCAATGAGGTCAAACCTCATTGAGAGTACCTCATCTTTTACTAGATTGACCACTGAGGAGTGACCTGTACAGGACCCCCTCCAGTGATCAGTCAGTTGAGGCCTATAGGCCTTTTCCTCTGATTGCCAGGAGTGCTTCTCCTGGCTATCTTCATCCTATTCAGAGCCTCAGCCGTCCGATCGAGCTGATCAGAGCCTGGGCTCCGAGAAGGATGTTTTCGAGGTCAGAGAGCGACATGCCCCCCTCCGCCGAACCCATGACCCGAGCAGCGGGGACTTCAGACTGGCCTGCCCCTGCCTTCGTTCCCCGTGCCAAGGTCCTTGTCTGAGGGCTCTGAGCGGTCCTCAGCCAAGTTGGATTCAGAATCGGAGAGAGACCTGCCCCCCCCCCCCCCAACGTTGATTTGGCCCGAGCAATAGAAAACAAGGGCTGGCCAGTATGGCTGCCCTCTGCTCCCATGCTCGGTTAATTGCCTAAGGACTCAATGCGGTCCTTAGGTTAGCCCCTTAGCGTAACCACTCGGCCATCTCAGCCTCCTACCAGCCATGCACAACCGGCAGGAGGACCCCTTTAAGGGTGATTCCCCTGAGATGTTGCCCAGCTCACCAGGGAGGCTGCAAGCAGCCCTCTCGAGGACTGGTGATTTCCGCTCTTGTTGTCATGCCCATGCACAAACACGACAACTTCGTGAGCCTAGCAGTACATTAGATCCATTGCAAGAGTGACACGTCAAAATTAGCTGAATGACAATCTCCAACACGTATGTGAAAGTGAGTAGACACTGTCAGCAGGTAACCATTTATGTCCAATACCGTATCTCGCAATCAGTCACTCTCACAACGTGAGTAACGCCGTGGGTGAACATCAAGAGAGAGACACTATCTCACTAGCAGAGGGCGTGTGTGAATGCACTGACTCAACACGAGAGTGTATTGTAAGGGTTGGTAAGTAATAGAAAAACCCGATATTGCGAAAATGGAAAAATTTTACGAATGCATGGCTGTGAAATAATAAGCGTCATCGCTTTAATTGTCAATCGGCGCTTTCTGGTATTTAGGTTAGATTAAGTTGTAAGCACTTCCACCATAAGTTGTTAGGTTAGGTTAGGATTAAATAAACATAAGTTGACATTTTATTTGTTTGTACATACATGTGAACGTTCTACTTCGTTTGACGATTAATCGTTGCTAAAAAAATGTGGGGACATTTAAAAAAAATACCAGAAATGTTTTAGTGGCCTTATTCATTCTGTTTCATTCCATATCCATACCACTCGAGTGAGAATTTTTCAAACCAACTAATTACTAGACCATTGTGTCCTCGTCTAGTCAAATACCTTTCTTAGGAAAATGTACGTGTGCACTGAGTGGGTGCGACTAAAAATTCCATTAAATGATTCCAACTTACCAAAGAATTAACTGGGCCTAAAACCTCATCTAGCCTCATACGCAAAAGACCTGGGAGTCCCTCTGGCTCTGGTGGAATCCCATCAAAACTCGCAGGGACAACCAACCCCGGAAACTCACGCCCGGTCACTCTCCCCAACACAACGCTGGATCGAATTTGTACAAGGGCAGTGACCTCCTAGTGGTCAAACACATTGAGGCTACATAGTGATACTTCTGCATCAAGCTATAATAAATAATAGATATAAATACTGGAAATTAATATCAATTTATCAATACACTCGTCCCATCCGGTTTGAATTCTCCAGTTTCGGGCTCCAACTACTACTAAGATTGACCAAGATGATATTGTGAAAGAATTGTGTAGTTACTTTCAATATAGAGTAGACGTTCCTCTGTAGTTCTATAATTCCTCTGTAATCAGGTATTCTTTCTGTTTTCCAGATGTGTTTTATAATTTGAGTAATATATTTTATAGTGTTGTGGCGGCTGATTTGAATATCATGCTACGATTCGATCTTCGCTTGTTATTTTCTTGTTTTTAAGATTCTTCTTATTTATTTATAATATGTCATCTGACTCTTTGAAGTCTGTATTGATATTAATAATTGGAGTGGTGGAAGGTATATATTTTATTCCGGACAGTTTGAAGGTTGGGATATTTTCCGTTAATTCACTACCACTATTATTTTTTGTTTCCGTTAATTCACTACCACTTGACAAATATTCTATTGCTCTAAAAACTGTTCCCCAATCATTTTTACGTCCACTGTGGTATTCCTTATCCGTTAGGAATCCGATATCGCTGGTCTTATCTTATCAGTGTCCAAGAACCTACACACGGAGAGCGCATTCTGTGGTAAGTCAATTATTTGATTTACCATTTTTTGATCAACTTAAGAAGCCACCTAACTGTATAATTGCGATTAAAAAGTATTGGTTGTGAAGTAAAGGAAAAAGTAGTGGTTTTGAATAAACGGATAAGGTCCGAAAGTTGTTCAACATACGTGACAGTTAGTTTCCTTTATAGTTAAGAGTCAAATTAAAAGATAATATTTATTTTAAATGTTTGTAAAATATTTTCCTTTTTTATGTTTTTGTATCAAAAGGTGATCCTTTTCATGTTTACTTTTAGTCCATCTAATTAATATTATTGTTTCTTTTATTAAAGTGAATAAGATAATATTTGTAAGTTTATTTTATGTAATCTCAGCTCTTGGAGTGATTGGTTTATATTTTATTACAACTTTTTGTTATAATTTAAGTATAAATATTTCAATATTTTATATAATTTGATTGACTTTTGGCCTTTTAAAACAATTTTTTCATTTAGTTCTTACAATGTTGTTTTAGAGCAGAGTTCCTCACTAGGATTTCATGGTGAGCCTTATTACTTTTCATAAAATAATCTAAGGGCAGCAAGAACATATACATACAGTTTTTATTTACACCTATATACCAACATTGGTGGTAAAAAACCTAGTATATATCCAGTTAACCAAATATGTTGTATAATGCTACACTTATTTAGTAATAATTAATTGAATATAACAGACAACTGATTTTACTTGTCTGCACTTTAATCAACTATTGTAGTTCTACAAAATCTTAAGGGCTGCAAAAATAGTATTAAGGGCCACGTATTAATTATCCCTGTTTGAGACCATTTTGACAAGTTCAGCCACTAAGATTGGTGTATGTTTGCTGTGCAAAATTTAGGAATTTGATATTTACTGTTCAAGATTTCACAGGATTTAAGTTTCAATTCTATTCGAGGTAAATAGTGGTATGAATAATTTTTTGGTACTTTTCGGATTTGTATACCGATATTTAAAATTTCATTGTAGTTTACTATTGGAATGAAACTATCATTGGATCAATTTTAAATATCCCAGCGTACACATTAGGATTTTTTCACGTTCTTTGTTGGTAACTTTTTTTGTGAGATGACAATTTAAAAATATAAAGTTTTGTGAATTTAAAAATTTTAGCCCGTTTTGGCGTTTCCATTTAAAGCAAGGATTTTCCGATCATTTTTCTAAATTGTCTTTTTTGTTTCTTCTTTCTAAATCTTCTTTAACAAACATGTGGGGGTTTTCAAGGCTCTAATTTCTGAGGTTTCCTAGTATATGTTTACTTTAATAGGATTTACAATCTGTTTTTTTATGAGATTAAATATAGTTTGCAGATTTTCAAGATACAGTCACAAGGCTATTTTAAATAGGTATACCATGTGTAGCCCAGGTGTGGAATATGTTTTTACGATTCTTTTATTAGTTTCAATTTTAAACTAATAAAACAATATTCTGTTCTCTAGAATACACTCAATGCTTTTCCTATTTTCTAACTCAAAAAGTTTACTCGGTCTTATAATGCATTTTATTATAAGATATCTAAGGATGATTTTGTCTTTGTTTTAAGTTGGTTCGAGTACTCCGACTTCTTCTGTGGGTTCCAAATATGTTTGAACCTGAATTAGAGATAGTGCAGGTTCGAAAACTAGCTTTAACGGTGCATTTATCAGTAATATTCACTAGTATTGTATTGGATATGTTTCTGGATGCTTCATGTGTACATACACAGTTTCTTCAGTAGACTGTATGAGAGCTGATGAGGACGCGGTCACTGCAGGGTGTATACAGAACGTATTCCATGGAATAACGTGCCAGTTCTCGTCGACACACTAACCTAGGCAACAAACATTCAACATCTGCTCGATATGCATGGGTTGCTTAAAAAAGAAAAATGATTGGGAGTGAATGTGGAACGGGTGGTACGGTGTGAGACCGTCACGAACGTGTCTTTATTTAGGAACATGGTTGGAGAGCAGTTAGCACGAGGCTCCACACCCTCGCGTATTCCGTCCACCGACACCATCACAACAATGATCAGGCGTGCCAACCATTCTCATATTTTATGAGGGTGATGGAAAATTCCTTATCGCAAGACATAATTTGTAAAAATAAAACTCACATAACAACAATAATAACTTATAAAGTATGCTTGAGGCTTTTCGGCAACAAGTTTTTCATTGCCAAAAGCAACTAAAACATAATCTGTATGTAAATATCAAATAAAAATAACAGTATAAAATAAATGAGCTGTTGTACAATAAGTATTGGATTTTTTTCCGTTAATTCACTACCATAACCATAACTTAGGTTAACATAAACAAACTAAACCTAACATAGCATACCTAAACCTAAAATAACCTAACCAAACCTAACATAACCTAACCAATCTTAACATGACAACCAAACCTAACATAACTTAACGACACCTACTATAACCTAACCAATCCTAACATAACACAGACTAAACAAACTTACCATAACCATTCAAAGCTGTAGTAGTGAATTAACGGAAAAGGTCCTAAATATTAATTTAAGAAAGGACAACAATTTAAAATTCCTGGTTTCTTATTTACTAAATAGTTTTTATGTCCGTTTATGTAGTATTTTCAAATGCATCAAGATAATTTGGTTTTAAATCTTCTTCTAATAAATTTATGTTTGAATAAGTGTTCTCAAACACTTGTATTCAAACATTTATTGTTTAGAAGATGTTAAAATATCAAATTATCTTGATGCATTAGATGAATACTACATAAATGAGCGTAAACATTATTTTGTGAATAACAAACCAGGAATTTCCATTCTTCTTTCTTAAACTAATATTAATTTAATATCAGCTGATTTATTTTGTACTGTTATATTTATTCAATATATAAATATTTTGTTTTAGTTGCTTGTCGCTTTTGACAATGAAAACCTTATATATATGAGGCCTTGACAAGGAAAAGGCCTCAAGTTTCCTTATAGTTTCTCATAGAAGACTGATAAGGCTTGGTCATTTACTTACTAACTTCATCACGCAACCTAACGATATCTCTACTGCAACCCACCCTCGTAAAATCAAATGCTGGGCCTACCGAGAGAGGGTGCGAAGGCACCGGCCTTAGGGGGATAAGACAAGAAAACACAATACGGCCAAAATATAGTTTACAGTCTTAAAAAAAATAATAAAAAGTAGAAAAAGGTAAGTTTAAATTAATTTATCAAAATTGGACTGTTGTCCGTTTTCAATAGATTATTATTTTAGGCCAAGCCAAACACATATAAACTAGCCTATAACAAAATATAACAATAAAACAGTTAAATAACAAATATACATGAACAAACATAAACCAAAAGGTTATGAAAACTAAAAGTGAATAAATACTAAATAAATAATAAAAATATAACAAATGATGACATAAATTACGGGAGCTTGCACTACGGGGCCCTGGGAACAGCAGAAATTCAGTAGGTTAGACAAGTTTGGAAAAGTTAAAAAAATAAAACAGACAGGTTTAAGTTAATAAGCCTTCCAAATCCTGCAGGCGGGACAGTGCGGCTTCTAATTAGGAAGTATTTTATGTGCAGAACCCCCTAGAACCACTTTAATATAAACAATCTAAGTCAGCATAAAAAAGAAGAAAAATGTCAAAATAAACAAACTAAAATAAAATATAAATTCCACTAGTCAACCTCCCTACCCCCACACAAAATTAATAGTTCACATTCAAAAGTTTTGCAGCACAAAGCAAAAATATAGCCCTTTTTTCTTTTTTAAAAATTGGTGGCCAAAATAGGCGAAGAAAAATAGGAATGAGGTCACCTGCATGTAGAAGTAGTCAGCCTGTAGAAACAGTCAACATCCCAGGAAGGAAGGGAGGTAAAGGTGGCTGGTCCCTCTGGCCCACAAAAATGGCCCAGTGGTCGGCCAACCTGTTGGTCCTCCACTGCGTCCCCAGGCGACATCAAGGTGAAAGGCAGTGCAGGTGACGATCCATCTCTTCTCACGAACCCTGAACAAAAATTAACGGTAGCCCAACCCAAGAGTGAGCATAAAAATATCAGAGAAAATTTAAAAAAATAAAGAAACAGAGTAGAATAAACAAATATTAAATATAAAAATTAGGTAAAAAGTAAGTGCTCATTTGCCAGAAAAATTAACGTTTTACTTAAAATGTAATTCTTTTTTATTTAGTTTTCTCTTCGAACAAATCAAATATGCATAAGGACGCAAACAAATTTGTCAAGCTGCTAGTGAATATCATACCACATTTTGCAAGGCATGAAATTGCCGGCAAATACCTGAAATTATAGGAATAGAAGGTGAAACCTATAAAGTTAACAGAGAATCTGAAAAATATATAAGTTATATAAATAAATAAATATGGCACAAAACAAAAGATGCTGTGGTCCCTCTTGGTTTTAATCCATTGGTGAATCCATATTTTTTTCGTTATTTACTGATCAAAAGTTGTGTAAGAGGTGTCATTTTAAATGGTATAATGTTGCGCATTGGGTTTGCTTTTAATATTTTAAATGCATACTCCTAGTTTTGAAAAATAGGTGAAAATAAAAACTGAAAACTAAATATTTATATATTTTTGTTTCTAAAATTAATTAGGAATTTACAGAGCAATTCCCACGCACAATATTATTCTTGATCAAATACAATTTGTTTTGAAAAATCTGTTTAAAATAACTGTATATTTTGTATTTAAAATAAAATTGTTCTTATGAGATTAAAACCAACATGGCCGACAGCCTTCAACAGCCTCTGCAGACTCTGAAATAATATTAACATAGAAATTTACAATCAGTACTTGAAATTACATTCAATTCGCCACCCATATGCCTAACCTAGAAAGGAAATGGTTTATTTGTAAACGGGCGACAGAAATTTTAAATATGAATTGAAAAAATACAACAAAAGACAATTAACAACAAATAAACTACATTTTGGTTAACACTTGGAATAGAAAGCAAAAGTTTACGAACACTTACCCAAGCAAAACTTTAGCAACACATCAAAAAACGGAAGTTGGCCAAGAAATAAATACGACGAGAAAGACGACAAGAAGCTCACAGTGAAAGACGGAAAGAAACACACCAAGACACAAACGAAAACCATCATAGAGGAAGGAGAGGCTATCCCAGAGACGAAGAAACTGTGCAATGGCACACTACATAGAGGAGTAATAAATCTTGGTCATTTACCATCTTCACCACGCAACCTAACGATATAGTCTTCTTCCCTAGATAGAGGTCTAATAAGGCTTGGTCATTTACCAACTTCACCACGCAATCTAACGATATAGTCTTCTTCACTACATAGAGGAACAATAAGGCTTGGTAATTTACCAACTTCAACACGCAATCTAACGATATAGTCTTTTTCACTACATAAAGGAATAATAAGGCTTGGTCATTTACCAACTTCACCACGCAATCTAACGATATAGTCTTCTTCACTACATAGAGGTCTAATAAGGCTTGGTCATTTACCAACTTCACCACGCAATCTAACGATACAGTCTTCTTCCCTAAATAGAGGTCTAATAAGGCTTGGTCATTTACCAACTTCACCACGCAATCTAATGATATAACCTTCTTCCGTACATTGAGGTCTAATAAGGCTTGGTCATTTACCAACTTCACCAGGCAATCTAACGATACAGTCTTCTTCCCTAAATAGAGGTCTAATAAGGCTTGGTCATTTACCAACTTCACCACGCATTCTAATGATATAATCTTCTTCCGTACATTGAGGTCAAATGAGGCTTGGTCATTTACCATCTTCACCACGCAATCTAATGATATAACCTTCTTCCGTACATTGAGGTCTAATTAGGCTTGGTCATTTACCAACTTCACCACGCAATCTAATGATATAACCTTCTTCCGTACATTGAGGTCTAATAAGGCTTGGTCATTTACCAACTTCACCACGCAATCTAACGATATAGTCTTCTTCACTACATAGAGGAATAATAAGGCTTGGTCATTTACTAACTTCACCACGCAGTCTAACCATATAGTCTTCTTCCCTACATAGAGGAATAGTAAGGCTTGGTCATTTACCATCTTCACCACGCAATCTAATGATATAACCTTCTTCCGTACATTGAGGTCTAATAAGGCTTGGTCATTTACCAACTTCACCACGCAATCTAATGATATAACCTTTTTCCGTATATTGAGGTCCAATAAGGCTTGGTCATTTACGAACTTCACCACGCAATCTAATGATATAACCTTCTTCTGTACATTGAGGTCTAATAAGGCTTGGTCATTTACCAACTTCACCACGCAATCTAATGATATAACCTTCTTCCGTACATTGAGGTCTAAGAAGGCTTGGTAATTTACCAACTTCACCAAGCAATTTAATGATATAACCTTCTTCCGTACATTGAGGTCTAATAAGGCTTGGTCATTTACCAACTTCACCACGCAATCTAACGATACAGTCTTCTTCCCTAAATAGAGGTCTAATAAGGCTTGGTCATTTACCAACTTCACCACGCAATCTAATGATATAACCTTCTTCCGTACATTGAGGTCTAATAAGGCTTGGTCATTTACCAACTTCACCACGCAATCTAATGATATAACCTACTTCCGTACATTGAGGTCTAATAAGGCTTGGTCATTTACCAACTTCACCACGCAATCTAATGATATAACCTTCTTCCGTACATTGAGGTCTAATTAGGCTTGGTCATTTACCATCTTCACCACGCAATCTAACGATACAGTCTTCTTCCCTAAATAGAGGTCTAATAAGGCTTGGTCATTTACCAACTTCACCACGCAATCTAATGATATAACCTTCTTCCGTACATTGAGGTCTAATAAGGCTTGGTCATTTACCAACTTCACCACGCAATTTAATGATATAACCTTCTTCCGTACATTGAGGTCTAATAAGGCTTGGTCATTTACCAACTTCACCACGCAATTTAATGATATAACCTTCTTCCGTACATTGAGGTCTAATAAGGCTTGGTAATTTACCAACGTCACCACGCAATCTAATGATATAACCTTCTTCCGTACATTGAGGTCTAAGAAGGCTTGGTAATTTACCAACTTCACCACGCAATTTAATGATATAACCTTCTTCCGTACATTGAGGTCTAATAAGGCTTGGTCATTTACCAACTTCACCACGCAATCTAACGATACAGTCTTCTTCCCTAAATAGAGGTCTAATAAGGCTTGGTCATTTACCAACTTCACCACGCAATCTAATGATATAACCTTCTTCCGTACATTTAGGTCTAATAAGGCTTGGTCATTTACCAACTTCACCACGCAATCTAATGATATAACCTTCTTCCGTACATTTAGGTCTAATAAGGCTTGGTCATTTACCAACTTCACCACGCAATCTAATGATATAACCTTCTTCCGTACATTGAGGTCTAATAAGGCTTGGTCATTTACCAACTTCACCACGCAATCTAATGATATAACCTTCTTCCGTACATTGAGGTCTAATAAGGCTTGGTCATTTACCAACTTCACCACGCAATTTAATGATATAACCTTCTTCCGTACATTGAGGTCTAATAAGGCTTGGTCATTTACCAACTTCACCACGCAATCTAACGATACAGTCTTCTTCCCTAAATAGAGGTCTAATAAGGCTTGGTCATTTACCAACTTAACCACGCAATCTAATGATATAACCTTCTTCCGTACATTGAGGTCTAATAAGGCTTGGTCATTTACCAACTTCACCACGCAATCTAATGATATAACCTTCTTCCGTACATTGAGGTCTAATAAGGCTTGGTCATTTACCAACTTCACCACGCAATCTAATGATATAACCTTCTTCCGTACATTGAGGTCTAATAAGGCTTGGTCATTTACCAACTTCACCACGCAATTTACTGGTATAACCTTCTTCCGTACATTGAGGTCTAATAAGGCTTGGTCATTTACCAACTTCACCACGCAATCAAACGATACAGTCTTCTTCCCTAAATAGAGGTCTAATAAGGCTTGGTCATTTACCAACTTAACCACGCAATCTAATGATATAACCTTCTTCCGTACATTGAGGTCTAATAAGGCTTGGTCATTTACCAACTTCACCACGCAATCTAATGATATAACCTTCTTCCGTACATTGAGGTCTAATAAGGCTTGGTCATTTACCAACTTCACCACGCAATCTAATGATATAACCTTCTTCCGTACATTGAGGTCTAATAAGGCTTGGTCATTTACCAACTTCACCATGCAATCTAATGATATAACCTTCTTCCGTACATTGAGGTCTAATAAGGCTTGGTCATTTACCAACTTCACCACGCAATCTAATGATATAACCTTCTTCCGTACATTGAGGTCTAATAAGGCTTGGTCATTTACCAACTTCACCACGCAATCTAATGATATAACCTTCTTCCGTACATTGAGGTCTAATAAGGCTTGGTCATTTACCAACTTCACCACGCAATCTAATGATATAACCTTCTTCCGTACATTGAGATCTAATAAGGCTTGGTCATTTACCAACTTCACCACGCAATCTAATGGTATAACCTTCTTCCGTACATTGAGGTCTAATAAGGCTTGGTCATTTACCAACTTCACCACGCAATCTAATGATATAACCTTCTTCCGTACATTGAGGTCTAATAAGGCTTGGTCATTTACCAACTTCACCACGCAATCTAACAATACAGTCTTCTTCCCTAAATAGAGGTCTAATAAGGCTTGGCCATTTACCAACTTCACCACGCAATCTAATGATATAACCTTCTTCCGTACATTGAGGTCTAATAAGGCTTGGTCATTTACTAACTTCACCACGCAATCTAATGATATAACCTTCTTCCGTACATTGAGGTCTAATAAGGCTTGGTCATTTACCAACTTCACCACGCAATCTAATGATATAACCTTCTTCCGTACATTGAGGTCTAAGAAGGCTTGGTAATTTACCAACTTCACCACGCAATTTAATGATATAACCTTCTTCCGTACATTGAGGTCTAATAAGGCTTGGTCATTTACCAACTTCACCACGCAATCTAACGATACAGTCTTCTTCCCTAAATAGAGGTCTAATAAGGCTTGGTCATTTACCAACTTAACCACGCAATCTAATGATATAACCTTCTTCCGTACATTGAGGTCTAATAAGGCTTGGTCATTTACCAACTTCACCACGCAATCTAATGATATAACCTTCTTCCGTACATTGAGGTCTAATAAGGCTTGGTTATTTACCAACTTCACCACGCCATCTAATGATATAACCTTCTTCCGTACATTGAGGTCTAATAAGGCTTGGTCATTTACCAACTTCACCACGCAATCTAATGATATAACCTTCTTCCGTACATTGAGGTCTAATAAGGCTTAGTCATTTACCAACTTCACCACGCAATCTAACGATACAGTCTTCTTCCCTAAATAGAGGTCTAATAAGGCTTGGCCATTTACCAACTTCACCACGCAATCTAATGATATAACCTTCTTCCGTACATTGAGGTCCAATAAGGCTTGGTCATTTACCAACTTCACCACGCAATCTAATGATATAACCTTCTTCCGTACATTGAGGTCTAATAAGGCTTGGTCATTTACCAACTTCACCACGCAATCTAATGATATAACCTTCTTCCGTACATTGAGGTCTAATTAGGCTTGGTCATTTACCAACTTCACTACGCAATCTAATGATATAACCTTCTTCCGTACATTGAGGTCTAATTAGGCTTGGTCATTAACCAACTTCAACACGCAATCTGATGATATAACCTTCTTCCGTACATTGAGGTCTAATAAGGCTTGGTAATTTACCAACTTCACCACGTAATCTAATGATATAACCTTCTTCCGTACATTGAGGTCTAATTAGGCTTGGTCATTTACCAACTTCACCACGCAATTTAATGATATAACCTTCTTCCGTACATTGAGGTCTAATTAGGCTTGGTCATTTACCAACTTCACCACGCAATCTAATGATATAACCTTCTTCCGTACATTGAGGTCTAATTAGGCTTGGTCATTTACCAACTTCACTACGCAATCTAATGATATAACCTTCTTCCGTACATTGAGGTCTAATTAGGCTTGGTCATTTACCAACTTCACCACGCAATCTGATGATATAACATTCTTCCGTACATTGAGGTCTAATAAGGCTTGGTAATTTACCAACTTCACCACGTAATCTAATGATATAACCTTCTTCCGTACATTGAGGTCTAATTAGGCTTGGTCATTTACCAACTTCACCACGCAATTTAATGATATAACCTTCTTCCGTACATTGAGGTCTAATAAGGCTTGGTCATTTACTAACTTCACCACGTAATCTAATGATATAACCTTCTTCCGTACATTGAGGTCTAATTAGGCTTGGTCATTTACCAACTTCACCACGCAATCTGATGATATAACCTTCTTCCGTACATTGAGGTCTAATAAGGCTTGGTAATTTACCAACTTCACCACGTAATCTAATGATATAACCTTCTTCCGTACATTGAGGTCTAATTAGGCTTGGTCATTTACCAACTTCACCACGCAATTTAATGATATAACCTTCTTCCGTACATTGAGGTCTAATTAGGCTTGGTCATTTACCAACTTCACCACGCAATCTAATGATATAACCTTCTTCCGTACATTGAGGTCTAATAAGGCTTGGTCATTTACCAACTTCACCACGTAATCTAATGATATAACCTTCTTCCGTACATTGAGGTCTAATTAGGCTTGGTCATTTACCATCTTCACCACGCAATCTAACGATACAGTCTTCTTCCCTAAATAGAGGTCTAATTAGGCTTGGTCATTTACCAACTTAACCATGCAATCTAATGATATAACCTTCTTCCGTACATTGAGATCTAATAAGGCTTGGTCATTTACCAACTTCACCACGCAATTTAATGATATAACCTTCTTCCGTACATTGAGGTCTAATAAGGCTTGGTAATTTACCAACGTCACCACGCAATCTAATGATATAACCTTCTTCCGTACATTGAGGTCTAAGAAGGCTTGGTAATTTACCAACTTCACCACGCAATTTAATGATATAACCTTCTTCCGTACATTGAGGTCTAATAAGGCTTGGTCATTTACCAACTTCACCACGCAATCTAACGATACAGTCTTCTTCCCTAAATAGAGGTCTAATAAGGCTTGGTCATTTACCAACTTCACCACGCAATCTAATGATATAACCTTCTTCCGTACATTTAGGTCTAATAAGGCTTGGTCATTTACCAACTTCACCACGCAATCTAATGATATAACCTTCTTCCGTACATTGAGGTCTAATAAGGCTTGGTCATTTACCAACTTCACCACGCAATCTAATGATATAACCTTCTTCCGTACATTGAGGTCTAATAAGGCTTGGTCATTTACCAACTTCACCACGCAATTTAATGATATAACCTTCTTCCGTACATTGAGGTCTAATAAGGCTTGGTCATTTACCAACTTCACCACGCAATCTAACGATACAGTCTTCTTCCGTAAATAGAGGTCTAATAAGGCTTGGTCATTTACCAACTTAACCACGCAATCTAATGATATAACCTTCTTCCGTACATTGAGGTCTAATAAGGCTTGGTCATTTACCAACTTCACCACGCAATCTAATGATATAACCTTCTTCCGTACATTGAGGTCTAATAAGGCTTGGTCATTTACCAACTTCACCACGCAATCTAATGATATAACCTTCTTCCGTACATTGAGGTCTAATAAGGCTTGGTCATTTACCAACTTCACCACGCAATCTAATGATATAACCTTCTTCCGTACATTTAGGTCTAATAAGGCTTGGTCATTTACCAACTTCACCACGCAATCTAATGATATAACCTTCTTCCGTACATTGAGGTCTAATAAGGCTTGGTCATTTACCAACTTCACCACGCAATCTAATGATATAACCTTCTTCCGTACATTGAGGTCTAAGAAGGCTTGGTAATTTACCAACTTCACCACGCAATTTAATGATATAACCTTCTTCCGTACATTGAGGTCTAATAAGGCTTGGTCATTTACCAACTTCACCACGCAATCTAATGATATAACCTTCTTCCGTACATTGAGGTCTAATAAGGCTTGGTCATTTACCAACTTCACCGTGCAAGTTCAGCATATGCTTGCCTACATAGTCGATTCTCTATCCTTTTTACTATCTTAAACCTTAGTGTCTACATATATAGGTAATTAATATCAACCCTTAAACATTATTTATTTAACAATCATCATGAAGTAAAACCAGTGTCAGAAGTAGTAAAGTTGCAAAAGCGTGATTTTTTCAATGTTCATACTATTAAGAGACAAACCTTACCATATTCCAAAGTTGTTCAGTTTTTCCCGCTACTTTATCCGAAGGATATGGCAATCATATTCTTTTCTTTAATCACAGGACTGACTGGGTCACCAACAGAAGATGCACAGTGGCACACTTCGTTTTTTTTTTACAAAACAAAAAACTACTAGCCAGTTTTAACGGCCTGCAGGTTTGTGCGTGAACTTTATTCAGTGAGTTAAATACCAACCAGTAGCACAGGTAGGGAATCGAACCTTGGACTGTAAAGTCTTAACCACTAATCTACCATGCAAGCGAGTTTTCAATATGCTACTTTTCCTTTGTCCCGTTTTACCATTAACGTGTTTTAAAACATGTACTTTGTATTTGGGACACTTTGTCCACGTGCTAATTTATTTTTCGTAATACTTAAAAAACCAATAAATACTTAAAATACAGCAAATTCTTTGAAAACTATCAAATATTGACCAAAATATAGGATCAAAATCGGTTATATTCCATCTAAGAGTTTTTTCTTATCGTGACTGTATTAGAGCTGAATCGAGAAACTTTCTAACCTAACCTAACCTAACCTTAACCTAACCTAACCCAAGCTGATCACGGGTGCTACTCAAGCTTCTGTAGTATTACCGGGAAACTTAGTAGCAACAGACCGGGAAACTTAGTTGGTTTCTACCCAACTTAAACCGGTCGGATTGGCACTAAATGACTTTTGGTTACCCTATACTGTCTTCTAACAAAATATGATCATTTTAGAACGCTCTGAGTTTATATGAAAAAGTTTCAATTTTGCGGGTATGTAACCGATTTTGACAAAATATAGAATACTTCATTCTGTTAGTTAGCCTAATTTAATGTTGAAACAAGCTACTACTAATTATCCTGTTTGGTTCTGTTGGTGTATGTGTGACTTTAAAATAATTTTTTTAACATTTTACAATTTCGAAATAAATGTTGGTTAGTAAATCATTACCAGGCAATTCAGCCTGTTACAGGTGTGAGTTTTAACAACTCATTGGTCTAATGCCTTTAACTATGTATAATCATAAATACTAGCTATACACATAATGTGCCGCCATAAGATAATAATAATTGGGTGCCAGGAAGGTATACCAAGAATATTTATTTCAGAGGATAGTATGTTCTAGTAAAACCAGCAGTAATGCTGTTTGTTTTGGAATGTTTAGATGCCTTTGGTGTGTCCGCAATAAGGAGCTGCCCGGGTTGACAAATGTGGCCAATATCCCGGCGGTCGGCGGTGGTGCTGCCGCACCGCGTATCACTGCTTCACAATAATGGCCTGAATTATCGATGTTATTCGCCGCCTTTTGTGTCGATAATGTATGGCTGTCACTGCTAACATCGTTGGCAGATAGCCGTTTCCTCAAACACCTATTTCCTGTTTGTGTAGGGGTACTTTACCGAGAGAGGCATCTAGAACGTTCCCTACGACCAGAATTACACTGCTACAGTCTTAATGACACTGAAACCTATGAGTATTGCCTTTCTACAATACAGGGCAACTGTCTACCGCTTCTCTTGAAACAACTTTATCTACATCCAGATACACTGGTGAAACTATCATTTAATGACACAGAGTATTTCCTTTCTACAATACAGGTAAACTTACTACCGCTTCTCTTGAAACAACTTTACCTACATCCAGATACACTGGTGAAACTATCTTTTAATGACACAGAGTATTTCCTTTCTACAATACAGGTAAACTTACTACCGCTTCTCTTGAAACAACTTTACCTACATCCAGATCCACTGGTGAAACTATCTTTTAATGACACAGAGTATTTCCTTTCTACAATACAGGTAAACTTACTACCGCTTCTCTTGAAACAACTTTACCTACATCCAGATCCACTGGTGAAACTATCTTTTAATGACACAGAGTATTTCCTTTCTACAATACAGGTAAACTTACTACCGCTTCTCTTGAAACAACTTTACCTACATCCAGATACACTGGTGAAACTATCTTTTAATGACACAGAGTATTTCCTTTCTACAATACAGGTAAACTTACTACCGCTTCTCTTGAAACAACTTTACCTACATCCAGATACACTGGTGAAACTATCTTTTAATGACACAGAGTAGTTCCTTTCTACAATACAGGTAAACTTACTACCGCTTCTCTTGAAACAACTTTATCTACATCCAGATACACTGGTGAAACTATCATTTAATGACACAAAGTATTTCCTTTCTACAATACAGGTAAACTTACTACCGCTTCTCTTGAAACAACTTTACCTACATCCAGATACACTGGTGAAACTATCTTTTAATGACACAGAGTATTTCCTTTCTACAATACAGGTAAACTTACTACCGCTTCTCTTGAAACAACTTTACCTACATCCAGATACACTGGTGAAACTATCATTTAATGACACAGAGTATTTCCTTTCTACAATACAGGTAAACTTACTACCGCTTCTCTTGAAACAACTTTACCTACATCCAGATACACTGGTGAAACTATCTTTCAATGACACTTAAACACACCTTATGACTTTAAAACGTATCAAAATCTGACGATTATTTTGTGCTTGTTTACATTTAACATAAATGTTTGTATAAATTACATACTTGTAACTGTATAAATTTTATTATTTATCTAAATGGATCTGCAATGTTTTAAATTTGTAAATAGTTTTGATTATGGGACAATTTATTTATCGTCTCTACGAGCATTATTGATATCTGTTTATATTATTTATAGTATTATATTGAAAACTTTTTCTTATTGTATATGTTATGTTTTTATACATTACCGTTTTAATTAGCTAAACGTAATTATTTTAAAAAGGCTTCTTTTTAAGTATCCTTGTAAGTATTTTTATTATAAATAATATGTTTCGTGTTTGTATAATATACTTTGTTTTGATAAAACTAAGAAAACACTGTTTTGTAAACAACTTGTTCATCTGTCCAAATGTCAAATCAAATAGGATAATTTGATAATTTACTAAAACAACATTCCCTCTTTTCCTTTTTTTACTGGATCTACATTTTCATTTTCCAATTTGGTCGAATCAGCTTATAGTTAGGCCTACTTTTTGTGTCTTTGATCATGTATATATATGGTCCTCTTGTCATATAATTACGGTTAGGTTTTTAGGCACTAACTTTATAGCAAAGGGATTTTTCTGTACTAAACAATATACTATACTAGTTGCTGAGTAAGAAGTATAGACCTACTTCTCTTCTGTCTAATTTTTGCGCAACGACTAGTGACAGCAGAAACATGTTTAGGT
This sequence comes from Stictocephala bisonia, assembly GCA_035578905.1. Taxonomy (NCBI): domain Eukaryota; kingdom Metazoa; phylum Arthropoda; class Insecta; order Hemiptera; family Membracidae; genus Stictocephala; species Stictocephala bisonia. The sequence goes on along the minus strand of JAQJVL010000035.1, from coordinate 3,372,619 downwards.
TAGGTTAGGTTAGAATGTAACAGAAATGTTACATTTCTGATCATAATTAAGTGTGAAGACCTTGTTCTCGACAATCTTAAAGAGCTGTTTGACTATGCTGATAGCCCAACTCGTAGTTTCACATCTATGTAAAAAGTAGTTAATTTCGTTATCAAATAACATGTTCATAACGAAACATATCAGCGTATTGTATATGTTTTGGGCGATTTGCCCAAAATACTCGTATATTTTAATACTATAAAATATGATGTGCTGGGTGTATGCAGTTAGGCAAATCTGGTAGACTTGTGATATGGTAGATTGCAGGCAGTCTATAATGAGTTATATAAACAGGAAAATTATCATTTTATGACATGAAATATTTATTTATAATATAAAATATAAATTCCGAACTGATAACTGTACTTAAGTACAAATATCCGATTTGTTTTTAATGTCAAAGTTTATACAAATGCTTATAAGTTATTTGAAGTTAGATTATTTCAGTTAGTGATCAAATATTTGTAACCTTTGTAATCAAATATTTTAACGTACTAACGGTTCAATTGTGAGATAGTAAGGGGCAATGTTATATTAAAGGTGCATATTTTTATGAGACGATTTTAAAGTAAATCAACTCTCTATTACAATCTGGTTTGAAGTAAAACTACGTAGCCTATGCGCAGTAACTACAAAAATGTTCGATATTGATAAAAAGTCGAACACGAGTCATACGTGTTCAGATTAAAATTCTACCATCTTTATTTACAATTATAATATGTTGGTTGTTTCTTTGTATATAATATATTGCTAAATTATGTTTTTTGTAAGTAGTGCTGTTTACGTTATACTATGCATTGCATTTAATAGTATTAGTATTTAAGAAATCTAAGATTCAAGAGCATCGTATTTATGCTTTGAATTTGAAATGGACCATACTAACCACAGAGTAAGTTACTAAACAAAATGAAGCTTCAATCTGGGATAGGTTTAAAGTAATATTCTCGATGATTGAGCTTTATTAACTATTTCGTAATCAACCTATTGTTTGTAATTAAAAACAATAAGTTTTCAGTCTATAGTTTCAATATTAATATGTTTGAAGTCTATATAAAATCAAAAAATATTAATCATAGCCTACATCTAGTATTTTATCATGTTCCTCAAAAATAAACAAACAACACAATTATTTATACATTTTCTGTTGTCAATAGCCATTATTCTCCCTTACCCAATATTTTCCCATAGAGAATTTGTATTCAGTATTATCTACATGATGTACCCTAATTTAGTTTAAAGGGAGAGTGTTAACAATAAAGTGCCGTTTATATGGAGGAGTACTTTTACCGTGAACATTACGAAATCAATTAAGTAAAAGAGTTGGATCTTTTCAGTTAATTCACTACCACTACTCTTTATTGTTTCCGTTAATTCACTACCACTTGAAAAATCTATTGCTCTAAAAAAAGTTCCCCAATTACTTTTTTGTCCACTGTGGTATTTTTTATCAGCTAGGAATCTGATATCGCTAGCCTTATCTTATCGCTTTCCTAGAACTTATACACGGAGAGCGCATTCAGCGGTAAGTAAATCATTGGATTTAACAGTTTGAGATGAACTTTAGTAGCCACCTGACATAACCGTAGTTGTGATAAAAAAGTAGTGGTAGTAATCATGTTGAGATCACCATTTGAGATTAGTAATCATGAATTGTTAGTCCATTTTAATTGGGAACGGTTGCTAGTTACACATAACACAAACCCAGGGAAAAGTATCAAATACAAATAATCATTGAACAAATGTCAGAGTTTTATATTACTAAGCTTATTTATATTGCATGTTTTTGTAGATTTAAGCATTTTATAAAAACTTCTATAAAAAGCCATTCCAATCTGACACATTTTAAGTTTTTTGTTCCAGAATGCTGTTTTCCTTTTTTATTTTGATTTTCCTCTTTTCCCCAACACCAATTTGTTATACATTTTATAAGAGAAAATATAAATTTACCCGCCCAGCCACACAAAGCTATGCATAATTAAGTATAAGTACAATATGACAATGCATGTAAGTTCAAATGTATTAATGCTATTATTCTTAATGTTAAGTTTATAATAGTTTTGCCGAAAAGTCAATAAGATTTTGGAAACCCCCATTGTAAAATTTAATTTTTATGAAATTAATAAATAAACGAAAAATATAAACTATTTGTTGTTGACCATATGGGTATGGTTCTAAGTCACAAGTAACTGTTACTTAGGTTAAGACGGGAAAGTGGTAAGACGATAGGAAGATCACCTTCCCAGAGAAACGACACAAGACGTCCCACCAACACATTCTACACTAATTGTATTGACGTATATGAAATATCACTTGTATATTGGGGCATGAAAATTTTAATTGCCAAGGAAATTTTCTTTTTCAGTAGTGTCCAACTAATAACAGTGGACTTGACATAGACAACAGTAAATTATTGTAGTTCACACTCTTGATTTCCTGGGGGTGTGTAAGTTTACGTGTGTGTGCGTGTGATGTTTATCACAGAACCGCGATGAGCGTCGGTGTAAAATCAATGGAGTTGCGATCACGCTCCCCTCGCTCGGCGTGTTGAAACTGAACACGCTTGCCCAACCTATCGGCAGAAGACTAAACTAAATCGAATCATCACTACATACAGTATACATTAAATACAAACTATTAATTTGTTTACTTTTTACGTGTGTGATTACTTTGCCTGATTGCTCTACCTTCACGTAGGTACAAGGAATTTATTACTACGAAAATAATATAATGTTATTATAACAGAAAATTGTAACAAGTAGGTAACACAAATATTTAGCTGCCCCCAAACTAAAACTTTTTGATAGTTTGATAGTTTATTACTTTCCAGTATTATGAAAAGTAATAAACTATCTAACCTAATTTAACCTAATCTAACATTAACTTGAGCACACATTGGCGTGCGTGTAGTAGAGAAAGCAGTGAGTTAAGTGACATTTAGTTAACGCAATCAGATAATATTAAGGCACAGCTGATACCGATAGAAGCCTTTCTTCCCTTACAAATTGCTTAACACCTAAGTTATTTAGGTAGTTTTTGCCACAGAAAATAGTTTGAGTTTGGAGGACAGCTAAAGGAATTTAGTCACAATACACAACTGCAATATAATTCTGATACGATCTTGAAACATGTGTTTATATTTCATCTATTTATTATATATATTACCGATGTTTGTTTGTTTTTCATTTTTATAATTCATTGTTAAATAGGAGTTCAGTTAGAAAATGAATGTGAAATGGTTCACAAATATACTTGTTTTCATTAATTCAGATTTATTTCTTATTGTAAACACAATATTGGCGACGAGGAAAAGTAAAATAACAAATAATGAAGATTTAAAAACTTTGTACAATGCAAGAAAAGTAATAAAATGCCAGTTGACAAAAGCAAGTAGACTAGTAGAAGGTAACTTATCCATAATAGAAATTCAGATAAAATTACAATGTATACAAGATTACTGTGACAATTACACGAAAAATACAAGACAAGATTAACTCACAAGTGAAAGAAGAAAATTTACAAGATGAAGTTGACCACAGATGTGAAATCGAAGATAAGTACAGCTAAATTAAATGAAATGCTTAGTTTGTCTAATCGATCTGTAAGCATTAGTACATCATCAACTCCCACCTCACAGGAAAAAAAACAGTTTCGTCAAATATTTTCCTAACCATCCTTACCATCCTAATGAGTCAGTATCAAATTTTATCAGAAGATGTGTTCTTGCATCTTAAAAACCAGGATTTTGATGCAGAACTAAAAGTTTACACATTATTGCATTCTCTTACACCACAACTGCAACAACAGTTATATGATATATGTGCTCTGGACACTCCTTTATCTTAGAGATACGAGGAATCTAATCTTTGCTAACAGAATGTCTTGATCCCAAACAAAGTGTTTGGCCCTTCAGCACAAATTTATAAGCCGAACTCAAAAGGGAGATAAATGAATTTTCTATAGCTTAAAGAAATGACTGTCAACTGTAGTTTTAGTTGCTCCTGTGGAAAGAGCGTAGCTGATATGCTTTTACGACTTCAATTTATTCGTGGGTTAAGAGATATATATATACATATATATATATATATATATATATATATATATATATATATATATATATACGAACCAGGTTACTACAAGAAAGGACAGTCCTTTCATACAAGGAAGTGGTTGACATTGCTTCTGCCATGGAGATGGCAAAGACTGAGTGTAACTTGATGGGTAAAACTAATTCTGAACCAAAACATCAAACCCAGAAATCAGAAATAGAGAGCAGGATTCGCAACCAAAACAAAATGCTATCCACATTTTCAACAAGCAAAGTTACCCTTCAACAGATTAAATGGAAAATGTTACAGATGTGGTTCACCTGAACACAGAGCTAATAAATTCAGGTTTTCTAATACAACTTGTCACAACTGTAATAAGGAAGGTCATTTAGCTAGAGTCAGTATGCAAGATAAGAATATAAAAAAGTCTGATCAACATCAGGCTGAATATCAAGAATAATGGAGATAAAATACATGAAATAAATAAGTTGGATAGAAGTAATAATGACAAGTTCATGATCAGTGTAGAAATAGAAGGAAAATTAGTATCAATGGAGCTGGACACAGGAGCAGCATTGAGGACAATTTCGTACAACAATTTAATTAAACTTACTACCAATATGAAAATCTTCAATACAAATGTACAATTGAGAACTTACGCTGGTGAATTAATAAAACCGAGAGGGGTAGCATTTGTAAAATGTGCTTATAAATCTCAAGTGTTTGTTGGGACATTGTATAAAATCAACCAGAGATTTGATCCAATATTTGGTAGAGACTGGCTCAGAGAAGTGAATTTGGACTGGGGCGAGATAAAATCGGTGAGTTGGGTAGCCCCATCAGAACTCGAAGATGTTCTACAAGAGTACAGTGCTATTTTTGAAGACAAAATTGGCTATATTCCGGGTGAATTTGGACACGTTCAACTGATTGAGGGAGCCAAACCAATATTTATCAAGCCCAGACATGTTCCTTACTCTATAAAAGAAAAGTTAGAAAAGGAGTTTTCAAGATTAGAGTCCAATGGCATAATATCTGAAGTAGAACACTCAGACTTTGCTACACCGAGATTACCAATTATCAAATCAAATGGAAATGTGCGTATTTGTGCTGACTACATAGTAAATACTAATAAACTGATTAAAAATGAAAAGTATACCATTCCGAGAGTTGAGGACAAATTTGCCCAGAGAATGGAGGTAAGATCTTCTGTACATTAGACATAAGTAATGCCTACCTCCATATGAACATGAGTGAAGAAAGTTCTAGAATGCAAAATATCTGTACACATAAGGGTCTGTGCAAGGTGAACAGATTAATGTTTGGAGTTAAGGTTGCCCCCTCCATTTGGTAACGGTTTATGGATAAGACATTACATGTTTTGGATGGTGTTCAATGTTTCTTTAATGACGTAACAATCCAAGGCAAAACATCTAAAGAATTACTTCATCGTATTCGCTTAGTACTTGAACGTTTGAGGATTAAAAATCTAAAGCTAAACAAGGATAAATGTTGTTTTTTCCGAAAAAGTATTCAGTATTTGGGTCACATTATTGATGAAAATGGACTTCACAAAACCCAAGAAAAGGTAGAAGCTATACTTAACAGCAGACAACCAGAGAACATAAGTGAGTTACGTAACTTTTTGGGACTTGCAAATTACTACAACAAATTTATAAATCATTTAGCCACCATACTAAATCCTTTGAATTCACATCTTAAAAAAGATAAACCTTTCAAGTGGACAGCTGAATGTAACAAAAGCTTTAATAGACTAAAAAAGAAATAACCAGTGACAACGTACTAGTGCATTTCCAACCCGAATCTCCCATTGGTCTTTGCCACAGATGCATTACCTGTTAGTCTGGGAGCAGTCCTGTCCCACAGATACGATGACGGCAGTGAAAGACGAATAAGCTTTGCTTCCCGCACACTAACTCAATGTGAAATAAAGTACAGCCAAATCGATAAGGAAGCCACATGAATCTATTGGGGATTAAAAAGTGCTTCCCTTATTTATATGGAAGACGGTTATCACTTATAACTGATCACAAACCCCTTGTATCGATATTTAATCCTCACAAAACACTGCCAACAATATCAGCTACTAGAATATTCATTTACGCTCATTTTCTCTGTGAGTTTGATTATACCATCGAGTTCAGGAAGACTAATGAACATTGTAATGCCGATTACTTATCCAGATTTCCATTTGAACAAACACAAGGCAACGTGGAAGATGACCATAATAAATTTCAAGTGAATCAGTTAGACAGTCTGCAAGTTGATTCTAAAGTCATTGCTGAAGAAACAAGGAAGGACACTTACTTACGTCAGATTCTACAGGCGTTAAACAAAGGACAAAGAGTCGAAAAGATTGGGTTCCATGATAATGAACTAACACTTCAAGACGAGTGGATAATTATGATACCAGAACCTCTCCGTAACAAAGTCCTAAAGGAGCTCCACACTGGCCGTTTAGGTATGACTCGCAAGAAACCATTGCACTTGGAAAAACATCGATGATGACAAAGAGGGCATGGTTAAACAGTGTAGACAATCTTACAAACTAGCACACAAATTAAATAAATACACATTTTAACATTTCATTTTTCCCTAAATATAAATTTTTTAAATTTTAAAGATGATACGATCATTTATATTGTATACCAAATTTAGGTTTTTACAACGTTTAGGTAGGTAAAAAACTAACTATTTTGTAGCAATTCTTTGTAGCAATAAATAGGGAATAGAAATTATGTCCAGCATTATGCATTATTTTAAGCTTAAAACAGTATACCGAGCTTAGTATACTGTTATTAGCTAATAAATACTCATTACTATATAAATAAAACATGGGCATCATCTGTCCTAATTTAACAACGAAAGCAAAATTATTCAATGTAAAACCTTGCATAAAATAAACAAATAGTGACAATACTGTCGGTTTTTATTTTTAGTGAATCTAAATATATAGGTATTACAATAGCTCATTTTATTATTGTAAACACTATTTTTTAATTTTTGTTATGCAAGGATTAACATTGTATTGCTTTGTTTTCGTTGATATGTCCTTGTCTTATTTATATTGTGATGAGTAGTTATTACTATATATATTATTATTGAGTAATATTATAATGGAATGTTGGTACTGGTGTTTCTCCGGCGATGATGAAACCACGTGGAGCTGCAGATTCATTTTAGCGTGTTGTCAACTCTTTGATGTCGTTATTTACATTTACTAAACACGCCAACTATCGAAAACTGCAAGGCTGGATAAAAATAATAATTCTCATCTTGGCAATCCATTTAATGTTACTTAATTATAATTAACTCCTCGTCTTTACATTAATTTATAAAAAGCTAATCGTCGATACATGGCCGCTTTTATATGATAAAATCAGACTAATTGGTTCGGATTCCACTTAAAACTGTAAATCCCTTAGTTTCCCTGGCTATTAATAAACGGCCCTTTCCGAGCATAAGTCGAAACTCAGTAACAACTCTACACAGGTTATCCACACTCATGTAAACTATTCATATTCGTAACAAAATACGCACAAAATTGAGTCGACGTCTGACAATTTGAGTGGGGAATGAGTGTACATCGAACGAGTGTAGGTTGTTCGATTCTTAAACAATGACCATTTATTAATAGCCCAATAGTCAGGGCAACTGAGGGACCTACAGTCTAAAGTGGAATCCGAACCACGTAGGATTGGTATTTTGACTAACTGAATACACAGCACATATCTCCCTAGTAGCTTAGTTACAATACTATGCCACGAGTGCCGCGTACGTATGCAGTTTGTATTGATAATTCTTCTTTAGTATTGTGTTATGTCTTTATAATGGAGTTTTTGTTGCTTTTAATAACATTCTTTTGACTAAGTCAATCAGTGTTTTTTTTTCTGATCCTGAACTAAGAATCTTTTGACATAACTATAATAGTTTTTTAATTAGCATAATACGTGTTGGTACATATGCAGTACAAGTAAACGTCACACAACAGAAATATTTTAAAACATAAGCACAAAATGCACAAATATATTACAATACAAGTACAAAATGCACAAATATTATGGTGATCGATTTCGGTGAACCACGCTCACCTTCCTCAGACCAGAGGTCCTCCCTCTATAATAGCTTTTTAATTAGCATAATACGTGTTGGTACATATACAGTACAAGTAAACGTCACACAACAGAAATATTTTACAATATAAGCACAAAATGCACAAATATATTACAATACAAGTACAAAATGCACAAATATTATGGTGATTGATTTCGGTGAACCACGCTCACCATAATATTTGTGCATTTTGTACTTGTATTGTAATATATTTGTGTATTTTGTGCTTATATTGTAATAAATTTGTGTTGTGTGACGTTTACTTGTACTGTATAAATATAATATAATTAAGTCTATAAGTCAATATCCTTAATTGACTCCGTTTGATTGATAATACAATTTTATCCAAACTATCTGTTTTAGTCTCCATTACTCGTTTCATTGTTGAGTTCATTTCCTCTATGTGGTAGCTTCGAGCCTCAGACACGATGAGAATGAAGCTGCCTTAAGTCAAAGTACGTCATATCCTAGGCAAATTTTTTATAAAGTTTCAATACTGACAAGAACTGAAGCTGATTAAATGAATCTTTCACCACATTCATAATATGTATATTTTAGAACAAAAGTATTAAATAAAATAACGATGATAAGCAGGAACATTCTTCATATTACGTTTAGCGTTGTTTGAAAAGTGTGTGCACCAAATTTCAAAAGCTAAGTTTTTCCACAGAGAAGAAATGTGGGATTTTGCACTAATACTGTTGCAAACATGAAAAACTCGCGTGTAAAGAATTTTGAATGACCTGAAGGGAGTAAATGTCATAAAATCTGCTGTGAGTGAGATAACATTGAAATGTGAATGTAATGTGAGATGATGTACCAAATTATATCTTGAGCCTGTTTTTCCTTGGAGTAATTACTTTTTTTTCAATGTGTCACTTAAAAAAAGTTCTAACATTATTATAATAATGGCATTATACAAACCTGCACAAATTTATAAATGGCAAAACTAACTGTCTTAATGCTTTAAATTATTGAAAAAGGTAAAAGTTCAGTAATATTGTGATAATTATTCGTTATTCATCATCAGACACCGATTGTAGATGAGAATGGGCAAATGAGTTTGGTGAGTGAAGTCTAACAGCGGTAAACTGTTCCTTAGAATAGCTACTTATGAATAGCTAAATAACCAGGGCAACTTAGGGAGTCCACTTTACGTAGAATCCGAACCACGTAGTATTGGTATGATTTTCAACTAACTGATAAATTTATCTTCTCCACACAACATCCTCCACACAGTTCTGACTACCACCCTACATGGACACCCCAGATCCCTCTAGTAGTGTCCACATTGATGGCAACCACTGAGTGGACGCCATGTCAGTATTAAGACATCCGTGCATAGCATATTTCGCTCACAATCTCAAAAAGACTGGTCCCCAAGTAGCAGGGTTACAGCATTGCGCCACGAATGATTCAAATAGTCTTACACATGAAAAAGACAACAGTATTATTATTCAAAACTACAAACAGATTTCATAAAGAATCACTGCAAATATCTGCAATTTTTAACTGAAAATCAGATCAGTTAGCAGCAAGAGTACAGATAGAGAGATATGTTTCCATTTTTTTTTTTTTTTAATATTCATAATTGACACTCATAAGATATTAGAATGAAGACTCACAACACTAAGGGATGAGAGGAAATGGATGAAGTCCTCAGGGACAAGATTGCAGGTCCCCGGTCGGTCAGGACTACTAGTTTAGACATCCAGATCACTAATCAAACACCGCTGTTCCCCAAGGAGGTTGTTTTGGACCTGTCGTGTTCATATGAACATACCAGACCTACTTAGTTGTGTACAATATTGCTCAGCCCATAAATATAACTGTCAGTTACACTTATAAGCCTGCTGAGATACCATCAGCCAACAGGAGGACTCAGTCGTGGCTTATTTGATATTTTGAATTGACTGTGACAACGCGTATGTGGGTGGATGGTCATCGTCAAGAAATATGTCGAGTGGGTAGGTTATTCCTTTACGTCAGTTCTATAATACACTCTTACATATTTATAACCGACATGATATCTTGTATTAGGACTTAAGAGTCAGTTGTAAGTGACAAGTCATTCTGTATAAATATTATATTTTAAGAGTCTGATATGTTGTATTAGTGTTCTATTTTCAGTGACACCATATTTTGTATTAGTGTTCTTTTTTAAGTGAAGAGTTATCCAATATTATTGTTCCGTTTTAAGTGACATAGTATCATGCATTAGTGTTCTTTTTTAAGTGACAAGTTATTCTTTAGTAGTATTCTGTTTTAAATAACACCAAATCCTGCATTAGTGAACCGTTTTAAGTGACTTATATGTGCTCTGTTTTAAGTGACACAGTATTATGTATTAGTGCTCTTTTTTATTTGAAGAGTTATTCTGTATCATTGTTCTTTTTTAAATGACACAGTATTATGTATTAGTGCTCTTCTTTATTTGAAGAGTTATTCTGTATCATTGTTCTGTTTTAAATGACAAGTCATTCTGTATCAATATTCTATTTTAAGATACTGATATTGTGTATTGTTGTTCTGTTTTAAGTGACACCATATTATGTATTAGTGTTCTTTTTTATTTGAATAGTTATTCTGCATCATTGTTCTGTTTTAAATGACACAGTATTATATATTAGTGCTCTTTTTTATTTGAAGAGTTATTCTGTATCATTGTTCTGTTTTAAGTGACAAGTCATTCTGTATCAATATTCTATTTTAAGATACTGACATCCTGTATTGTTGTTCTGTTTTAAGTGACACCATATTATGTATCAGTGTTCTTTTTTATTTGAATAGTTATTCTGTATCATTGTTCTGTTTTAATTGACACAGTATTATGTATTAGTGCTCTTTTTTATTTGAAGAGTTATTCTGTATCATTGTTCTGTTTTAAGTGACAAGTCATTCTGTATCAATATTCTATTTTAAGATACTGATATCCTGTATTGTTGTTCTGTTTTAAGTGACACCATATTATGTATCAGTGTTCTTTTTTATTTGAATAGTTATTCTGTATCATTGTTCTGTTTTAATTGACACAGTATTATGTATTAGTGTTCTTTTTTATTTGAAGAGTTATTCTGTATCATTGTTCTGTTTTAAGTGACAAGCCATTCTGTATCAATATTCTATTTTAAGAGACTGATATGTTGTATTAGTGCTCTGTTTTAAGTGACACCGTATTCTGTATTAGTGTTCTTTTTTAACTGACAATTTATTCTGTATTAGTATTCTGTTTTAAGTGAAAAGTTATCATGTATTAATGTTCTGTTTTATATGACACTGTATTCTGCATTAGTGTCTGTTTCAAGTGAAAAGTCGTCCTGTGTTAGTATTTTGTTTTCAGTGATAAGTTATTGTGTATTAGTATTTTGTTCAAATCTTGCTAGTAATATCACACTGTCAATGTAATTTAAAAACTCTGATTGTAATCCACTTTAAAGTAGTACACGACTACATGTTCAACAACTTTATTTTACAAAACCAAGTCTTGCTAGTAATATCACACTGTCGAGGTGATTTATATAACTCTGATTGTAATCCACTTTAAAGTAGTACACGACTACATGTGCAACCACTTTATTTTACAAAACCAAGTCTTGCTAGTAATATCACACTGTCGAGGTGATTTATGTAACTCTGATTGTAATCTACTTTAAAGTAGTACACGACTACATGTGCAACAACTTTATTTTACAAAACCAAGTCTTGCTAGTAATATCACACTGTCGAGGTGATTTATATAACTCTGATTGTAATCCACTTTAAAGTAGTACACGACTACATGTGCAACCACTTTATTTTACAAAACCAAGTCTTGCTAGTAATATCACACTGTCGAGGTGATTTATATAACTCTGATTGTAATCCACTTTAAAGTAGTACACGACTACATGTGCAACAACTTTATTTTACAAAACCAAGTCTTGCTAGTAATATCACACTGTCGAGGTGATTTATATAACTCTGATTGTAATCCACTTTAAAGTAGTACACGACTACATGTGCAACAACTTTATTTTACAAAACCAAGTCTTGCTAGTAATATCACACTGTCGAGGTGATTTATATAACTCTGATTGTTATCAGCTTTGTAGGTTGACCCTTCAACTACATATCGCAGGCTGAAGAGGCCCTAGTGGCCTACAACAGCCGTAGCTTGCTGCTACAACTTCCCGATCTCAGGTCCAAGCTTGAAAGTGGTAGAAAACTATGTGTGCAACCACTTCATTTTACAAATCTTGTTTGTAATATCACACTTCCAAGGTGACTTATATAACTCTGATTGCTATTCACTTTAAAATGATAGACAACTAGATGTACAACCACTTCATTTTATAAACTCAAGTCTTGTTAAAATTATGTTCAAATTGCTTTATTATCAATTTTATTTAAAAAATGAAGATTTATTTATAATATTATTTGTATGTCTAATTGATATAATTTCATTAAATTAACAGTTTTAAATCTTATGCATTACAATTGTTATAAAATGCAAAATATAGAGTGTTAAAAAACATGGAGAGAGAGTATTTAATGCGTAGAGTGGGTTTGCGGTTTCCGATAGGCGACGGGCTGGTGGGCACACAAACACGTCCGCCACCAGAATGTATCTCTGGTTGCCTACAATATTCACTTTACTGTATTAATTTTATATACCGGTTTGTATTCTCTAATTATTCAATTTTAATTCATTTAAAAAAATACTCATAAAAATAAAAACCAAGCCTGGGAATGTTTGTGGCTTAACACTTCCTAGCAACCCTCCATTATTAGAAAATTCGCAGTTCCGTCTTGTCTCTTCTATTGTAGGTTTCTGTTAAAAGTTCTCTGCCTGTTTTTGCCTTCTTATGTTGGCTCCAAGTCATCTGCTTGCTACGTGCCGTCACAGGTCACAGGAAAAAAACAGGGGTCGCATCCGACAGTGTACTGTACGTTTGTACTCCACACACGTACAGTACAATGTACGAGTAGTTAGTTCTCCAGGTCATCATAGGGATGACAGGGTCAGCCCCTTGTCAGTTCCGTCCTTTATTAACCCCAAACCTTCAAGGATAAATCCAGTAATTATTACTACAGTTTTATAATAATGTAAATTAATTATAATCTGTGTATAACTGTCACTGAGACGTTCGCTGCGGCCTTTAGAAAGCGATATCTGTTTCCTTATTTCTGTGGTGCCTTCTCCTCTCCAATTTACCCCAAGAGGCCCTTGTAACCTAAAACAACCGCAGATGATCCAGCCCAAGCCGTGTATGTGTATGTGCTCTTATAATTCTAAAAGTAATCAATCAATTTACTTCAAGTTTTTATACAATCAGATTCAGAAGTATTTATACATATTTAAATCATTAAAATTCCGTTCATTAAAGTTCCACCAATTAAAAGTAGCAAACACCTTCAAACAGTTTTTCAATAAGAATGACATTTGAAATATTTTGATATTTATTTATGACATCAAATCAATATAGATACTAATCAAACCTAAATTAATATAAATACTCTTCTGTAAAAGGTGTGGGCAAATTGGCAAAAAGTGAAATTCATTTTCTTACTGTTAATGGAACTTGTCCGCGGAGAAAAATAGACAGAAGATTTAATATATCATTGAGGTAGACAGGAAAATTGAGGAAGGGTAATACAGGGGTGTGTAGGGGCTTACGTTGAGTGGTCAGTAGTATGTAGAGGTGTGCTTTCGGTGGTTAGTGGTATGTAGAGGCGAACGTTGAGTGGAAAGCGGTATGTAAGGGCGTACTTTGAATGTATAGTCGTATGTAGAGGCGTACGTTAAGTGGTGAGTGGTATGTATGGGCGTACTTTGAATGTACAGTCGTATGTAGAGGCGTACGTTGAGTGGACAGTGGTAGGTATGTAGAGGCGTACCTTGAGTGGACAGTGGTATATAAAGGCGTACCTTGAGTGGACAGTGGTACGTAGAGGCATACCTTGAGTGGACAGTGGTATGTAGAGGCGCACGTTGAGTGGAGAGCAGTATATATGAGCGTACCTTGAGTTGACAGTGGTATGTAGGGGTGTACCTTGAGTAGACAGTGGTATGTAGAGGCGCACGTTGAGTGGAGAGCAGTATATATGAGCGTACCTTGAGTGGACAGTGCTATGTAGAGGCGTAACTTGAGCGGACAGTGGTATGTACGAGTGTACCTTGAGTAGACAGGGGTATGTAGAAGCATACCTTGAGTAGACAAGGGTGTGTAGAGAAGTACCTTAAGTGGACAGTGGTATGTAGGGGCGTACCTTGAGTGTACAGTGGTATGTAGGGGTGTACCTTGAGTGGACAGTGGTATGTGGGGGCGTACCTTGAGTGGACAAGGGTATACAGGGGTGTACCTTGAGTGGACAGTAGTACGTAGGGGCGTACCTTGAGTGGAAACTGGTATATAAAGGCGTACCTTGAGTGGACAGAGGTATGTATGGGCGTACCTTGAGTGGACAGTGGTAGGCATGTAGAGGCTTACCTTGAGTGGACAGTGGTATGTAAAGGTGTACCTTGAGTGGAAAGTGGTATGTAGATGCGTACCTTGAGTGGACAGTGGTATGTAAAGGCATGCGTTGAGTGGAGAGCGGTATGTAAGGGCGTACCATGAGTGGACAGTGGTATGTAGGGGTGTACCTTGAGTGGACAGTGGTATGTAGAGGCGTACCTTGAGTAGACATGGGTAGAGGCGTACCTTAAGTAGACAGTGGTATGTAGGGGTGTACCTTGAGTGGACAGTGGTAGGAATATAGAGGCGTATCTTGAGTGGACAGTGGTATGTATAGGCGTGTCTTGAGTGGACAGTGGTATGTATGGGCGTACCTTGAGTAGACAGGGGTATATAGAGGCGTGCGTTGAGTGGAGAGCAGTATACATGGTCGTACCTCGAGTGGACAGTGGTATGTAGAGGCGTACCGTGAGTAGACAGTGTTATGTAGAGGCGTACCGTGAGTAGACAGTGCTTTATACAGGTGTGTATCTTGAGTGGACAGTGGTATGAAGAGGCGTAACTTGAGTGGACAGTGGTATGTAGGGGTGTACCTTGAGTAGACAGGGGTATGTAGAGGCGTACTATGAGTAGACAATGGTATGTAGAGGTGTACCGTGAGTAGACAGTGGTATGTAACGACGTACCTTGAGTGGACAGTGGTATGTAGAGGCGTAACTTGAGTGGACAGTGGTATGTAGGGGTGTACCGTGAGTAGACAGGGGTATGTAGAGGCGTACCGTGAGTAGACAGGGGTATGTAGAGGCGTACCGTGAGTGGACAGTGGTATGTAACGACGTACCTTGAGTGGACAGTGGTATGTAGAGGCGTGCGTTGAGTGGAGAGCAGTATATATGGGCGTACCTTGAGTGGACAGTGGTATGTAGGGGTGTAACTTGAGTGGACAGTGGTATGTAGAGGCGTACCGTGAGTAGACAGTGGTATGTACAGGTGTGTATCTTGAGTGGACAGTGGTATGAAGAGGCGTAACTTGAGTGGATAGTGGTATGTAGGGGTGTACCTTGAGTAGACAGGGGTATGTAGAGGCGTACCTTGAGTAGACAGGGGTGTGTAGAGACGTACCTTAAGTGGACAGTGGTATGTATGGGTGTACCTTGAGTGGACAGTGGTATGTAGGGGTGTAACTTGAGTAGACAGTGGTATGTGGGGGCGTACCTTGAGTGGACAGAGGTATACAGGGGTGTTTCTGGAGTAGACAGTAGTTTGTAGGGGCGTACCTTGAGTGGACACTGGTATGTAAAGGCGTACCTTGAGTGGACGGAGGTATGTATGGGCGTACCTTTGTGGATAGTGGTAGGCATGTAGAGGCGTACCTTGAGTGGACAGTGGTATGTAAAGGCGTACCTTGAGTGGACAGTGGTATGTAGATGCGTACCTTGAGTGAACAGGGGTATGTAGAGGCATGCGTTGAGTGGAGAGCGGTATGTAAGGGCGTACCTTGAGTGGACAGTGGTATGTAGAGGTGTACCTTGAGTGGACAGTGGTATGTAGAGGCGTAACTTGAGTGGACAGTAGTATGTAGGGGTGTACCTTGAGTAGACAGTGGTTTGTAAGGGCGTACCTTTAGTGGACAGGGGTATGTAGGGGCGTGTCTTGAGTGGACAGTGGTATGTAGGGGCATACCGTAAGTAGACAGTGGTATGTAACGGCGTACCTTGAGTGGACAGTGGTATGTAGGGGTGTACCTTGAGTGGACAGTGGTATGTAGAGGCGTACCGTGAGTAGACAGTGGTATGTAAGTGTGTACCATGATTGGACAGTGGTATGTAGAGGCGTAACTTGAGTGGACAGTGGTATGTAGGGGTGTACCTTGAGTAGACAGGGGTATGTAGAGGCGTACCTTGAGTAGACAGGGGTGTGTAGAGACGTACCTTAAGTGGACAGTGGTATGTAGGGGTGTACCTTGAGTGGACAGAGGTAGGCATGTAGAGGCGTATCTTGAGTGGACAGTGGTATGTAGAGGCGTACCTTGAGTGGACAGTGGTATGTAGAGGCGTACATTGAGTTGACAGTGGTATTTAGAGGCGTACCTTGACTGGACAGTGGTATGTAGGGGCGTACCATGAGTGGAGAGGGGTATGTAGGGGCGTACCTTGAGTGGACAGGGTTATGTAGGTGTGTACCTAGTGGACAGTGGTATGTTGGGGCGTACCTTGAGTGGACAGGGGTATACAGGGGTGTACCTTGAGTGGACAGTAGTACGTAGGGGCGTACCTTGAGCGGACAGTTGTATGTAAGGGCGTACCTTGAGTGGACAGTGATATGTAGAGGCGTGCGTTGAGTGGAGAGTGGAATGTAAGGGCGTACCTTGAGTGGACAGTGGTATGTAGGGGTGTACCTTGAGTGGTCAGTGGTATGTAGAGGCGTACCTTGAGTTGACATTTGTATGTAAAGACATATGTTGATTGGAAAGTGGTTTGTAAGGGCGTACTTTGAGTGGACAGTAGTATGTAGAGGCGTACCTTAAGTGGACAGTGATATGTAATAACGTATGTTGATTGGAGAGCAGTTTGTATGGGTGTACCTTTAGTTTACATAGGTGTGTGAGGCGTACGTTGAGTGGAGAGCGGTATGTAGAGGCGTATACTGATTTAAAAATGGTATTTAAGGGCGTACCTTGAGTGGACAGTGGTATGTAGAGTCCTACGTTGTGTGGACAGGATTGTGTATGGGCACACCTTTGTTGGAGACAGGAATATGTAGGGGCGTACGTTGAGTGGACAGGGGTATGTAAGGGTGTACCTTGACTGGACAGTGGTATGTAGAGTCGTACTTTGAGTGGACAGGATTATGTATGGAGGCACCTTGAGTGGACAGTGTTATGTAGAGTCGTACATTTAGTTTACAGGATTATGTATGGGCGCCCCTTTTGTGGATAGGAGGCGCACCTTCAGTGGACAGGAGTACGTAGGGGCGTACGTTGAGTGGACAGGATTATGCATGGACGTACATTTAGTGGGCAGGAATACGTAGGGGACGTTGAATGGACAGGTAAGTTTAATCAGAAAGATCCTTAGCGACGTATGCATGCTAAATCTAGTAAATCTTTATACAAAATATATTAAAGACACCTTATTCAGCTTTTTTATTACTATATTAATTATTCTTATGTTATATCATTTCTAAACATATGGATTTACAACTGTACCATCGTTTTGTCAGCTCCTCATGCCTATGTGACTGGTATCACACACCACGGCCTGCCCGAGGGCACCAGGTGCTTTTCCTTTTCTAAAAACTAGTTCCTTTTCGAATATCTCGATCTCTTTCTCAAAAGAACTGTAAAAAGAAGGGAAACAAATGTTTACAGATGCGGGTGAGTGAGTTTTGGGCCGAAGGACGAAGGACGGCGCCCACTTTACACAATGGAGGACGTTTATTCCACCTTGTTGAAGAACTGGATGTGGTTTGTTTAGATACAATGACATTAGAGACCGGCTGAAATCCGATTATACCGGCATAATTAGCGCGTCCTCTTTGTTTAGCCGTTCATCACTGGTTGATTACGTGCCAGTGTGGCTACTGAATACCGGCTGGTGGTCGCCATACCGCTTCTTTGACCATTACTAATAGGATTATATATCTTTATGGTGCGACCTGACAACCACCGCACTCCTCCGCGAAGCGTGCAGGAGTGTCCTCTGGTGTTTGATAAAAGAAAAATACATTTACAATCTTGTAGTTCCAAATAACCAGTGTAGTCATTTACTTCTGGAGTAGTCTCACAATATCACTTTTGATGTAATTATAACGAAAATCGTATGTTTGTCAGTTTTAAGAATGCAGTGGAATAATGTTACTTCTAAGGATTGTTAACCCCAGTTCTGAGATATAATATTGAAGTTCGAATAAGAATTAATTGTAAATTTTACATTGAATTCGTGTTCAGATAAGTCGTACTTCATCTATCTGGAGTAAACCCAAGTTCAAGAGTTTGTAAACTTTAACACGATTTCAGATATATTTACACTGACCAAATATTTTAAAAATAGTTTGGCCATGACTGTAGCAACCGAAGCAGTTGGAGTGATTTGCCATCATAATTATTACATTCACTGTGATTTATAGAATAATAGCACTGGCTAGATTGTGGTTACTGAGGCAGTTGGAGTGATTTTCCATCAAAATTATTTCGTTCACTGTGATTTATGGAATAATAGCAACGGCCAGATTGTGGCAACCGAAGCAGTTGGATTATTAAACCCCTATGACTTGTTTTTCAAGGTATTCATTGCTAAGCACACATAGTAAAATAAATTACCAAGTATTATGGGACATATTTAAAAAAAATAATGTTAGGTTATTTCCATAACTAAAAACATTGTATAGTCTTCATATACGGATCTGATCAATTCATCATCCTGACAAAAACTAGAGACTGAGATTTCTTAAAATACGTATACTGACTAAAGATTTTAAGCTTTCTAACTGTTTCTCTGGCTGATTTGTTCGATGTTAATTTGTAACTGTTATTACGGTAAATAATACAAAAAAAGACTGCTCGTATTTTATTACATTTTCTGTCGTCTCGTCTCTACTTCCTGTTCACAAGCAAGTTTTCATCAATATTTATTCTCAGCTGATCATTGATTGAGGAAATGCAGTAGTATATACTTGGATTGATCTTAGTTTAAACTCTACAACTTTTTATTTACACAAACCAACGGTAAATTTATATGATAAAATCTTGTGAAGATAACCCTCTTATCTCTAGTTATGTATTGTTATCTCGGCACCATTTCTTTTATATTGATTACTTAGATACACAGAGAAGAAAGAATCAGAGGTAGTATCTAATAGTGGACTGAACTTATGTCGAGTTCAGTGCACTATTTCTCCAGTTTGTCGTGGTAAAGGTAGAGCCAACAAGTCAGTCCCTCCTTTCATTCCTCCCAAATCCTCAAGGATAAACGTAGTAATTATAACTGCAGATTTATAAGGATGTACATTGATTGTAATCTATACAGGGTGTAACTGAAATACTTGGACAAACTTCAGGAGGTTGTTGCTGGGGTCAAAACAAATACAAATGTTCTATAAACATATTTTCTAATATGCCCTGTTTTCTGCCTGTCCGTCTGTGTTTTTTACATTATAATTTTTCCTCAGCAACCATAAAAGGTAGAGTGTTGACATTTGGCATATATTCTATACTAGTAATACTCTATTATAGAAAAAATTAAAAAAAGATTCGTCGTCAAATTTTAAAATGGAGGCTGGTTAAAAACTTTGGCATTAGCCTACATTCTATAAAAACTTCACCTTGTATAAAAAACACAAAAGTGATACGTTTTAGGTAATTTTACTATAAAACTAACGATAACTTATTTATTGAAAACAAACAAGAAATACATAATTTGTGTTATTTTCTTTAATCTAGTTACACTTGAAGAAACATTTCAAGTGTAACTAGATTAAAGAAAATACCAAAAATTATACGGTTCTTGTTTGTTTTCAATAAATAAGGTATCGTTAGTTTTATAATCCAATTTCATAAAATTTATTACCTTTGTGTGTTTATTTTTTATACAGGGTGAAGTTTTTATGGAATTTAACGTCAACCTTTTATGGTTGCTGAGAAAAAATTATATTGTAAAAAAACAGACGCACAGACAGACAGAAAACAGTGCATATTAGGACATATGTTTATAAAAACTGTTTGGTTTATTTTGACCTCAGGAACAACCTCCTGAAGTTTGTCCAAGTATTTCAGTTACACCCTGTATACAACTGCACTTAGGCGTTCGCTGCGGCAATAAGAAAGTGACCTTGTTTCTTTTTTTCTCATGTTAGAAATCACACGAGTTGTTTTAATGAGAGTTTCCATATTTTGTTACATCCATTTTAATTGTTACACACCACGATTAAGTATATTTATCGAATTTATGCATACCCGAGTTTGAAGGTTATTTACAGAGAAACGAACAGGCATATGAAAACAATTATTTGAGAGAAACAGTAATTATTGTCTTTCTCGTTTAATTATACAATAAATGGATTAATTTATTATTAGTTAAAATAATTTGTATACTAGTTGTTTTAAATATTTTTCTCTGTGCACCAATTTTACATTTTTATTATTCAAAGTCCCGATTAGTGTATCGAATTTATATTTTATTACGTGGTTGACAGAAATGTTTCCTATTAGTTTTATAAATTTCAAAATTTTAACTTTTTAAGAAAAAAAGTTCTTATCAATTTTCTAAAACAACGTTCTCTTACCATCTCTAGAGGTTGTACAATCCTTATGATATTTATCGTTACAATATATTGCTCGAATATATGTGTAAGTAAATGCAGTGATTTTAAACTGCTCAATTTAAAATCACTACGCAAACTAGTTAAAATTGCTCTATTTTTTGTTCCAACTAAGATAAAAATTGTTTAAACCAATAATAAAATTAAAAAATAAATATGTCATAACGTACAATTAAACGATAAAAGTGACGGTGTGATTAAATGTTCAAAGACCTCTTAGTTTCTTAGTAAACGACCTTCAAATTCGGATACACATAATTTCTGCACCCGAATCAGCCCTTACGATAAGAGAGGCAGGTCCTTTAACACATTATAAATGCAAAACAATTCATGAGGTGCAGATCTTAATTGTTGTAAATTATGGTTATTAGCACACGTGAAGTGCACGATGGCCTCTTGCTAGCCTATTGGTTAGGGGGACGCGACAAAGTGTCCCAACGACGAACTGAGCCAGTTTATTTGGGACAGATTGTCGTTGGGACACTTTGTCCGCACCATGCAAAATCACAAGGTGGCCCAGGTTGTCCTTTCGTGAAAGGACAAACTGGACCTCATTCTTGAGTGGTACAGGTTGTCGTTGGGTCACTTTGTCCTCTATGTGCTAAAATCAGAAATGGTTTTTTTTTTAGAGTGGCTCACTTTTTCCTTGCGCGTAAGAACACTCAAAGGTCCTTGGTTTTTGCCAATGACTGTATTGTAATAACAATAAATCTGGGTTTGGTTTTTGAAGCTTAAAATCTTTTGACCACTTTAATGTCATTCATACAGTTTACCGTGTAGTGTTTAGTACACATTTATGTAAAATTCATTATCACAAATCACAAGCTACACAATGACATTTTTTTAAATACGAGTTCATTCATGTATAACCGACTATTAATAGTTTTTGAAACTGAAGCAGCAAACGTTTGCTTATCGTAAATGATACACTCGTATATTTATATGTTTCTTTTGGTAACTTCTCTAATAGGAATACATTTATTTAGTTGTATAGTAATATTAATAACATATTACTACTAATGTTTTAATATTAAATAGATTTTATATTTACATTCATCTAGGTCCCTTACTGACTACTGGTAACAAGTAATACAATTTACATTTAGTTTAATATAAACAACAAACATGTTGTAACTTGTGTGCACGCGTACGTAAGTGTATTTACGTACGCAAACTATGTTTCCTTATTTATTTATTCTTCAAGATCGTCAAGATATGGATGGAAAGGAATGTTATCTACTAAATATTTTGTTTAAAAAAATAATATTTTTGAAATAAATAAGAGTTACATTTTATTTTATATTGTAAAAAATTAGGTATACTTTAATTATCGTAAAGTTCATTTTATCCTATTTTGAATAAAACTGTATTTTTCTTAAAACTAGCTTTTTAATTGTTTTACAGCTACAAATGGAAATAAAATTACAAATTAATGTTATATGTTTCTAAATAAATACTGAACTTTACAACTGTTATAACTAAATAAACCAAACCAATGAAAAAATTCAACTTTTAAAAGGTGTTACACTTTATATTTAACCCTGCTAAATATATTTCTAGCAATCAATACGTCAGCAGATAGATATGGATGGTCAAGTGTAGGAACCAACCCATGGATGTGTATGAGTTTTCTAGAAATATCCAGTATTATGCTACAGGAAAATATATTTCTACTGGTTTTCGTCTTCTCTCCTGTTTTATATTCTTCAAAGCTCTCAAGAAATAATCGAGTTGGTAAATTTTTCCAACTGTAGCACATTAAGCCTAATCGGAATGTATAATAGGTGTCTTCCTAAAAGAGAACAGTCCTATAAGCGAACATAAGTATTAAATTTTAAGAGACTTTAATTCTGTTTACTTTCTTAATCTATGACATTTAGAGTTAGATGAAAGTCAACGCTCATTTGAATAATAGCATGACTATAAATAGCATAAGTTATCATATAAAATAAAAATAATAGCCTATACAGCGCAAAAAAAAGTGGTATTAGCCTACATTTTCTCCGCTCTTATATACATGTTCTTTTAATCAGTTAATGTTTAGATTAACGAATAATTACCTTATTAATTGTGTTATTTTATTTATTATTTGAATACCTTATGGATTACGTTGCTTGTACATTCCTTACAGTCACATTTAAAACGTAAAATGGTTCAGTTTGTCTTTTCCTGACATAGACAACCAGGGCCACATTCTGGAGTGGTTCAGTTTGTCGTTGGGACACTTTGTCCGCAGCGTGCAACATGCCAAGGTGGCCCAGGTTGTTTTTTCACGAACGGACAAACTGGACCACATTCCTAAGTGGTTCAATTTGTCTTTGGGTCACTTTGTCTTGGGCTCACTTTGATCTCACTGGATTTTAGAAGATGATCCTGGTTGTCGTTGGAACACTTTGTCCGCGTCCCGTGGTTAGCACGTCTGCTTCATATGCAGAGGGTCACGGTTCAAATCCCGAGAGGTCCACTTTTTCTTGATGGGTTTCTTTTTCGTTTAATTTTCTTGATGGGTTTGGACCGTTGTCCCTCAACAATTTATGTACACAAAGTAAAAATGCGTAGGTAAAATGACAAAAAAGGCAAAGTGGTTTTACCCATCCCACCTGCTCATATACGAGGATTGGTATTGCTGCAGATACACAAAGTGCCGTCAATTCACGTGTGATCGAAGTTATGCCCCTACAGGGTTAGTAAAAATGCTGGATATGGTTTAAAAATTTTATTATTAATAGACCTAGAGGATTAAAACTTTATAAATTAAATTGGGAGCTGAAAACCTTTTTTAACATCCTTATTGACTTCCTACCTTCGATGGGGATGGCCCACAAGGAGTCAGTAGATAATTTTAAATGTAAGCATAGGTCGATATGTACGTAACTTTAAGGTGCTGGTCAAGTAAAGAAGAATGCCGTAAACTGCATTCAAAAGAATCTTTCATTATAAAATTACGGTTGTGCAAAGACTTTTTAAACAGGCTTTAAAATTCAGTTTAATTTCAATACTTTAAAGTTGCTCTGAGTAGTTTGTAACCATATGAACATAAAATTACTTACTATGAATGTTATAGCATTGCCTGAAATTGTTACAACCAAGAAATAACAAACGCCTCATTCATAAAGAGATCATTTTGGATCATATGTTTTCTTTTGTTATGACTACATAATTTTGAATTTCCTATCTAAAAAACTCAAAACAATAAATAAAAGGTTAAATTAAACTAATTACAGCAATTTCCATATTTTTAAGTTGAATATTATAGCATATATAAAAAAATATTTGCATAACCACAATTTTTTAATGAATTATCCCTTTGAAGTGCAGTTTACGGCATTCTTATTTGCCTGACCAGTACTTTAAACGATGTGCATATCGACCTATGCTTACATTTAAAATTATATACTGACTCCTTGTGGGCCGTCCTCAATTGGAGGTAGAGAGTCAGTAAGAACGTTAAAAATATAGTTTCCAATTTAAAGTTTTAAAGTTTTAATCCTGTAACCAAATTGATAGTAAATATATTAAACCGTCTCCAAACTTTTTAACAGGAATTAACTTGTGATGTAAAGAGTGCGTTCACTGTCACTATGGTACTGGCAATTCCAACCCGCCCATACACGTCAAGTCGTAGTGACCCACCCACCCGCCCATACACGTACAGTGGTAGTAATAAAACTTTACAAACTATATTGGGAGCTGAAAACCAACTTTTTAACGTTATTACTGAATCTTTACCTCCGATGGGAGACGGCACGAAAGCAGAATGAACTTCCCACCATGTCCTACAGAGACCATCAAGGTTCAAGTGTAGGGAGGGTGGCTGGGATTATCTGTTAAAAGCTGCGTATTTGTATTAATGTTCGTTTTAGACTCAAAGTAACTATGCCGTCGATCGCATTGAGTCCGGATGGCATCTGGCTAAATGGCCCTCTACGGTTGCCGCCATTCACTAGCGACAAATGAACGAGAAATGTGATATGTTTGGGATAACATTTGTACAAAGGCGACCCCACCGAGTTGTGCCCCACCCTGCATCAATGGAAATACAGTAGTCACTGGAGTCCGTACTCCTGCCCTCCGCAACATTCGGTGCACGATCACAAACTAGCTGGGACCCCTGCAGATTCCATATGCCAAACCGCCAATCACCTCGTTCTTTGTTGGTCTTCGATCAAGGGCTATCCTGGACCTCATTCTCACTTTCTGGTTTCTTCCTGCTACTATAGTGAGGCAGTGCCAATAACATTGGTCTTATATTTGTATGAAATAAATACTCAAGACTGTAGTTTCGTTCTTATTTTCAACATTATAGATGATAGAATGTACTAGAAATATTTACCCAAAATTTATTCAGTAAGTTTTACCACGTTTAACACAAAATAAAGTACCATAGATTCATCCATTGACAAATAAGTTGGACACTAATTGCAAAACAATCTTCCAGTGCATAGCAAAACAGAGTACCAGCCACGGTCTAGCCCCCACAAAGCTAAAATAATAACTATAATAAAAATAAAAAAAATAAATAAATAAAAAAAACGCAACCGAAGCCTAACCCAAAAGCTGAATGAACTGCCAAAAGAACCATATTAACCGAAATAAAACGAAATACAGTACTCACTATCACCTACCCTCCAAAGCAATTCTAACCTGACCAATCCTACAAAATAAAATTATACCCACCGAAGATTACCCGTTAAAAACAGAATGAATCTCCTAGTCTGCCAAAGTAGAACAAACTACCCACCGAGGCCTACCCCCAAAGGAGAATGAACTACCACAAGCCCCCCTCCCCGAGCAGAACAAACTACCCACTGAGGCCTACCCCCTAAGGAGAATGAACTATCAACTATAAAAAGTACCCCCTCCACAAGCTGAAATAAAACTACCCATTGAGGCCTACCCCCAAAGTAGAATGAACTACCAAAAGCCCCCCCCCCCAGTATAACAAACTACCCACTGAGGCTTACCCCCAAATTAGAATGAGACTCTCCCCCCGAGCAGAACAAAAACTACCCACGAGGCACACCCCCAAAGTAGAATGCCCCAAACTACCAAAATCCCCCTCCCCCCAGAAGATCAAACTATCAACTGATACCTACCTCCAAAGGAGAATGAACTACCAAAAGCCCCCCAGGGCAGAAAAAACAACCCACGAAGACCTACCCTTAAAGTAGAATGAACCTACCCTTACTTCATTGGCTCCCTCTCCCCCCTTAGAACGAAATACCCACCTAAAGCAGAACGAACTACCTACAGAGGCCTACCCATTAAAGCAGAACGAACTACCCAACGTAACCTATCCATTACCCCCAAAGGATAATGATCTACCCCACCCCCTAGAGAAGAACGAAATACCCACCGTGGCCTACCTTCCAAGGCAGAATGAACTTCCCGCCATGTCCTATCCCCCTCCAAGCAAAATGAATTATCTACCACCAGTGCTTACTCCTTAGGTTTCCGCACTGCGAAATCAGAGTACGACTTCCTCCAGGCTTGGGATTGAGTGATTAAGCATATTTCACAATCTGCTGGAAGTAAATTCTTTACTGTAAGTTATGTGCAATGAAGCCGCATAATTTAAGTTAATAAGCCTTTATGTTCATATATACATAAATCGTATGACTTTCAATTCCAGTTACCAAAATGAAAGGAACAAATAAGCATTGAAAATATCCACAGGAAATAAAATATACAGTACAGAGTCGTAGTGTTTAAATATAGCTCTTTAGTCACAGAGCTAAGTCCAAGTTTTGCAACAAGTCAACACCTTCTGCTACGATTTAATTAAGAAGACCAGCTAATATGAGAGAATTAAGAAGACCAGCTAATCTGAGAGAGTTAAGAAGACCAGCTAATCTGAGAGATTTAAGAAGACCAGCTAATATGAGAGAATTAAGAAGACCAGCTAATATGAGAGAATTAAGAAGACCAGCTAATCTGAGAGAGTTAAGAAGACCAGCTAATCTGAGAGAATTAAGAAGACCAGCTAATCTGAGAGAATTGAGAAGACCTGCTAATCTGAGAGATTTAAGAAGACCAGCTAATATGAGAGAATTAAGAAGACCAGCTAATCTGAGAGAATTGAGAAGACCAGCTAATCTGAGAGAGTTAAGAAGACCAGCTAATCTGAGAGATTTAAGAAGACCAGCTAATATGAGAGAATTAAGAAGACCAGCTAATATGAGAGAATTAAGAAGACCAGCTAATCTGAGAGAATTGAGAAGACCAGCTAATCTGAGAGAGTTAAGAAGACCAGCTAATCTGAGAGAATTGAGAAGACCAGCTAATCTGAGAGAGTTAAGAAGACCAGCTAATCTGAGAGATTTAAGAAGACCAGCTAATATGAGAGATTTAAGAAGACCAGCTAATCTGAGAGAATTAAGAAGACCAGCTAATCTGAGAGAATTGAGAAGACCAGCTAATCTGAGAGAGTTAAGAAGACCAGCTAATCTGAGAGATTTAAGAAGACCAGCTAATATGAGAGAATTAAGAAGACCAGCTAATATGAGAGAATTAAGAAGACCAGCTAATCTGAGAGAATTAAGAAGACCAGCTAATATGAGAGAATTAAGAAGACCAGCTAATCTGAGAGAGTTAAGAAGACCAGCTAATCTGAGAGAATTAAGAAGACCAGCTAATCTGAGAGAATTGAGAAGACCTGCTAATCTGAGAGATTTAAGAAGACCAGCTAATATGAGAGAATTAAGAAGACCAGCTAATATGAGAGAATTAAGAAGACCAGCTAATCTGAGAGAATTGAGAAGACCAGCTAATCTGAGAGAGTTAAGAAGACCAGCTAATCTGAGAGAATTGAGAAGACCAGCTAATCTGAGAGAGTTAAGAAGACCAGCTAATCTGAGAGATTTAAGAAGACCAGCTAATATGAGAGATTTAAGAAGACCAGCTAATCTGAGAGAATTAAGAAGACCAGCTAATCTGAGAGAATTGAGAAGACCAGCTAATCTGAGAGAGTTAAGAAGACCAGCTAATCTGAGAGATTTAAGAAGACCAGCTAATATGAGAGAATTAAGAAGACCAGCTAATATGAGAGAATTAAGAAGACCAGCTAATCTGAGAGAATTAAGAAGACCAGCTAATATGAGAGAATTAAGAAGACCAGCTAATCTGAGAGAGTTAAGAAGACCAGCTAATCTGAGAGAATTAAGAAGACCAGCTAATCTGAGAGAATTGAGAAGACCTGCTAATCTGAGAGATTTAAGAAGACCAGCTAATATGAGAGAATTAAGAAGACCAGCTAATATGAGAGAATTAAGAAGACCAGCTAATCTGAGAGAGTTAAGAAGACCAGCTAATCTGAGAGAATTAAGAAGACCAGCTAATCTGAGAGAATTGAGAAGACCTGCTAATCTGAGAGATTTAAGAAGACCAGCTAATATGAGAGAATTAAGAAGACCAGCTAATCTGAGAGAATTGAGAAGACCAGCTAATCTGAGAGAGTTAAGAAGACCAGCTAATCTGAGAGATTTAAGAAGACCAGCTAATATGAGAGAATTAAGAAGACCAGCTAATATGAGAGAATTAAGAAGACCAGCTAATCTGAGAGAATTGAGAAGACCAGCTAATCTGAGAGAGTTAAGAAGACCAGCTAATCTGAGAGAATTGAGAAGACCAGCTAATCTGAGAGAGTTAAGAAGACCAGCTAATCTGAGAGATTTAAGAAGACCAGCTAATATGAGAGATTTAAGAAGACCAGCTAATCTGAGAGAATTAAGAAGACCAGCTAATCTGAGAGAATTGAGAAGACCAGCTAATCTGAGAGAGTTAAGAAGACCAGCTAATCTGAGAGATTTAAGAAGACCAGCTAATATGAGAGAATTAAGAAGACCAGCTAATATGAGAGAATTAAGAAGACCAGCTAATCTGAGAGAATTAAGAAGACCAGCTAATATGAGAGAATTAAGAAGACCAGCTAATCTGAGAGAGTTAAGAAGACCAGCTAATCTGAGAGAATTAAGAAGACCAGCTAATCTGAGAGAATTGAGAAGACCTGCTAATCTGAGAGATTTAAGAAGACCAGCTAATATGAGAGAATTAAGAAGACCAGCTAATCCGAGAGAATTAAGACCAGATAATCTGAGAGAATTAAGACCAGCTAATCTGAGAGAATTAAGAAGACCAGCTAATCTGAGAGAATTAAGAAGACCAGCTAATCTGAGAGAATTGAGAAGACCAGCTAATCTGAGAGAATTGAGAAGACCAGCTAATATGAGAGATTTAAGAAGACCAGCTAATCCGAGAGAATTAAGAAGACCAGCTAATCCGAGAGAATTAAGAAGACCAGCTAATCCGAGAGAATTAAGACCAGCTAATCTGACAGAATTAAGAAGACCAGCTAATCTGAAAGAATTATGAAGACCCTGAAAGAAGCGGAAAGAGATCATTAATTACGATGTGATGCATAGTTTGAATTTCGACTCTGCGATCACATTATTGATCATACACCATTCCCTACTTATATTTCCAGAAATTGCATCTTCCGCCATCCGCGCCGAAGCAATTCGACATAGTCAATTCCACCGACGCCAGTCGTAGAATCTAATAAAATAAAATTGTTTTGGCAATTAAACATATCTTCTTGGGGGAAAAAATGCGTTTGATATTAAATCGGGATCTAGTCGGTTTTCATATATATGTCATCCAGCACGTTGTGGGATATCTTACAAAATGTGGAAATTCGAAGTACTGTAAATACGATCTTTTTAAAGTCTCTGAGTAGTACGTATTTGTTTCAATCCGGAGGAGCTGTGTTGCACAGCACAGAGAGATCACCCTGAGGGAATCACTGATCGCCTTTTTAGTTGGACACCAACCTTTCGTACATTGTGAACTGTAAAGCCTCACGGCAGCACACTATTCAGCAGTAGAGTAAACCAGGGTCAATATTCACTTACTTTGGATGCTCATTGTGTTTCAGCCCAACATCATCGAAAAAACGTTACATTTTTTATTAGCTGGTCTATTAGTCAGGTATGTTACTTCTGTCTTTGTTGGCTTGGGCTTTAGCTTCCAGGGTCTAAAATAATTATTTAGCCAGATTAAATCAAATGTTTGTGTTTTGTCTGTTTTTGGTATGTCCTTGTATTAAGTTGCGAGAATAATATCATCTGCGCATATGAATTTTCTAGACTGTATGGTGGGAGTGTCGGCAGTTTATAGATGGAATAAAAGAGGAGCAAGAATAGAGATTTGTAACAGTCCATCATTAATGTGCCTAAAAGAACTTTCAATACGACTCAGAAAAACTTAAATTAACTTGTTACTGAGGATAGAATTCAGAAATTGCAACAGTTGAGGATGAGTTGTAAAATGTTACGTAATGGGCCCTTTCTCCAGACTGAGTCATAGGCTGCTTAAATATCAACAAATGTTTCTGATGTTCTCTTTTTATTTTGAAACCTATTCTCAATTAAATATATCAAAGAGAATATCTGGTTGCAGCAATTTTGATCAGATTTGAACCCAGTTCAACAAGTTTGAACAGTTTGATCAGTTTAAGTATTCAACAAGGATGCTCTTATTGAGAATAAGAGGTACTCTGTTTTAAATCAGACTCTCTAGCAACTTATATCAGATACCTAAAAGACCTATGGGTTGGTAGGTTTCGGCTAATTATTGTTATTTATCTAGCTTCAGAACAGCTATTATGGCATTAAATATTATCAGAAGCCAATGTTTTACTTTCGTACCAGTTTTACTTTTATCATCATGCTTCAGTGCATGGTTTTTATCTCATCAATGGCAAGCTTTACGTAAACTCGTTGCTTCACAATAAACTCTATGCCCAACAGCCTCCACTAGTCTATACCCAGGGATATTGCCTATTGCACTACTTTTTTGTTTTTCAAAGTGTGGTGTCTCTTAGAGTGCGTTTTCACTGAAGACTACTTTGCACAGTTCTTCGGTATTTAAATGACACATATTGAAACAGAGCCTATATCTTTATAATTTTGCTGGCCCTGAGAAGATAAAATTTTTTGGTTGGCAGCTTGCATAGCTGGAGGATCACTTAAGTGACAATTCAGCTTCCAAAATCTTCATTCATTTAGCACCACCCAGGGTATTGCTTAAGGATTGCTGCAGACGCGAACATCATTCTCCAATGATTTTTAAATTAATACTAATTTCAAGTCTTAAATATTTCATTAATTATAACTTTTGACCGTCTAATATTAAGTAGATTTCTCTTTCAAGTAAAACAATCAGTTATTATTTGTCTTTTAATAGTAAAAATGTACAGTTGTGTCAAAATGCACTTTTTAAGCTGAATATATCTTCTAAAGTGTTTTAAAAATACGTTATTGAGCTAATCAGCTAATGATTTAAATATAAGAATAGTAAATTTATGGGTAATATACTGAATATAATATACCTAGCGTACGTATTAATGATAATTTATGGGTAATATACTGAATATAATATACCTAGCGTACGTATTAATGATAATTTATGGGTAATATACTGAATATAATATACCTAGCGTACGTATTAATGATAATTTATGGGTAATATACTGAATATAATATACCTAGCGTACGTATTAATGATAATTTATGGGTAATATACTGAATATAATATACCTAGCGTACGTATTAATGATAATTTATGGGTAATATACTGAATATAATATACCTAGCGTACGTATTAATGATAATTTATGGGTAATATACTGAATATAATATACCTAGCGTACGTATTAATGATAATTTATGGGTAATATACTGAATATAATATACCTAGCGTACGTATTAATGATAATTTATGGGTAATATACTGAATATAATATACCTAGCGTACGTATTAATGATAATTTATGGGTAATATACTGAATATAATATACCTAGCGTACGTATTAATGATAATTTATGGGTAATATACTGAATATAATATACCTAGCGTACGTATTAATGATAATTTATGGGTAATATACTGAATATAATATACCTAGCGTACGTATTAATGATAATTTATGGGTAATATACTGAATATAATATACCTAGCGTACGTATTAATGATAATTTATGGGTAATATACTGAATATAATATACCTAGCGTACGTATTAATGATAATTTATGGGTAATATACTGAATATAATATACCTAGCGTACGTATTAATGATAATTTATGGGTAATATACTGAATATAATATACCTAGCGTACGTATTAATGATAATTTATGGGTAATATACTGAATATAATATACCTAGCGTACGTATTAATGATAATTTATGGGTAATATACTGAATATAATATACCTAGCGTACGTATTAATGATAATTTATGGGTAATATACTGAATATAATATACCTAGCGTACGTATTAATGATAATTTATGGGTAATATACTGAATATAATATACCTAGCGTACGTATTAATGATAATTTATGGGTAATATACTGAATATAATATACCTAGCGTACGTATTAATGATAATTTATGGGTAATATACTGAATATAATATACCTAGCGTACGTATTAATGATAATTTATGGGTAATATACTGAATATAATATACCTAGCGTACGTATTAATGATAATTTATGGGTAATATACTGAATATAATATACCTAGCGTACGTATTAATGATAATTTATGGGTAATATACTGAATATAATATACCTAGCGTACGTATTAATGATAATTTATGGGTAATATACTGAATATAATATACCTAGCGTACGTATTAATGATAATTTATGGGTAATATACTGAATATAATATACCTAGCGTACGTATTAATGATAATTTATGGGTAATATACTGAATATAATATACCTAGCGTACGTATTAATGATAATTTATGGGTAATATACTGAATATAATATACCTAGCGTACGTATTAATGATAATTTATGGGTAATATACTGAATATAATATACCTAGCGTACGTATTAATGATAATTTATGGGTAATATACTGAATATAATATACCTAGCGTACGTATTAATGATAATTTCAACTCTTTTATTACTACCGTAAACACTGATTTCCAAAATTTACAAAGAAAATCTTTGAATAGCATATTTATCAAAATTTCTCATAAATGATCTAAATTTCAATCTACAAATTATATCTACTAAAGAAAGTGGGTGTAGTGTGGGTGATCGTAGTTTTGTGTGAAATTACATTTTTAATCGTGAGAAAAGAACTTACATGTGGTTTAAATCTCAACAATTATAAATTTGTGTATAAATTCCTAGTACATTACGTGAATACAAATAAACAAGATCACAGTTTAAATACAGTACGAGTAGAAATATCTGGATGTACGCGCGTTTGTGTCTCTCAGCTGTCCACTCGACAGATTTGTCTACATCTAGTTGTGATTAAAGAAGTTTCATTTAAGTATTCATAAACTACGTTGATTAAAAATAACCACATCACCTTAATTGAACATTTTATGACTACATAATTTTAGATCACATTCATTACAACTAATGACATGTAAATAACTTTGACTAAAATGACCATAACTACAAAGTTACCTTCACAATTCTTCACAAACTGATGTGATTACTTATTTCTGTTCCACCTTGAATAACTACTGTTACATCTATGTATCATTATTATTTTTATTATTAGTATTATTTTGCACTTTAATTAAAATTGTTGTAACTTTACATTAATTTGTCATCTTTGTGAAACTGTTAGGATAACTAATTTCTCTATAATATATATTGAAACTGTTACAAATAAGTATTTCTCTATCATCATAATTAAAATTGCTGTACTTGTATATTTATGTATCACCTTAATGAAAATATTACAAATAAGTATTTCTCTATCATCATAATTAAAATTGCTATACCTGTATATATAGCAATTAAAATATCACTTTAATGAAACTGTTACAAATATGTATTTCTCTATCATCATAATTAAAATTGCTGTACCTGTATATTAATATATCACCTTGAATAAAACTGTTCCAAAAATATGTCTTTATCATGTTAATTAAAAATGCTGTACCAATGTATTGATGCATAATCTAGAATAGAGCTGTTGCAAGAAAATATTTCTTCAGCATTTTAATTAAAATTGCTGTACATAGGTATATCAGCCGTATATTACCTTGTATATCACTTGTATATCACCTGTATATCGCCTTGTATATCACCTGTATATAACTAGTATATCACCTTATATATCACCTTGTATATCACCTGTATATCAACTTGTATATCACCTGTATACAACTTGTATATCACATTATATCACAAAGTTATGTATATCACTTTGTATATCAAATGTATATCATCAGTATATTACCTTGTATGTCACCTGTATACCTGTATATACCTGTGTAATAAATCGTAGTTTATTTTAACATACAGCAATTGCACACATTAAAACTACCCATTCTTTCATTTAATATTGGTTGTCCCCCTGATGTGATGAAAAATTAATAGATGTTTCTAAAAGTACATTTTTTTTGTGTAGGATTGATATTTTATGTTTGAATTCATAATATTTAATGGTTAAGAATATAATCCTATCACCAGACTTTTTAGACACCTGAAAATACAGGTATATACACATGTTCTGCTATGATTCTATTTTAAACTATTGCCTTGTAGTTTTTAAGCATCTAATTTGTATAGTTATTTCAATTTCACCCACTTGCTCAAAATATGGGTTAGTATTGATAATTTTAATGTTAGAAATTTACTAGTTGACTCTGGACAGTTTAAAGGTAATTTAAAATGTTTAGCAGGTTCTCGTTTTCATTTTCAAGGCAAGGAATGTGAGGTTGGTATATGGTTAGATTTATTTTGAATGTAATGAAGAAGATTCTCGTGTTTTTCTAAGTTTTCTACATTCTAAAGTTAGCAACTTTCATGTTTTCATTTAATCTGTCTAATTAATTTAGACGTTTCTTTTATTATTGGAATGATTGTAAGATGATTGTAAGAATGATTGTACGTGTGTTAAGTTTTTTTACATTCCAGCAACTACACAGTCATTGTTCCACTATGGTGTTTCTGTCTTTTACTACCAGCAACTACACAGTCATTGTTCCACTATGGTGTTTCTGTCTTTTACTATTCCAGCAACTGCACAGTCATTGTTCCACTATGGTGTTTCTGTCTTTTACTATTCCAGCAACTGCACAGTCATTGTTCCACTATGGTGTTTCTGTCTTTTACTATTCCAGCAACTACAAAGTCATTGTTTCACTATGGTGTTTCTGTCTTTTACTATTCCAGCAACTACACAGTCATTGTTCCACTATGGTGTTTCTGTCTTTTACTATTCCAGCAACTACACAGTAATTGTTCCACTATGGTGTTTCTGTCTTTTACTATTCCAGCAACTACACAGTCATTGTTCCACCATAGTGTATCTATCTTTTACTATTCCAGCAACTACAGAGTCATTGCTCCACCATGGTGTTTCTGTCTTTTACTATTCCAGCAACTACACAGTCATTGTTCCACTATGGTGTTTCTGTCTTTTACTATTCCAGCAACTACACAGTCATCGTCCCACCATAGTGTTTCTGTCTTTTACTATTCCAGCAACTACACAGTCATTGTTCCACCATGGTGTTTCTGTCTTTTACTATTCCAGCAACTACACAGTCATCGTCCCACCATAGTGTATCTGTCTTTTACTATTCCAGCAACTACACAGTCATTGTTCCACCATGGTGTTTCTGTCTTTTACTATTCCAGCAACTACACAGTCATTGTTCCACCATGGTGTTTATGTCTTTTTTGTTATAGGATTAACTTTTTAGCTGTTGTCTTTTAGTTCTTGCCAATGTTTGAGCTCTTATGTACTTTAGCAAACGTTAGTTGTAATAGTTTTAATCATGGTACTCTTTATGTATGTACTAAGTTGTTACAGTTTTAAACAAGGCATAAAATTTAAGCAAATATATCCTTACTCAGTACAGTCATTTTAATACAGTTGAAGTTAAAATACATATTTGAACTTGGCAGTTACATTTTTCACTAAAGTACTCTTCCAATATTCAATTACAGCACTTTCAATCAATCCTATTTGAAGGTGTTTCAATCAATCCTAGGCGCCAGTCTTTCAAATTAATATGTAGAAATTGTTATCTTTTGTGAAAAGTTAGCAAGGTGCATTTTACAAATAAATATAAAGGTATTTTAATCAAGGCAATACAGAAATATTTAGATATTAGAGTATTAATAAGTGCTCTTTAAATATTAAAACATGGTAGTTTTAATAAATTGATATAAAAATACTTATTATAATAGGCACAAGACTGTATAAAAATAATCTGATAGATCAGTTATCGTCGAGTTCATTTACTAAAAAACAAAATCCATCCAGTTTATGTATCATGTGATTATTTATGCTAGAGAATTAAATTGATCTAATTAATGTTTTACGCATTTACTCCTGAGAAAAGCAACAGAAAATAGTTGCTTATTTTTCTTGACAATAATTTCATAATAACTTACTTGGCCTTGGTGTTAATTCTCTGAAGAATTCAATATATATAGATATAAAAAGTGTTTGAACTGTTTGTGGTTTGTAAAATGACATTTTTGACAGGTTGTTTACATTTATTTGTTTGATTAATTTATATGAAGAAGTTGGTCTTATATTAAAATTTGGTTAAATGCTTATACTCTACCACAAATACTTTACCACGATGACGTTTGGTAACATTGGTTCTAGAGCAAATATGACAACATACTTAGATTTGTAAATAAATTTCTTACAATTTTGATCTGATAGTAATTTTTCTTTTTAATATTAATAATAACCACGCATATATTCATACATCAAGAGCGGTAAAAAAATAAATAAATAAAAATAAAAACAGTGCAGAAAGGATTTAGGTCTGTATGTTTCAGGTTCATCTTCATTTCCAGGGAACGTTTTAATGTTTTTGAGCAGTTTTTCGTTCTGTTTGCGCCACTAAGTTCTTTTTGATCATAGGCGACGAAAGTCTACTTTACGCTGTTAATTCCCAAACAACTAAAACTCTGTCAATACATCCGTTTTAAATTTAAGTGCAAACCGCTGTTACCATATCGACGCATTCCTCAGTAGTTATGGAATACATATTTCAAGCCACCTCTGCTAATTGGTCTGGTTTTTTATAAGAACTCGTTTCGTGAACTTCAGATCGACCATAGGAGTGATCCATTAGTTAATTAATTAGAATAAGAGGCGCCTTTAGGCAAATCAGGTATGATTTTATGTGTTTTAGTGATATGTAAATGAGTGCAACTAGTCTGGTTTACTAATTATTAAGCCTGTAAGTGCTTTACAGTTCCTAAGAAGGCAACTTTCGCTCTCTCATTAGTTAAGTTTGTACAGTAGTAACATTGGCTTATTATTATTAAGTTGAAAATTAAGTTTGTTATATTTTTTTATTTCTTAATATAATATTCTGAGGAACAGTCGACCTTAGTTAGTAACATCTACTACACTAGTTCATCTACACTCATCACACTCATTCGCCCCTCATATTTGTCCTTATCTTGAGGATCGGCGTCTTAATAATGAATAATGAAATTACATATCAGTTTACAATTATCCACATGACAAAATTAGTCTTAGAGTTATCGGCTCATTAAAATACTCCTATATACAAGAAGAATTATTTACTAATTAATTAAATTGTGTATAATAAGAGAAAAAAGTAAATGGCAAGCAAAATGAACTAATTTTTAACTGTGTGTGAATTAAATTGATTTCAATTGTTTAAAAATAAATATAAATTAGATTTAATATAAATTTTATTAACACTAGAAAGGAAATATATAATAATAGTAACAACAATAATAAAAAAATCAGTTATCTTACAAAAAAAAAAAAAGAAAACTATTTTTATTTTTACGATGACGTATTAAAGTGATATATTAGTCTCACGTGAAAAGTAAGTTATAACATAAAATCCTGAAAATCAATTCCCGATATCTTTGTCTTTTAATATATACAAAAGTAACTCCTTCAAGATTCATCAATGTTCTGTTAGACATTCAACTGACAACCGAGTAACGA
The DNA here is from genome assembly GCA_035578905.1 of Stictocephala bisonia. Taxonomy (NCBI): domain Eukaryota; kingdom Metazoa; phylum Arthropoda; class Insecta; order Hemiptera; family Membracidae; genus Stictocephala; species Stictocephala bisonia. The sequence continues at coordinate 3,334,637 of JAQJVL010000035.1, read as the reverse complement.
AACTCTATATTCATATTTCAAACATCTCACTCCATCAAAAAAAATCTTGCACTAAATTAAGTCTTTTTTGTTTGAAATATATGTCTTATATGAAATATATTCAACTGACAACCGAGTAACGAAACTCTATATTCATATTTCAAACATCTCACTCCATCAAAAAAATCTTGCACTAAATTAAGTCTTTTTTGTTTGAAATATATGTCTTCAAGATTCCCTTAATCTTACAGTAAATTATGTTCATCCATGTTTAATAGGGCCTAATATTTACTCCAATTTTTATATCGTAAGTTGTCAATTATTTTATTATATTTCATCAATTAACACGCGTTATTACCCTGATTAAAAGAATTCAAAACACACATTTCAAGATAGATGCTACAAAAAATTTCCAATATAATAACGTCTTATTATTGCTGAATGTTAATTTCATTAATTCCTATTTACTTTGTGACATTTAACAGCGTTATATATGTATTTAGACTTTTTTAAGCTAAAATAATCCCAACATTCAAAACTGTAAGCAGTAAGCTGTGCCTTATACCAGAGTTTCTTAATGTTTTACTAGTTGTTTAACCCATACCAATTTTTTTTGAATAAATTGTTCCCCTTGACTATATTCTAATTCCTAAAAAATGTTTAAGTCACTAGAATCTGAATAGATTTATAAGAAACCAAAATGTTGATAAACTAAAATATAAACAAAACTTAGTGACGATCAAGTAAAATACTACAATGCAGTTATATATAGTATTCTTTCAAACTTCAAATATGTAAATCGTAAACCTTAGATTTGTAAACCCTCCAACATTTTTACGAACCCCCACGCGTACCCCATTTTGAGAGCCACTGCCTACTACTACTAATAATAATTTTGGTTTATGGATATTTTAAAATATCTTAAGAGTAAGGAAACTATTTATACATAAAGACTTTAGTTTATTGTGATAAATAAATACATCCAATTTAATAATACAAACAATGAGAAACATAGTGTATTATTAAATACTCTATGTATTATTAAAAACTGACGTTTTCGAGTCTCTATGGTCTCGAAAATGTCAGACGCAAATATTTGTTGACAACATAAAAATCTTCAAGAGTAAATGCATTCCTTCATGGATGGTTAGTAGTTGACTGATAGTCCTGCAATATTGCTATTATTATTATTATTTATTTGTTGTTAGAATCTAGCTATTATTGAGTCCTTAAATTGTCTTATCTTTATATTTGTTAATTACTCATGTTTATGTTCGTTATTTAATTATTATTATATTTGTTATTTATTCTATTTTAAATAGTTTGCTGACATTTGATTATTTTATTGTTTGATGTCTATTATATCGATTTGTTACAACATTTTGATTAAATTAGAACGTCAACTTAAAAATTATGAAATGTTACGTTAATCATACATTAGATTTTGTTTCAAGTATTTATTCTGTTAAAATTGTGGCCCTTATGCATCTCTGAAGTGTTTTTCTATTATTTATTCTATTTATTACTTGTATATTTGTGGTAGGTTGTGCATTTTGAGGACGATTATTGACTTGGAATCTGCCCACAAGATATAAGTTTTATTACATGTTTGTACGCGCCAATTTTATTACGTTATGACTTGTTTTATGGTAGGTTAATTAAGTAAACATTTTGTTACTACTCAAGACAAGAAAGTTTCTGCTAAAAACTAATACGTAATATTGTTTCAAATTTGATTTTGAATGAAGTAACAGTGAAGGAAGAGTCCACCCAATGAACAGCCCACCTGTGGACCCCGGGCTGAACGCGATAGGTCGGTAAGACCTACCTGGGTCCTGAGCTGAGACAACTGGGAAACTCCTCAATCCCCCAGGCTGCATAATTAGCCAGATAAGAAGGGCGTTCGCATGAACATCTGCCTGCTTGCTGTATGCCCTTTCAACTGATCCGTCGCAAAAAACAACACAAGTAGCTGGGTCTGTGGCAGACCCGTCCGTCAGGCTGTCTGTCGGAATCTCCTTCAGGCACTCTTCATCCTACATTTGGAATTCGACAGCAGTAGATTCCCATCGCTTTCATAGAACTCTATCGCGGTCCAAACACCTCAATCTTGAACACATTTGCCTCCATGCAGTGCTTAGAACGGCAGTCGTGGAATCGGTGTGTAATAGTTGGTAAACACCAACAAGGGGGAGTTGCAGAATATTTTTAACCGTATTGTTTCAAAAGTAAACAACTTACATCGTTTACAAATCTTCATTTTTACAAATAATACAAATATGATAAATTTTCGTTTCGGTTTTGGAATTTTCGTATTGTATAAGTGCTTTTGTTTTTTGAAGACTACATATCCCATTCGGTGAGTTGTTATAACTAATTCACTATTTTAATAATATAGGATTGATGATAAGAAGTTCAAATATCTTTAAGAGTTATTCAATATATTCATAAAATGATTTTTCCCTCTCACTTAGATCCTATTTAATTAGCTCAGTTTTATAAAACCCAGTTTTTACTTAGATGTATTATCATTATTTTTTTATTTCAGTTTTCATGTATATGAATAAAAGTTAAAATGTACACAGATAGAGTTAAGATTACTTAAGCCTTTGTCTCAACATAATTGGCAGTCAAAATTTATTTTAAAATGATTCATTAACTTTGTCAATTTTAAAATTAATTAAGAGTTTATGTCACTGCAAGTTAAAACCCCTCTACAGTTGGATGTTGCTAATGTTTTAACAGCCTCCTTGTTTAGAAATTTACATTCATTCAACAAATAATATATGTATTCATTTGGTATCTTAGTTTTTACTATTTATGAAATTCAACATATCCAATGCCATATTTGATAAGAAATTAAGGCAGTACGATGTTGAATATGTTAATATAAACAAACATTATTTTGATAAATAAACAAAGTTTCACTAAATCAATATTTAACACAGGCAATACCCAACTAAGTACAATACCAGCTAAGTACAATACCAACCAAGAATAATATATATTAAGTACAATACCAACTAAGTGAAATACCAACTAAGTACAATACCAACTAAGTACAATACCAACTAAGTACAATACCAACTAAGAATAGTATAAATGCCAACCAGGTACAATACCAACTAAGTACAATACCAACTAAGAATAATATCAATTAAGTACAATACCAACTCAGTGAAATACCAACGAAGTACAATACCAACTAAGTACAATACCAACTAAGAATAATATCAATTAAGTACAATACCAACTAAGTGAAATACGAACGAAGCACAATACCAACTAAGAATAATATCAATTAAGTGCAATATCAACTAAGTAAATTTCTTACTAAGTACAATAGGTGAACAGGTTAAGTTTTGCAAACTGTCAAATTTGAAATAAAGAACACTTTATTAACAAGAATGTATTTCTTTACACCTTAAAAATATTTTAGGAAACATAAAGAAGTAATTGGTGTCCAGATTGTGTTTTTTACACTTGTAATATTGTGTATAGCCTCCTCAACCACTAACCTTAAATTTTAACAAAAAGTAATTCTTTGAAGTTTTACAAAGTGAATATTGACAAAAAAGTGAATGAATGAGATACAATTTATATATACAATTTTAATTGAACCATTTTAAAGTCTCTAAATTAATCCATGATCAAGTATTTACGGTGCCTTATTTATTTGTGCCTATTTAATTTATGTGTTTTTTTTTTTCAAGTTTTCAATCACTTTGTGTGTTTAAACTAAGACAAAACAGATACATATTTAAACAAAGAATATTGTGTTTATTCCCAAAAATATACAACATAATTATATTATAAATTGTGGAATATTAACTAACCATTATTAAAAGTTGTGTGGTACGCGGAACAAGGTAAAGATATGAAAACAGTCTCATTACACAGAGAAGAAGTAAACAGAGGTCGTATTCAATAGGGCGCTAAATGTGTGTCGAGTAGTTAGTTCTCCATTTTGCCAGGCATATGGAAGGGCCAGCACCTTGTCAGTATATTCCTTATTCCCTTCAAATACTCAAGGATAAAAGTAGTAACTATTACTTCAGATTTATAAATATGTACATTAGTTCTAGTCTATTTATTACAACTGACATTGAGGCGTTTGCTGTAGCCATGAAAAGCGATCTGTGTTTCTTTTTCTCTGTGCACACCATGACGATTATGCCTTGTAGTTTATAAATTACTCCACTATATCTAACGACATAAAACTAATTTGTTTACTTGCAAAATAACAAAATACAATTCTCCTTTGTAAAATTATAAGTGTCAAAAAGGATAACTAAAGAGCATTTAATTTTAAAACCAGTTAAAATGACACTTTCTGTTCAAGAATTACTAAATAAAAAAAGAAGTAAACCCTCTATTATAATATTAGAACTTTATACACAAAAATTACAACTGAAAAAATAGAATAAAAACCACAAGATGTAGTAAAAGTGTGTATACATCATAAAACAGACAACCGTAAATAGTAAGTCATACAAAAGAACAGTCTGATCTTGATTAAATTGCAACATTTTCATTTAGTACGAGCTGATTTAGAATTTAATGTATCTGTTGTTTATGTTATGTCCTCAAAACTTATGATCCAAAATTTGACTACACAAATCTTAAGACTTGTTATTGAATTTAGTGTACTTGGTATTTGACTAAACAAATGTGAGCCAAGATAAGTGAAAGATTGTCTAAAATAATTTTATTAACTTTAGATTTTTGAATGATTCTTCTTTCCACACTTCTTGTGGCTTGGACCCGTTGCCTCTGTTGTAATCAGAGCTTTTAATAAAACCATGTATATTTTACAACAATTTCGTATATCATTTTAAATAGGAGCTTTAATAAACATATGATCAATTTACTAAACATTTGTAAAAATTACTATTATGTAGTACAACAATTTTTAAACAATACTTTTTAAGTTTTTTTGTTAAAATATTTAAAATTTTTGTGCAGTAAATAATTAATACTTCATCAGAAAACAAAGTCATTTTAAGTAATATAGAAAATTTAAAATCATTTAACCAAAATTAACAATGGACAGTAGCCTGAACTTTGGAAACAGGTTTACGTTTTGGGATTTTTGTAAAAATTACTAAAATTATATAATTTAACCCATTTATATTTCAGGGTTTTAGTGTTCTGAGTTAAATTATTTGGGCCTTTTCCGTTAGTTCACTACAAGTACTTTATTTTATCGCAGTTACAGTTAGGTTTGGTTGGGCCAAGTTAGGTTAGGTTAGGTGGCTACTAAAGTTGATCACAAACTGGTAAATCTAATGTCTGACTTACCGCCGAATGCGCTCTCCGTGTATAAGTTCTTGGAAAGAGATAAGATAAGGCCAGCGATATCGGATTCCTAGTGGACAAGGAATACAACAGTGGACGTAAAAATGATGGGGGAACAGTTTTTAGAGCAATAGAATATTTATTAAGTGGTGGTGAATTAACGAAAAATATCTAATTATTTATTAAAATTGATGAGTCGACTTTTAAACTCACTCTTGCTCATGATACGAGTAAGCTGTTTTACGTTTCTGAAAGCGATTACTATGCTTAAATAAGCAATTAGTCATTTTAATAATTCGATAGGCAGTCAGATTTATTTCTGTTTATGATGAGTAGTGTGTGAGGGTACCCGTATCGGACTTTGCCTACAATAACAAGCTATTATAATTTAGTAAGTTCTTTTGAAATAACTCGGAAATATATTTTTATACAGCCATTTAATCTTATGTTCTTATGTATGCAATATTTTCTTTTTATATTTGAGTTTTTTTCACACTTCTGCGTGTGTACAAACAGTTTTTGTACTGAGGGAAAAATTATCAAAAACAATGTTTTATATCTATACTTATTATCAAAAATAATTTAATTTTTTTAACACTATGTAGTAAACACAAAGTAACTTTTTTTGAGGAATTGAGAGTATTGATTGAAAATAAAACATTTATAAAATAACAGCGTACATAGTTAATGTTAATCAAGTCATAAATAAACGTTGACAAAAATAAATAAAATTATACTTTTTGATAATGTAGAAAAGGTTATTTACATTATCGAAATACTGTAAAAAAAAATAGTTGGTGCTATTTTGTAATGTTGTTATTACAAACTTGCTTATTTCTAAGCCTTACAACTTTTTTGAGGTATTATTAAACTTTTCTTTGGGTGTTTGTAAATAGAACAAACAAGAACTATGTGTTGACATGATCAGACTTAGTTTAGTGTTTTTTGGTTTGAATAATATTGTTCCTTTTGTTAGATTTTTATTGGTATTTTTTTACTTGCTTCGGATTGTTTTACAAATGTTATTACTTTACTTGTACAATATTTGATGATCCCTTTAGTTTTTTTTACAGAAATTTTGTTTTATGCAGATGTATTGCTGTTATTGAACAAACACTATCAAAAACCCATTAAGATATGATGTAGACAATTCATTGGTTCAATATATTAATTTGTAATAATTTATAAATATATATATATATATTTGTTATTACTTTTAATAATATTTATTGTTAGATGTGTATAAGTTTTGTACTTTTTGAGTACACACAAGTACTATGTAAAATTTGTGAGATCGCCCTAGTCTGCATATATTTCCCAAAACTTAGTCCTTGGCCATGCTGATATCCTGCAACAATGTCTTACGCATATGTAAATTTCAGGTTCTTCTTAAAGCACGTATCATAAATATATATATATATATATATATATATATATATATATATATATATATATATACATATAAAACAATTATTTATAATAAACTATAGTAGTTGCAGATTTTTCTGTCATACCAGCACTACCTATTTCATAGTTAAACGTTTAAATTTATGTGAACGCGAATTTACTAAATTTAGCGCTTTACAAATAAAAAATAGGCCATCAAAGTTGAATGAGTCTTGAAACGAATCAAATTATAAATAAACTACTGAACTATTGAAACTTAATACTAAACAGTACAATAGTGAGATTTACTACGGTAGGCCTACATAATAAATTGCTTACAATTTAAAAACTTATAAAATTTCACGACGAGAAGTAAGGACTTTTATACATTTTTATTCACAATATGTTTTGGAAAAAAGTAGAACTCAATCTATATAATTGAGAAAAATGTAGACCAATTGTTGCATTGTGTTGGTTAAAAGATAACAAATCGTTATTTTTATGGACTTAAATATGTAACATTATACATATTACAAAAATATGTATAATGTTCTAATTCCACAATTAGAAATATAGCTAAACAATCCATTTCACTATCATCTATCGTAATCCTCCTTAAAAAGAGAAAATATACGAAGGATGGTGGCAGCATATATTGTCTAAGTTGATATTTAAATATTTTTCTTTTTCTCATCTTAAATTGTAGATGTAATGATATAGCATAATGATGTGAAATTTGGTACGGACTATCTATGATGTATCGAGTTCAAATAAAAAAAATAGTAGCCAATGGGATTTGTTTCATGAAATAAAAAAAAAATTAATTTATTTGTTGACACTTGTAATTTATATTTGTAGCCTTTTTTCAGTAGATTATATTATTTCGGCTATTAATTGATTTATTCTTCTTTTTTTCCCGTTAGATATTTGTCGATTACTGTAAATCGGTTATGCACTGTTTGGAACTCACTGTCCTTAGCTTATCTAATTTTTGGGTTTTCCGATTATGAGTTCGTTGAGAAATATTGACGTTTAATAAAGTAGGCTTAAGATTATTTTTATTGCAGTTATGCAAATGAATTTGGCCTTAATGGATGAAAGTGGGAGAATATTTAAGCATGTAATAAGTGATAAAACATTTGTTTTTTACACTTAGTTGTGTATAGTTCACTAATTGAGAAAAACATTTCATGATAGTCCTATGATAAGAGTTTAACCCAAAACAGCAATCATCAATCAAAAGAGTTGAATATATTATATACAGGTTAATTAATCTTGAGATTGACGAAAGCTGATTTACCACTTAAAAGTCAAATGCAGACTTTTTATTTTGACTAATGGTACCATCGAATGTTTCCCAGGAATAGCGTGTTGCGTAATTTAATTTAATATTACTCCTGTAAAATTTAGCCTATCCTAAAAAAAAAGTAGAAATTACTTGGTCATGCAGCTCAATGCTTGACTCATATGACTGAATGCATATTGAAATATATAAATTAGGCTTTTCCTTAAATTTCAAGATAAAAAGTAAAATAAAATTTATTTTAATTAAAATGTTCCTGACAAAGTTTACTTTATCCATCTGCCTACTTTACTTTACTACTAACATCTTATTTATCAGTTTCAGTTTGTTTGTTACTAATATTCAGTACAGTATTCAGGGTGCAAAAAAATTTGGAAACGCTTTCACAAGTTTTGCATGACTTTACTAGTAAAAGTGAAATCTTGTACATCATCATGGTTACAAAGAACACACTTTTTGACGCCATTTCATCTTTTCAGGGGGGTGGCCCACGAGGAGTTGAACAAAAATCGTCAACGTAAGACTAGGTGGAGTTTGGTATCATGAAAGATCTAGTCAAGAGAAATTAATTGCTGTAAACCGGACCTCGAAAGAGTAAATTAATTGCTTTCCAGAGTAGCGGTCATTTAGTAACTAATTTAAAAAATATTATTTCTCCACTATTTAACAGTTTTAAGTATATTATTCTGTTCAAAAGTTATACTTTATTAAACACAACTATCAATAAAAATTTAATTATCAAATTATCTATGAATAAAAACATTGTTGTGAAAGCGTTTATATTTTTTTCCGACTCTGTATGTGTGCGTTCTTAGCAGTGGGCACAACCAAAGGCCTCACATCAGTAGATACACCACACAGTAGAATCAGTAGATACACAACACAGTAGAATCAGTAGATACAAAACACAGTAGAATCCGTAGATACATAACACAGTAGAATCAGTAGATACACCACACAGTACAATCATTAGATACGCCACACAGTACAATCATTAGATACACGACACAGTAGAATCAGTAGATACATAACACAGTAGAATCAGTAGATACATAACACAGTAGAGTCAGTAGATACAGTACATAACACAGTATAATCAGTAGATACATAACACAGTAGAATCAGTAGATACACAACACAGTAGAATCAGTAGATACACAACACAGTAGAATCAGTAGATACACCATACAGTACAATCATTAGATACACCATACAGTAGAATCAGTAGATAGATAACACAGTAGAATCAGTAGATAATAAATAATCCAAATCTCATGAACAGAGACAGTTTTTGATACAAATTTTCCTTTATTAAGTGAAGTAAAATGTTAAACTTGCTTATAAAAATACTATATCCTATTGTATAATATAACACTAAAAGGCTTGATATTAAATATAGAAATGCATTTATTACAGTTTCAGACATAAATTTAATAAAAAATAACAGACCCCCGTATTTAATGTCCATTAATGGATTAGCCCTGAACAAATAGTGGAAAAAACCAAACTCCTATTTACATAATAATGGACGCAACCAAATATGTGCTCCTTAGCAGTGGAAGAAACTGAATCCCTACGTAAATAATAATATACATTACCAAAAATGTGCTTCCTTAGCAGTACGCGCATCTAAATGTATATGTACATACTATAAGGTGCAACCAAACATATGCGTTCTTAGCAGTGGACGCAACCAAATGCCTATGTACATAACATTAGGTGCAACCATATATGAGCTTCTTAGCAATGGACGCAACCAAATGCCTATGTACATAATATAAGGTGCAATCATATAAGAGCTTCTTAGCATTTGACGTAACCAATTGCCTATGTACATAACATTAGATACAACCATATTTGAGCTACTTAGCAGTAGACGCAACCAAATCCATATGTACATAACATTAGGTGCAACCAAATATGTGCTTCTTAGCAGTGGACGCAACCAAATGCCTATGTACATAATGTAAGGTGCAACCAAACATGTGCATCTTAGCAGTGGGCGTAACCAAATGTATATGTAAATAATGTAAGGTGCAACCAATCATGTGCTTCTAAGCAGTGGACGTAACCAAATGTATATGTACATAATATAAGGTGCAACCAAATATGTGCTTTTCAGCAGTGGACGTAACCAAATGTATATGTACATAATATAAGTTGCAACCAATCATGTGCTTCTTAGCAGTGGACGTAACCAAATGTATATGTAAATAATGTAAGGTGCAACCAAACATGTGCTTCTTAGCAGTGGACGCATCCAAATGCAAATGTACATAATATAAGGTGCAACTAAATATGTGCATCTTAGCAGTGGGCGTAACCAAATTTATATGTATATAATATAAGGTGCAACCAAATATGTTATATGCATATAAACTGAAGGCCAGGTAAGAGACTTCAGCAGTTTTGGTCACCTTATATGGGGATAGGTATATGCCATAGGTCGAGACAACAATCATAGAATATGCTTTATTTTTTACTTATTTACCACATGGTAAGTTTTATGATGAGGAGTCATGTACAATTTTCCAAGTATTTTCATCAACTAAAAAAAACCTTATTTTCCTAGCATTTTTAAAGTTTTCCTAAACACATCGCTTAGTCAACAACTGTGTTATTATGAAGACTCCGTTCCGTAGTCGATTATTATGGGTTATTTCTCATATAATGTTAAGTTTTTATCACAATTTATCAGCTTTTTTGTCGTCAAATAAATTTAATGCAGTTTGAACCAGCTGTAGTGGCAGACCTCACAAACTAATCAAATTATTGGTACAAATTCTATTACATGAGATACTATTTGTCAGTAATAATATAATCAAGGGTGAAAATGAAATACCATGAAGCAAATAGATCTATCAATAGTATCTTGAAAAAAGCAGAAATGTCAATTCTAAGAAAGGAAATTCGTAAAACAAGACATGAATTGTACAAACAAGTTTCATGAATAACACTGAGGATGCCACATTACAGACAGCATGCGTAAAAGGTCCTGGTTATTATTGTAAATAGTGTTAGACGTCTTGGCGCGGTGTCACAGGAAAATATAGGTTAAAATTACTTGAAACAACGTTATATCACATTGAAATGTTGTTTTGCGGTACGGATTATCATATGATATCGGATATTTTCCGTTAATTCACTGTCACTACTTTTTTTGTTTATGTTAATTCACTACAGATTGATAAATATACTATTACTCTAAATACTGTTCCCCGATCATTTTTACTTCCGCTGTGGTATTCCTTATCCGCTAGGAATCCGATATCGCTGGTCCTATCTTATCGCTTTCCAACAACTTACACACGGAGAGCGCATTCGGTGGTAAGTCAGTCATTGGATTTACCAGTTTGTGATCAACTTTAGTAGCCACTTAACCTAACCTAACCGTAATTGTGACAAAAGAAGTATTGGCAGTGAAGTAACCGAAAAATTAGTGGTAGTGAATTAACGAATAAGGTCCGTGATATCTTCTAATTAAAAGGAATTTAATATTGCCCGTCCATTCACGTATTAAGCTTATCACAAATTTCTTTACACCCAATGAACATATAAAACAAATTTATCTATATACCAAGTAAACATAGCGATGCACAATACAATTTAGACGTTTCCAGATACAGTACCACGTGAAGAAGTGTATTTTTTGGATCAGCAACATTTTTGTCTACTTTGTATCAGAACAAAACTGAGGAAGAAAATAATTTCTCTTCAAGGCAGAAGCTGACCATTGATTTTCTTGGAACAGCTGGTACGTTTGGTATAACCATATACCAGTACTCTGCGGGAAAATATGATAGTTAAATAATCCCAGTTTCCATTACATAATTCAACATTTTACGTTTTACTCCATGTTACATAATCAGTTTTAGCAAACTATTATATAATCAAAAAAACCCATCTCCCTCTTGTTATTTATTATCAGAGTTAGTCTCCAATCTAATAATTGATTATCATTATGATAAACGAAAAATTCAACAAATTCATTTTTAAATCTAGACGCTGTATATTTTTAAAACCCGTTTGGTAATATGAGAAAGAGCTCTAAAATAAGTTTTTTAATAAAGCACATTATGTGATAGACAATATAAACATAGGAATGCATAAAATAGGCAATGTATACCAAACAAAAAGCAATTCACCAAGAACTTAAAAGCACACAAAGATGCATATCAACAAACGAAAGAAAAAAAGCTATACAGCAAATCAGTAACACACCCATTAAATATATAAAACAAATTTATCTATAGACCAAGTAAACATAGCGATGCACCATACACGTGGAACTTTTGTAATACATTGTGCACAAGTAAATGCATTAAATCCCTAGACCAGGAACCTTTGCACAATTGATGCAACCTGTGCACAATTTTTTCTAGGTTGGTTACATCAAGTTTAGCACCTGTTTGATCACCTTTTAACGTGGGTTCAGCAGACGTACGTTGTAACAGATATTGTGACGAGATCTTAAGACATTTTTTACACAGTAATCATTTAGAATGTATCAATCATAGTTACTGATGGACCAGGTATCGGATGGTTTAATGATGTTTAAGGGAGTCCTCTCTCCCCCTTTCTTCCCACTTTAAAACACGATTACTACTCAGAAGGTTTGTCATCTTAAATCAAATGTCAACAAATGTAGACCTTGTGACATTTGTAGTAACACCCAGACCTTGTGACATAGTTCGGGGTGTGGTGATCTCGCCGTTCTCAGATTATTTTAAAAAGGTAAATTTTGCAAACGACACAAAAAAAACAGTGTAAAGCTAATAAAACCTTAACCTGAATATTTTTTCGACGCTTTCAGCGCTAATTCACAAAATGGACCACAGATAAAGGCACTAATTAAATGGTATTGTGTGCAATAAGTGGTTCCACCACTTGTGATATGGTTCCCCACTTAGAGAAAGAACGCGATTGCATATAAATGAGACACTCTGTCTCATAACAATAGACGGGAAATAATAATTACATGTACTACGCAGTTATTGAAGTGATCTCCTTCTTAATTGTTGTATTTAGACTTTCAGCATGGTTGTACAAGCGTTGTTTTGAATAGAGCAACAAAACTAAACAAAACAAGTTTTCAAGCTAGGCCACTGAAAATCCCTAAGACCTCATTTATCTTCGTAAATTTCATAATATTGGAAATTGGATCACTTAACCGATCAAAATTTAACATTTCCCCGTAAAATAACTCGTGTAGTTTTGATAGCATGTTTACCTGTCTAAAATTTACTAAGTTTGAATTTCAAAAGGAACTAGCAAATAATTAAGTAAATTCGTGAATTAAGAAAGAAAGTTTACTTGACATAGAGCGAAAGTGTGAACTATAGCAATGCTTGTATTTTTCTTATCGTCTATTATCAATAAGAGAGTAGAATTTAAAAATAAATATTTTTATTTAAATTGTATATTTTTAAAGTTAATTCCATGGTCTTTAAAGCGTTCTTGTTCAAATATAACGCAAGATGATTATTTTGTTACTTATTTCATTTTTAAACTACTACAACACAACATAAGCACGTTACAAAGAAGCATTAAAATAATGTTACTGAACGTCAAAGAAACAAAATCTTGAATATCTAGTTCATAAAGATCCACTAGATTAAATCATAGGACGTGATCATAGGCCTGTAAATTGAGTAGTTGAACACCATTACCCATTATTTTGTGAATCCCTCTGGTCTGAGGAAGGTGAACAAAATCGATCACCATAATATTTGTGCATTTTGTACTTGTATTGTATTATATTTTTTTGCATTTTGTGCTTATACTGTAATATATTTGTGTTGTGTGACGTTTACTTGTACTGTATGTGTACCAACAGAACGTATTATGCTAGTTAACAATTATTTGTAAATACTATAACCATCTTATGTTTGCCTTTTGTTAAATACTATAACCATCTCATGTTTGCCTTTTGTTAAATACTATAAACAATCTCATGTTTGTCTTTTGTTAAATACTATAACCATCTCATGTTTGCCTTTTGTTAAATACTATAAACAATCTCATGTTTGCCTTTTGTTAAATACTATAACCATCTTATGTTTGCCTTTTGTTAAATACTATAAACAATCTCATGTTTGTCTTTTGTTAAATACTATAACCATCTCATGTTTGCCTTTTGTTAAATACTATAAACAATCTCATGTTTGTCTTTTGTTAAATACTATAACCATCTCATGTTTGCCTTTTGTTAAATACTATAAACAATCTCATGTTTGTCTTTTGTTAAATACTATAACCATCTCATGTTTGCCTTTTGTTACATACTGTAAACAATCTCATGTTTGCCTTTTGTTAAATACTATAAACAATCTCATGTTTGCCTTTTGTTAAATACTATAAACAATCTCATGTTTGCCTTTTGTTAAATACTATAACCATCTCATGTTTGCCTTTTGTTGAATACTATAACCATCTTATGTTTGCCTTTTGTTAAATACTATAACCATCTCATGTTTGCCTTTTGTTAAATACTATAAACAATCTCATGTTTGCCTTTTGTTAAATACTATAAACAATCTCATGTTTGCCTTTTGTTAAATACTATAACCATCTCATGTTTGCCTTTTGTTACATACTGTAAACAATCTCATGTTTGCTCTTGTTAAATACTATAAAAAATCTCATATTTTCTCTTGCTAAATACTATAAACCATCTCATATTTGCTTATGTTAAATACTACAAACCATCTCATGTCTGCCTTTTGTTAAATATTATAAACCATCTCACGTTTACCCTGTTATTTTGACATTGATATAAACAACTACGTAAATCCATTGATGACGTTTGGTTTGGTTGTTAAAACTTTTTGTTGCCAGCTCTGAGACATCATGTTACAAACTAAACCAGTTCGAGAAACATTAACAATCTGTTCAGGTCCAGTATCTGTGGTAATTTAACATCTGGCCAATTTAGGCTTTAGACTCTAGAAAATCATCATGAAAGAATAAAATGCTAACTATAATAAAAGACACACAGAGAACGGCATTGCTTACACGTTGGCTGTTGTATATTCATGGCATCGAGACCACCAAGATGAAACAGACAAGTATTGGTATGGATTAAACGATTAGTCAGCTAATTTGAGACTTAAGGTAATCTAGATGCTAATTTAATTACTAATGAGCCGCTTTCTCAATAATCCCTAAACTAGAATCCGACAATCGGGTGTCCAAGATGGGTCTAACAGGTTTTGGTTCTGTTCGGGTAGCACGCACTGACAGTAGACAACAGAACTATCGGAGATAATATGCACCAGACCAACTAGGTGTGGTTCTGTTCGGGTAGCACCCACCGACAGTAGACAACAGAACTATCGGAGATAGTATGCACCAGACCAACTAGGTGTGGTTCTGTTCGGGTAGCACGCACCGACAGTAGACAACAGAACTATCGGAGATAATATGCACCAGACCACTGTACGTGTATGGGTGCAGATGTATCAATACCACTGTACGTGTATGGGTGGGTGGGTGGGTCAATACCACTGTACGTGTATGGGTGTGTGGGTGGGTCAATACTACTGTACGTGTATGGGTGGGCGGGTGGGTCAATATCCACTGTACGTGTATGGGTGGGCGGGTGGGTCAATACCCACTGTTCAATACTGTACACTGTTCACTGACCCACCCACCCACCCATATAGGTACCTAACCTAACCTAACCTAACCTAACCTAACCTAACCTAACCTAACCTAACCTAACCTAACCTAACCTAACCCACCCGCCCACCCATACACGTACAATGGTACTAACCCAATCGCCCACCCATACACGTACAATGGTACTAACCCAATCGCCCACCCACACACGTACAATGGTACTAAAATACACGTACAATGGTACTAACTCACCCGCCCACCCACACACGTACAATGGTACTAACCCACCCTCCACCCATACACGTACAATGGTACTAACCCACCCGCCCACCCACACACGTACAATGGTACTAACCCACCCGCCCACCCATACACGTACAATGGTACTAACCCACCCACCCACACACGTACAATGGTACTGGTATAATGGGTATGCATCGGAGATAATATGCATCAGAATACAGGTGATGGTATTCAATACCACAGTGCCTGTATGGGTGGGCGGGTGGGTCAATACCACAGTACTGTATGAGTGGGCGGGTGGGTCAATACCACAGTACTGTATGCCATTTTTCAATACTACTGTATGTGTATGGGTGGGCGGGTGGGTCAATACCAGACAACAGAACTATCGGAGATAATATGCACCAGACCAACTAGGTGTGGTTCTGTTCGGGTAGCACGCACCGACAGTAGACAACATAACTATCGGAGATAATGTGCACCAGACCAACTAGGTGTGGTTCTGTTCGGGTAGCACGCACCGACAGTAGACAACAGAACTATCGGAGATAATATGCACCAGACCAACTAGGTGTGGTTCTGTTCGGGTAGCACGCACCGACAGTAGACAACAGAACTATCGGAGATAATATACACCAGACCAACTAGGTGAATCGCTTTATGGTTTAGGATTATCAATATAACGGGTATACATGACTTCTTGACCAATAACTACAACATGTTAATATTAGTAATAATTGTAACTCTAATATTTAATACTTTAATGAAACTCTTGATACGAACAAGAGTTTCGTTTCGCCATCTGCCTCCCTTACAAACATTTTGTATTGAGTTTCTTTAAACGAACAGGGGTTTTCTTTGGCCATCTACCCTCCATCAAAACATTGTTTAACGAGTCACTTCAAACGAATAGAGGTTTCGTTTGCCCATCTACCCTCCTTTCAAACATTGTTTAACGAGTCTCCTTAAACAAACAGGGATTTCATTTGCCCATCTACCCTCCTTCCAAACATTGTTTAACGAGTCTCCTTAAACAAACAGGGATTTCATTTGCCCATCTACCCTCCTTCCAAACATTGTTTAACGAGTCTCCTTAAACAAACAGGGATTTCATTTGCCCATCTACCCTCCTTTCAAATATTGTTTAACGAGTCTTCTTAAACAAACAGAGATTTCATTTGCCCATCTACCCTCCTTCCAAACATTGTTTAACGAGTCTCTTTAAATGAACAGGGGTTATGTTTGCCCATCTACCCTCCATCAGAAAATCGTTCAATGAGTTCCTTAAAACGAACAGGGGTGTCGTTTAGCCAACTAGCCTCCTTGAAAACATTGTTTAACGAGTCTCTTCAAACGAACAGAGGTTTTGGTTGCCCATCTATCTTTCTTAAGAAAATTGTTTGACGAATCTCTTCAAACGAACATGGGTTTCGTTTGCCCATCTATCCTCCTTTAAAACAATGCTTAACGAGTCTCTTCAAACGAACAGAGGTTTTGTTTTCCCATCTACCCTCCTTACGAGCATTGTTTAATATAACTATGATCGTAAGGATTAGTATCTGGTATCTTCAAACGAACAGGGGTTTTATTTGCCCTCATTACGAGCACTGTTTAACGAGTTTCTTCAAACAAACGGGGGTTTTGTTTACCCATTGACCTTCCAAACAGTGTTTAACGAGTCACTTTAATGGAGAGGATTTGGTTGCCCCACCCACCTTCCCTGTGAACTTGTTCTAATGCGTCATTTCAAACCAACGGTACTTATGATGGCATATCCACCCTCCCTACAAACATTGTTTAATGAGTTCCTCTATCCACGATACTGGCTCATCCACCATACGAACATTCTCGAAGAGACGACCTGAATCTTTGGAGACTCCTATCTGACCACTTTATTTTGACAGATAATTTTTAAAAGATGAAAATTATTATCGTCTAGTAATCTTTTCATGTGACTGAATGTGCTTTCAATAGATAGAGTTGGCCAATTGCTTTCTTGGGACCAAACTTACCTTAAGTAATTGTAGGTTTACAAAACATTGACTAATCTGAGGAAGTAAAACAATTGAAGTGTGCGAGCGGGCCGGCCCGTATGAAGTGAGTCTATTCAGGTCTAACTTAAACTCGACACCCACTCGCCCTTTGAGGACGGACAATGCTGCCGCTACCACCACCATGCTCACCGCCACGCTACCGCTCAACGCTCGCCGCTCAATGCTGCCCAATTCGCTTTATTTACCTGCGATTGTGAACCGAAGAAAGAGAGCGCGTTGACACTTTGACTGTGACAATGGCAGGTAAAGTGGGCTTAAGTAGGTTTTGTTGATATGTGCATTGTGCTCGCCGCCGTCGGCACAGCCGTCATCTGCTCATGTGACAAACAAAACAAACTGGACTCATCCCACCAGTTTGACGCTATGTTACAGAGTATCAGGATGTCTTGTTAGAACATGTCAAACACTCATTAATCGTCTATAGGCATTTCAAAACTCTAAGAAAAATCATTATTTATGATCCAAGCGTGTTTTAAATTGCGTTTTAACGTGTTTTAAATAGGTAATTGTTTGTACCATAAATATTAATCTGGTCTGAGTTGCGAATTTCTCGTCATCCTGAAGATAAACATTATCATCCATTCCAAACGTTAACACAATGCTATATAATACACCAATATTTTATCCGGATAATTAATTGGATTAAAGGTTAACCAAAAATCTTACTCCATCTAATTATTCCAATTAAGCAACTTGGATAGGAGTGTGTAAGTGTGTGAAAAATAGTATTGTCTTAACGCCCACTTGTACATGGCAATATGAAACATGAACATACAATGTACTGTACTATAGCAAGCCCACACACCACTTACATTTACAACGAACAACCACAACGTACACGAACATCCACACGCCCTTAACCCACTTATATTTACAAAGAACAACCACAACTTACAACCAAACATGCCCAGAAACAACTTCCATTTTTACAACGCACAACTACATCTTACAACCAAACACGCCTAGAAACAACTTAATTTACAACGCACAACCACAACGTATACGCCAATTCACACGTCCATAAACCACTTACATTTACAACGCACAACCACAACGTACACGCACAACCACACGCCCACACACCACTTACATTTACAACGAACAGCCACAACGTACACGAACATCCACACACCCATAACCCACTTATATTTACAAAGCACAACCACAACTTACAACCAAACATACCCAGAAACAACTTACATTTACAACGCACAACCACAAAGTACACGCATATCCAGGTGCCCATAAACCACTTTCATATGCAACGCACAACCATAACAAACACGTAAAATCACATGCCCAACAACCACTTACATACACAACGCACAACTACAACAAACACGTAAAATCACACGCCCTACAACCACTTACACACACAACGCACAACTACAACAAACAAAAACCTTATAAGTCTTACTTTATGGGGATGAAAAGTAGTGATATCATACACGAACATTGGTATTGACCCACCCGCCCGCCCATACATGAGCAGTGGTATTGACCCACCCGCCCGCCCATACACGTACAGTGGTATTGACTGTACGTGTATGGGCTGGAATCAACTGTACGGGGTCGAGTGCCCACCCATACACGTACAGTGGTAATGACCCTCCCACCCACCCATACACGTACAGTGGTGATGACCCACCCACCCGCCCATACACGTACAGTGGTAATGATCACAATCACAACACAATCACACGCCCTACAGCCACTTAAATATACAACGCACAACTACAACAAACACGTAAAATCACACGCCCCACAACCACTTACACATACATAGCACAACTACAACAAACATGAACAATCACACGCCCTTCAACCACTTACATATACAACGTACAACTACAACAAACACGTAAAATCACACGCCCTACAACCATTTACACATACAACGAACAATCACACGCCCTACAGCCACTTACATATACAACGCACAACTACAACAAACACGTAAAATCACACGCCCAACAACCACTTACATACACAACGCACAACTACAACAAACACGTAAAATCACACGCCCTACAACCACTTACACACACAACGCACAACTACAACAAACACGAACAATCACACGCCCTACAGCCACTTACATATACAACGCACAACCACAACAAACACGTACAATCACACGCACTACAACCACTTACATATACAACGCACAACCACAACAAACACGTACAATCACGCTTACTATTGAAAGGCCTCAGGAATAATGTTTTAAGCTTTTGTTAAAATTATTTTTGATTTTACGATACTGTATATTGGGTGTTGTTTTTTGTTTAATAGCCTGAGATCAAGCCTTTATATACTATGTTAATGCATTGTTCTTATTAAAATTGTCAATTTCAATATAATGGAATTTTGTTAACGATTAAAACCAAAACAAAATTCTCAAAACCAAACACAACTTTCTCCAGCTTAAATATATTCAAATGTTACACTTTTTTTGTTTATTAATTTTTCTATTAATTCAATACAATTAATTAATAACGAGGCTGATAAGATTTGATAGTCTGAATGTAATAATTCATATTTTGTCAATCGTACTGTAGCTTACTAGCCAGTGTCGGCAAGCATAGAAACGTTTTATTTGAACCTAAATCATTTTGGTGCCAAAATGAACATCAAGTGGTGTGGAATGGCGCCCTCGTCACGTCGTTGAAAAATGATGCAGTCAACCCAAATATTGGCCGCCGCTCGACGCGCCAATCTCATTGTCACTCCACATTTACACCATGTCCAACGAGGCAATGAAACTTGTCATTTCATTGTTATACACATTGATTCTTTTTAGCATCACAAGTGTCGTTCATCTAAATAATAACTGGGACGTTTTAACAAAAGGGCCATCACTATATAATCTATAAATGAATGGTTCAAAATAATTGGCACAAACGTTCCCCCATATTAAACACTAAAATATCAGAATTTTGAAAATTACCGGTTTGATTCTACAATATGTTTATTGTCATAGCTGAAAAACTAGTCAAGCTAGAGAGACATGCGGTTTTTACTAAAATATTTTAAATTATAATTCACATCTTTCCTGAAAGTTTAATCAAAATAGTTAGAGCCATTTTTGAGAAAATTACACATTTTGTATATTTGTTCCCATAAAAATGAAAAAAATCCAAAATTTAAAAAACGTGAAAAACAAGTCTGGAGATATTGGCTAAATACACATATACACCAAATTTCATAAAAATTTATCCATCCGTTTGGTCTCCAGCAAACTGCACATAAACATAGACAGAAACACAAACGGACAGACACCGCATTTTTTTCGAAAAAAAAATTTAGGTTCAGGGATCCTAAAAATGATTATTTAGACCAACTTGTAAAAAAAATCTTGTATACTTGTATACTATCTCTATGCTAACGCTTATGGATGAAACTAAAACATGACACTTGCAATTGAATTTGCTGTACTCATACATAAATATGTATGTTATATATCAGGCAATGAAAAATATGCATTTTAAGCTTACTCATGTTTATGATGAGCTGGTCGAGGGCCACCCCTCAGCCAATCAGCTGGCCGCGTGAACATATCCAATCTAACCTACAAAACCTA
Source organism: Stictocephala bisonia (assembly GCA_035578905.1). Classification (NCBI taxonomy): domain Eukaryota; kingdom Metazoa; phylum Arthropoda; class Insecta; order Hemiptera; family Membracidae; genus Stictocephala; species Stictocephala bisonia. The sequence goes on along the minus strand of JAQJVL010000035.1, from coordinate 3,313,171 downwards.
ACCTAACCTGACCTAACGCAATTGAATTATTCGTTATTTAATACAGTGGCTATTCAAATAATTAAATATTCCATAGCAATTTTAAGACCCCATTTAAATTTGTTGTTGTAAAATTATTGTTCAATAAATATGTTGATTAAAAAGAAAAATAAATAAATAATCAAAACAAATGAATACAAAACTAGCAGCGTGTTGGTTAATGAGTTCTTTACGACCACACCATATATGCAAGCGTGTGTAATCAGTTCGTATTTCCTGAGCTACGCCGTCCTAGACGATCGTATATTACTTCGTGTTTGGTATCGAACTAATCGGGAAACTTCAGCCTTTCTCGTAGTTTTTTGTTTCTGACTCCGGGTGATCACTTCATGCATTTTAGTTTCCGAGTCACGTCTAAAAAAAGTTTTTTTCATGAAAAAAATCACAATTTTCATAAAAGTTCAAATGTTAAACATTATTTTTGGGTTCTTTGGATTAGATGAATCAGAACTGAAATCTTCATTCATTTTACCAGTTTATCTCTTCCTGTACATGAATATTTTAATAAAAAAACAGTATTTTTGGGTTCTCCGGATAAATTAAGACTTACAGTACATGAAATTCCCATCCCATACAGGCCTCTTCTGTCTTAATTATTTATATGAACCTTTAACCAATTACATGACATTTTTTGGAGTAATATTTATAAGAATAAACGGATCTTTTCCGTTCATTCACTACGATAACAATAACATAGGTTAACCTAAAACCTAACCTAACCTAACATAACCTAAACAAACCTAATATAATCTAACCAAAGTAGTGGTAGTGAATTAACAGAAAAGGTTCGAATGAACGTTTAGTGAATTTTCCATTCTTTGTAAAGAACTGTTCTAGTCATGTAAATGAAATGTTTGATGCAAAACGTAATTTTTGACATCTTCGGTTAAGATGGACTAAAAATAAAATATTTACTTGCTGTACTGCACTCTTATAATCCAGCACATGAAACTTTAAATATCAAACAATATTTTCCAACTTTACAGTTAAGGGAACTTTTTTTCAAAAAGGAGAGGCCGATCTCCTTCTTATCCTTACTTTCCCCATTCCTCATAGACTATTTATATGTACGAGGAACTTATTCAGACAGAGTAAGGGGACGAACCAGTTCAGTACAAGGTGAATATTACTGATAAATCTTCCGGTCTAGGCCGGATTCGAATCAGCGCTATCTCTAACACAAGCTCAAAGTCCTGACGCCTTGGACCGCTCGGCCACCGGCTCGCCCGGAACTTCAAGTGAAATGTCCATTTTCTGCTCTGCACTGTCCTTGTCCTGAAAATGGATTAAACTTTGATTTTAATATAAGACGGAGAGGATTTTCTGGTAGAGTAGGACTTGAAGTAAAATACATATCACATTATCGAACCACCTCAAGTTAAATTAACTGTGTGATAACATTTCCGAAGTAACAAATTCTAGGTCTTCGGGGAAGTTTTTGGTGATAAGACCGAAGACCTAGAATTTGTTAGTTATAGTGAAGACTATGGAAGCCTATCCATGAAGATTTCCTAGGTAGTCTCAGCTAACTTAAAGTGTATATATAAATATACTAATACATCCAAATATATAACTCTACAAAATAAATCCAATCAGTAAAAATAAAGCCCCTTTCTATATTCGCCTTTCCTTTATTTATTGAAATACATATACATTTTATTAGGTTGTAATATTTAGGTTAATTAAAGTGCTAATTTCCTTTTATCGTTCATTTAGTAGAGCATTTTCTTAAAGCTAATAATTACCTGTTCCATAAATGAATTTAACTATTTTTTAATCTATATATTGTAAACTGTACTATTAATATTTGAAAACCAAACCAATAAAATAAACTGGACTTGAAATATTGAAATATTATGCCTTTTTCCTAATAAGATTGGTTGCAACGACATTATACGGTATGTTGATTAAATAATTAAAATATTTTGTTTTGTAGCCTGGCCACATCCACCGGAAGCAATGGCCAGCGAATATATTGTTTTTAAATTGTGTAAATCTGTTGTATTATAGTGAAGAAAAAAATTCATAAATTTAAAGCTCGACAATGAAATCAGAGGAATTAAAACTACATTTATTTTTGAATCCATATCCGTTAACATAGATGCTACAAAATATAATTATTAAATACATCCCTTGTTTATTAACTGTCTATTGGATAATATTATTCTGAGCAACTACTATTACATCATATCACATGACTGTAATGTGGTAGTTTTTTTTAATAGATATAATAAAGCATCTTATTGTTCTTTTTGTATTTGAACATTTGATTGGTTTTTTAAATTTTGTGATCACTGATCAATGAACTAACTTGGACTCATTATTTTTAACAAACGTATGTTGTTAAAAATATGGATCTTCTCCGTTAATTCACTACCACTACTTTTTTTATTTCCGTTAGTTCACTACCGCTTGATAAATATTCTATTGCTTAAAAACTGTTCCCCAATCCTTTTAACGTCCACAGCGGATTCCTTATAATCTAGGAATCCGATATCGCTGGCCTTATATCTTTCCAAGAACTTACATATGGAGAGGGTATTCGGCGGTAAGTCAATCACTGGATTTACCAGTTTGTTAAATTTTAGTAGCGATTACTTAACCTGACCTGACCAAACCTATACTGATCTAACCTAACCTAACCGTAATTGCGATAAAAAAGTAGTGGTAGTAAACTAACGGAAATGGTCCAAAAATATTAATTTATATATACATATATATATATATATATATATATATATATATATATATATATATATATATATACAGGATATACCTACATTTCTAACTTCCTGCAATTTTAAATAAATATAGACATCTATTTGAATACTTATGTCTTACCAACAATTTTTCCATCGTGCTAAATTAAACACTAATCCCCAATACTTCGTAAAATTAAAATGTTTTTTCTAAAAGTGATCGTTTCACCAAGTCACCACTGTGAAGTCGACCGCCTTATATTAGACATGAAATCTCACCACCAGTGGGCCAAAACGTGTTTTTCTATCTCAAATAAAGTGGAACATAAGTTGATATTTTGAGTTTTTAAAAATTTAAAATCATCAAGAATTACTTATAAAGTTACTAATATTTAACTGTGAAAAAGGTATAAATACATTCAATTGTCTTCAAAATACAACTTATGGTCTACTTGAACAGCTCTTCGCATACCTAATGCAACTTGAAGTGTTATTATACGATCATTATTACGGACCGAATCGTTGAAATAGAAACCCACTTTTATGCGTTTTTCGTAGAGTGAAATGGCCCCCTTAACGGAAATTTGGAAATATTTTCGCATGTCATTGGCGTCAAAATAAGACTTTACTCTAAATCCATGAGTATTAATTAGTAAATTTATATTTCATCCAAGAACCTATATGTAGTCATGTTGAGTTTCAAAAGAAGGAATTGCTAATTATTGCTTATTCAAAAGAAAAATCTTTGTGTTTGAGACAGTTCCACAATATTTGACTACTCGGTCTCAAACTGTTACGGTATAATCTCTTAAATCCGAAATAATTAAAACCACGAGGTGTTCGGATTATCAAATCGCTCGGATTACAGAACATATACTAATTTTCACATAAAATATAAAAATATGGCTAAAATAGATCATAATTAAGGTTTAAAGAAAATAGAGAAATGCTTTACAGTGTAAGAGATTGTATGTTTTATTGAACAACGTACATATATAAACATTAAGTACAGTAAATAAAAATTATACTGCTTATCATATATATCTGATAATGTTGCTTTTATAATAAAAATGAGAAACTGAACCTGGTAAATATTTATCTAAAAACTGGAAAATAATCAATACATACTAAAGTAATTACATAAATTATTGAAACAGTGAGACATTTTCTTCTGAATCAATGAATATATATGTTCATGCACTTTTTTTTCGTGGTGGCGTTCGGATTACAGAAGTTCGGATTAAAGAGTTTCTACTGTATTTAATACTTTCCATGCCAAAAGCTACAAGTATGAACAATGTTTATTTGGATTAAATATATTTATGGAGCCTTGGTTTGGTGGTCTGGTTGGAAAAATTACGAAAAGAAAACTTAAACGCGTGGGTTTTAACACTGAAGCTGCAGCAAAAATGGCAGCGGACATTTAGTTTGAGCGCGAGCGAGCAGGGACGCAGTTTGTTAGGGTCGTATTCCCCCCATCACTCGTGTACAAGGGACGCATAAAGCTAAACTCTGATAGATAATGAAGTGAGTGGCGGGAGGGGGCACAGTGGGGTCGGTGGGGGTGACTCAGCACATCTGCATTGACGAAGGACACCATGCCGAGTCCGGGGCCGGGTGACAATAGCCTGACATTACCGAGGGGAGATGATTACTCCACCAGATATCAAATCCCGTTTACAAAATGGCGGATTTCCCATTGCCATTGCAGCACCCCTTTACCCCCGAAGGGGCTGTGACAGCGCTCCCGGCCCTGCACTGCTAATTGAGATATGTCCAGTACATCTGAAACAATGCCACCCTTTCCGTTTTCAGCCCTTACTTCCGCTAGAATAAGTTTCTTTTATTACTTGTAAATTACCGCGACTTAGTGTCGTGAAGTGGATCCGAGCTCGGGGTTGTCTGATTGCCTTCTGACAGATTACTTTACATTGCAATTAGTGTTGAAGTCAATTACTTTGCAAGGAATTAATAAAATATATCACTCGCAATATTATTAAAACTTTAATGAAACAAACACAAAGTATACAAGGTTGCCTTCGACCTGTCGTAACTCACAGCTTCGGATGTTTCACTCAACAAGTGATTCGTAGCCAGTCACACTTGGATACGTATAAGATGATGTTGGTCATTAACGTGGTGCAATCGGTTTTCGGCGAGTTAATTATTTTCCAGTTTTACAATCAAAATTAGTTAATATACCTTCCCTTGAGACAGGAAAAATATATAACAACATTTTGTAACCACTTCATTAGATCTTGAGGCCTTATTAAGTTTTGAATTTAGCTGATTTTAAATCAGCGTTAAGACAAAACCGTTCGAATTACAAATTTAATTTTGTATATCTACGTTGTTTACATATAACTGAAGGGATTGAGATGTTTTTTTATTTAAAAAAGTACTTATAATTTTAAAGGTGAAAAAATACCCTTTTTAACTATTTAAAATAATAAATGTTCGTACATTTTTCAAAAATAAAAAACATCTTAATCCCTTCAGCTATGTATAAAAAGCGTGGATATAAAAATTAAATTTGTACTTCGAACGATTGTGTTTTAATGCTGATTTAAAATTAACTAAATTCGCCTCTTTAAAAGGCCACAAGTTCTAATGTAGTGGTTGAAAAAACATTTTATATATTTTTCCTGTTTCAAGGGAGGGAACATTAACTAATTTTGATTACAAAATTGTGAAACAATTAACTCACCGAAAACCGAGTAAGTTACTTTTTGAGGTTCTAAAACTTAGTAATCAATCTACAAATAGAATATACGGTCAATTATAAAAAAATCACACTTGGAAAATAAGTTATCTTGCGGAGAGTTGAGAGCTTTAGTTGTACTCACTGACAATCTCGCTTGGCAACTATAACAAATTACGTAGTCAATTAGTTATGGTTGGTGTGGTAGGTTTTGGTGGTCCAACTAAAACTTGGTTTACAAACAAAAAAAGGAGACGGAAGGTTATTATAGAAAATCACACTTTGGAATTATAATCAATTATGGAGAGTTATTTTGCGTACGGGAATTAGGGTAGTTCTAAACTTAGTAGTTAAACAAACAAAAAAGTAAAAACAAAGTACAGTAAAATATGGAAAGACATATATGGAAATTAAAACTACTTATAATTTCCATGTATCTTAGGAGAGTGAGTTAGGTTCCGGTGTTTTAACTAAAACTTAATAGTGAAAAAAAAAGAAAAAAATGAAAGGAAAGACTATTATTGAAGTTCACACTCTAGACTTGCATTTCAGCAAGAAAAGAGACAAGTTAATTATTATGGAAAACATCCCGTAAGATATTAAGAATAGGGATGGCAAATATTTTCAACATATCGATATATCGAAAACCTAATATCGATCAAACTATAATATCTAAAGAAAAATATCGATATATTTGGTAACCGTTAATCGAACTGTAAATGATTTATCTGTTTAAAATCATGCACTAACTCTTAAGCCATGACCAAAACACTCGTGTTTTGATGTCACTATTTAGAATAGTCTGCTGAATGTAAAAATTGAGTAAATTTATCTACACGAAACAAGATGTGGACTGTGGGATTAAATGAAAATTATTCAAAATAATAATGACTATACCTTTAATTACTATGTTAATTACAAAAGAGTAACATAGTAACATTGTTATTTTTGTTTTTTACATTTAAAAATGCCATTAGACTACTGATAAGCACTAAAAATTAAATAAATTAACACTAAACCTACTTCCAATACTTGACAGGTAAACCATTTAAAAATAAAATTTCGGAAATCAATTTTCCATTTAGTCTTTTTTCGTTTTTATGTACTAAATAAAGTTATTTCAATGCATGTTGTTTACGTATTGCAGGCAATTAAAATGTGTTTTTTCGAATAGTTATGATTTTGAGGAGGGAGAGCAGCGTCAATAATTAGTGATGTGATTTATCGTACCAAAATATCGATTTTATCGAAAGAAAATATTGATAATTGTATATCGATATATCGAAACATATTTATCGATATTTCCGATTTATTGATATATCGTTGGTATCCCTAATTATGAACAGCAAACGGCACCTTGTTGAAGAAAGTAAAATTTGGTATTCTCACGTAACATTAATTATTCATAAAAAGATAAATAAAAATGGAGTGAAATTGAAAAAAATATTAGATTCTATCATGATATGGTGCTTGTGTTGTTAACTAAATCTGGAACGTGGTATAGTGGCAATTTTGACGCTTGCGAAGCTGTTTCGCCCCTCTTCAGTTTCAATGAGCCATCTTGATTATCCACTCCTCAGTTGGCATCTTAACTCCCGCCCTCCCGTCTCCACTCTATTAGTTACAACACGACCCCAAGGACTAAATTGAAGGTCTCTGTTGGTGTGAAGTCTTCCCAACTCTTCAACGTTCTTCCTCAGCATACTGGAGAATACTATTGGTATTTCAATTATGTGATTTATCTTGTTTAATGTTTTTGATAATTTATGTTGGTTTTGTCAACTTTCCGTTTGTTTCTTAAGAAATTATATTTCTCAACCAAAATGTGGAATAAATCTAAACAGGTTTTTGAATCTGATTAAATATACTGTTGCTATTTCAGTGAGTTGAAAGTTTCAGCAAATTTTATTTTGACTGATTTGAATTTAGCAGATGATATTTTCAAGGTGTTTTAGAAGACATCAGATTGGTGTTAAGTAGCATATGAAAACCTGCCTGGCCATTATAAGCAAAACTTATACTTGGGTAGAAGACAAATAAAAACGTTATAGAAAGAACTTTTATTACTTTGAGATATTATAAATTTGATATTTATAAACCGGTAAATAACTGAAGCAATAATAAAGAATCATAACACTGACGTGTTTCACAATAAAATCAATAAAATATTTGAGAGATTTTCCTTCCCGAAACACTGTCATTCTAGGATTAATTGACAGGCTTTGGCCACCCCCGAATTCTAAATTTTGATGGATGAGACAAGTTACACGATGTCAATCTTTATATTTTATATGACTATGATAACTTTATGTCCACTTTATGTATTTTATCTTTGAGTTTGAACGGTTATACCCGTAGATTGTTAGCACGATAGACTATGTTAGAGAACAAAATCAAATAACTGCGAAGAAAATAAAATGTTTTTGTCTCCTAAAAATAAATAAATAAATGTAAACTATTGACCCTTTCTTCTAAAATATAACTTATATCACGTTTATAATGATTAATTGACAATTAGGAGTAAACAAACATGATTTAGTTTCAAAACGATTTTACTATGTTAAATCGTTTTGCATATTTACAAAAATAAAAAACATAAAAAATAACTAGTTCGGATACCGGTAACTACTTCGTTTTTGAGTTGTATGTCTTAATGCGAGTAAAGAGTGGAAGAGAGGGTTTTCCATCAACAATAAAAAAAATTAATAAAAAACACACGCGTAACGTACTGAACTAAATCATATGAAAATCATATGGCAATTGAGGATTTATCTATATATTTTTTATGTAAAATTTAAGTATGTATGTAAATAAATTACCTGTATATACTGTCGAATAAATAACTAATTGATTTAAATGTGTTAGAAAGTTACGTATGATAAATTTGAAATTAATAAGTCATTCGCAAATCATTTTTATGTTGGCAAGGAGGTATAAACTGACCTCGTAAAAGTGATACAGGGTGTTTCTTTTAACACGCAACCCATGATATGAAATAAAAATGACAAACAGAACATTTATCTATAACACATTTTACTATTATTAACATTTATTACTACTATTTAAATGATTTAAATTACATTTTTGTTTAGGTTTGCTGTTCAAATAAACCAATATTAGCATTTATACAACATTCTGCCTATTTTAGTAAATTTCTGGACACCTTTTTCAAAGTGTGCTCAAAACCATATTTCTAACCTCAACTAAATGACACTGCACGATACCCAAATAAAGTAAACAACAATTCCACAATGTAAATCAGCTGATAGCCAAGGAAGAAGAAGAACCAGGGTTACCAACTTATGAACTTGTAATTAAATTAAACCTTCAATTTCAGTACTTGTAAATAGGGTTGCGTTTTAAAAGAAACAACCTGTATATGATATCATAGTTGTTAGTTATCTGTTTATAAAATGGAAACATAATAAAAACGCTGTGCCTCCTTTGAATAGTACGAAGTAAGTCATTTAACAGTCATATACAGGTATTTTTTAGGCAAAGACTGTAAGAGCTTATATTGCAATAAAATGTATGAGGCTCCCCAGGGGAACGTCCTAAGAGTTTTGATTTTATGGAAGAAAATTGTGAGAATTGCCTACTGGTGACGTGGATCTTCAGGACTCTTGCAGTCACACTTACTGTTGACGTTATGTTTATCTTAAAAACTTTACACTCTTTTCATTACCGTAACTCGATTAGTGAATTCAACTCAAGATACCAGAAGATGACAAGATTTTAATAAGTGATACAAAATTATACAACAATATAAAGTGACAATTGATTTACACTATAACATTAAATTTTCGTTTAACACTTACACTGTTCTTTATGAATTAATTAGTGGATTATAATACAAAGTTATATAACTGTTCCTATCAAATGGCCAAAGTAATATGAGTCAGCTCCCACATTAGTTTTTCATCTATAATTTCTTTTTACAGTAATGGATTTTTATTTTTATGATTTTTATCATAAATATACGTATAGTAATATTAACTTAGGTTTCTAAGACAAATATTAACTTGCATTGTAGTTGAGGTAGCCCACTAAATTTACTCGTAGTAAAGTATCATACTTGTATTTTAGAAAGAGCCCAATAATGATAAAAACAAATAAGCCTTAAAAATGTGATACTACCTTAAAAAAGGAATATATAACGGTTCTGAATCAGCCCATGCTAACTTTATTTGGCTCTATCATTATTAAACTTTGACGTTGTGAATATTAAAAAAAAAAACTTCTACTAAATAAAACATTACGATATTTTAAAGAATTCAGTTTCCAATCTAATATACACTTTAAATATTATTTTAATTTTATCAATTACAGATTAGGTTTAAGCTCAGAAGATTCTCTACAAAATTAAATTTTAAGCAGGACAAATAATATAATTTCAACCAATAATCACTCTACATTTTATAAAAATATTCCAAAACCTATTCCGGTCAAATTCCTTTATCTGCCCCCAAACCCAAACTATTTTCTACATAAATAACTACCAAAATAGCTTAGTTATTCAGCTATTCAGAAGGAGAGAAAGGCTGCTATCAGTATCAGCAGTGCCTACTCTTATCTGATTGCGATAACTGAATATCGTGCCTCGCTGCTTCCTCTACTAAGCACGCCGATTCAAGCTCAAGTTTAGGTTAGGTTAGATTAGATTAAGTTAGGGTAGGTTAGCTCAGGTTAGTTTAGGTTAGGTTAGATATTCGGTTACTTTCAATTAATATATTTCTATGGAAAATAGTTTGAGTTTGTGGGGCATCTGAGGGAATTAGATGAATTATTCCAGATGCATCACATTGGGTGCGTGTGTGAATCTACTTGGCTTGTTGTTACATACATTTTTGACTCCATAGCAGTTTAAACATTCAAATGAATGACATGTCTTTATCAAACATAACATGGCCTATAATATATGTGGACAATAAAAACTCTTTGACTAATAAAGTGTGCACCCCGAGGTTACAGAAAACCTGTGTGTGGTAATGGGGTTAACACGAAATTTAAACTAAGAATATTACTAAATATGAAAAACATGACATTATGTTTAAGAAAACAACTGTAACGTAAAACTTTGAATTTATATATACCAATAAATAATAAAAGCATAGCAATTGTTAAACATTATAACAGTATACATCACTGGTTAATAATAACAATAAATATAAAATTGACTTTCACATTAACAATAATAAATATACAACAATTAAATAACAGTGACATAGTACTCAGAGTAACAACACAAATAAATAAATGTAAATATGTAATACATTAGTTAACATTGGAATAAACACATATACAATATGATAGTTACAGACTTGAATGAACTCGGATTCGTCCAGCGTAGTGATGCGTCACATGTAGTATCAAAAATAATGAAGGCGTTTTATGTTTATTACGACAGCTAACATTTGTCACCTAACGAATTTATGTAGTACCTATTTAAAACTAAACACAAACTAATATTTTACAGTTTTGTATATTTTATAAATATACAAAACGTTTTATTTCGAAGTAAAGTAAAGCACTTTATGTGTATTTCAACTGTATGTTTATGTGGAACTGAAATATTCACATAATATTCCTTGATAAACACAGCAAGTTATTTTTAAGTAATATATAATATTAAGTTGTTATGCTAACATAACGTGTTCTTTAACATAGTAGACTATGGAGTTTTTTCACGAAACGATATAATAATATATATATATATATATATATATATATATATATATATATATATATATATATATATATATATAAATGTTCAGGGGAAAAATAAGTAGTAAAGTTGTACAAAGTTGATTTTCACAGTTAATTAAATAACATTCAGTGATTTGTTAAACAATGTATCAATTTAAAAAGTGTTTCTATCTGCAAAAATGCCTTATATAGAAAATATTTGATAACACCATCATTATCATGCGACTTATAGCCCGGTGTGCCCGCTACAATACGGCCTGTAGAACGCCTGCGAACCAGGATTAGGCATGGGGGCGCGTTCATTCTAGTCTGTAACTATCAGTATGTACATTATAAATGCTGAATCAACGCAAAATGGTGTTGGTTTGTTATTCATTATTATAAAACAATAAAAATAAAATACTCAATAGTTGTTAATGCTAAAAGGCACTTACAAAATAATGAGTATTTTAATGGTTTAACATAAAAAAGGAGAAATAAACGAAACAATTAGTTATAAACAAACATACATTTGAATGCCCCGAATTTGAATGCAATGTTAAAAACGAGGTTACTATGTAATTTATATTTTTCAGTATTACTTTATGTATTTTTCAAAAATAATATCACGTTCTAAAATGTTATTAAAGATTCTGAGATCAAGATAACATAATTATTAATGTTTACTTATTTTTCTTAAAAAAAGGAACTTATAAAAGCTATTTACATGATCGTATTATTCTTGTTTGGTTTTATATTTGTAAACATTCAGAGCTATACATTAAGAATATTTAGTTCTTGTTTTTCAACACATTGTATCAATATATACTTAATTGATAATACCCTCACTTCTATACATGGTGTTACAAAAAAGTTGTCGTGGCTAGTTATTTTTGGATTGTAATCCTAATTCAGAGAAAAAAATGAAGGATAATTTTTTTAATCCATTCCATTTATTGACTTTCTATCGTTTTGCGTTTTTTTACAGAAACATTGATAACTCAAGAACAAACAATATTTGCGATTTAAAGAACAAGACCAAGTGACTTGAAACTTTGCACATGTAAATTACCATTAATAAGCATAAAAAAAAAACATAATGTAAACTAAAATTCGTTTACAAATTGTAAATTGCCACCATTTTAAAATTGCTTTAGATAACTATTTTTTGTCTTTAGTAATGTTAATGTATGAAGTTGCAACATTTTATGTCAGTTAGTCTAACAGTTTTCGAGTTGTTAATATTTTTGTATAAAAAAAGATAGAAACTAAATGGAGTAGAATTTGAAAAACTTTAACCCTTTATTTTTTTATCTTAATTAGACGTATAAATCGAACATCCAACAGGCAGGACACTTTCTTTATGACACTCTGTATATTTATTTATCAGAAACAAGAACAAAATTTCTCGATATTTTCAAGTGTTTAGTTTTTTTTAAGGATTAATTATTACAGTATATAATAATATATTTGATCCTCATATTCTTAAAACCCATAAACGTGGACACTAATAACGAATATTGAATCATTACAATTTTCATACAGATTAGAACTGCTTCTTGTTAATGGACTCACTAAAAACTCGATGATTCAAAACTAATGTTCTGTCGTTATTAATAATGAAATTTCAGCAACATCTCAAACGTGAAGGGGTCGCCCATCAAATAGTGTATAATGGATTAGGTAAACTGCAATTAGAGAAAATGCACAGCATAAAGTAAGCTGGTGAATTATGCATGAGTCACATAAAGTGTACTATAGAGTCTGAGTCTGGTATATCACGCTGTGGGTGGGGAAGGGTGGCTCATCGGAAGGGGAGAGCCCCCTACAACCACCCAGAGTACAAATTAGTAAATAGAGCAGGGCAGGGGGGGCGGGTGGTAGCAGAAAGCGCTCGATCCAAGTGGCCGTTCGGACACCTCTCCTACAATGAAACTCTCGGCCTGATTTTAATCCCATTGTTTCGTACAAATTACGCAGTTGTATTTCACATTTCGCTCGCCGGGACAGTTGGCAATGGCAGCGTTTAATGCTAATGGCTTTTCACTTTCCTTTATGATCCAACTACTAATTTTTGTGCTGAATAAACAATGGGCCGAGAGAGCGTGCGTTGCTCACATTGTACCTTCGGCTTTCGGTTTAATGTTTCCCTACAATCGGCCCTTTCTCAAGTGACTTTTTACATTTCTGGGTTACGCCTGAATACTGCCTAAAGTGATATAGATTATTCCTATTTTCTATATATTTTTTAAAAAGTCATACTAAACATGCTGAGCTACGATAACATTTTTTTTTTATCTTCACTCACCAGTTCACAAGGGCCTGCAGGCCTGTGCGTGAACTTTATTCAACGAGTGACATACTGAGCGTTAACTCAGTTAGGGATTCGAACCTTGGACCTCTCTCCAACTCCCTCCTTAGTTCGAAGCCTTAGCTACTGAGCCACCACGCCGGCAAACATATACAAATAGATTTAGTAAAATTTTACGTAAATTATGAATATAATTACGAAATAAAAGATAAATAAAATATATTACCAGTTAAACTCTTAATGATTACGTGACATTAAACTGGAATTTAATTCTTGATTGATAAGTGATTCTATATAATAATTTAAATATAGCTAGAAAAAATTATTTTTGGGAATAAAAAAGCTATTTGGATTCATTTGCCTAAATTAAATTGTTGGGAATTGTATGTTGATTTATATATGCTAATGATATATTTATTAAATAAATCTACTAAATGTGATTAATATATTAAATATAATTGCTGGTAAATACCAACAAACAAGATATTGTTAAGATAAAAATACTTGGACTTATTTTTTGAAATAAACTAATATAATTTATTTATTTATTGACACTTCCTGGGATGTGGTGTCATTGTTAGCATATAAATTGTTGGGTACATATTTTTTCTAGTATATTTTATTATTTATTATTGGTGACATATAATTCCTGAAATATAATGGATGATATTTAATTAATTTTTTCACTCTCCGAAGATTTTGAGCACTAATTTTGTAGGGGTAATACCATTGTACGTGTATGGGTGGGCTGGTGGGTCAATACCATTGTACATGTATGGGTGGACGGGTGGGTCAATACCACTGTATGTGTATGGGTGGGTCAATACTACTGTACGTGTATGGGTGGGTGGGTGGGTCAATACCATTGTACGTGTATGGGTGAACGGGTGGATCAATACCACTGTATGTGTATGGGTGGGTCAATACTACTGTACGTGTATGGGTGGGTGGGTGGGTCAATACCACTGTACGTGTATGGGTGGACGGGTGGGTTAATACGATTGTACGTGTATGGGTGAGCGGGTGGGTCAATTCATGGAAAATAATAATACCCATTGTGTAGATGGTGTAGATTTTCAAATTAGCGAGATAAAAACAGGAGACATTATATAGAACAATTTTAACTAACATTGCTCCAGTATATCAATTTAATATAATGTAATTTTGATAATTTTAGAAAATAACTTAAAAATATTCTTTGAAGATAGTTTATTTAAAACTAAAACATTAACGTAATGATCTCTAACTGAACACATTACATTATTTTAATGTAACTGGTAAACTTCCTATTAGTATATGCTGAATTACATAGCTATATATTCCAAAACTACCGTTCAAGACTATATGTTATTTTACATTTTTTTTAATTACAAATGTTTACCAACTGTCGGCCCAGAAGTTTATGTACAACCGATTTTGAAGGTTGTTTACTAAGAAACTAAGATGCCTTCGAAAAATCCAGTTACACCATTGTTTTCCTTGTTTAATTGTACGTTGTGACAAATGCATTTTAAATGTTATCGTAAGTTTCAATAATTTTTATCCTAGTTGGAATAACAAAATTACTGGAATTTTCATTAGTGTTCACTGTGCATCAACTACAAATTTTTATTGCTCAAACATTCGATAGTGTATCGGATTCATATTTTGTTTCTTATAAGTTTATAAAATTCAGCATTTTTCATTTCAAGAAAAGTATTTCTTATCAATTTCCTGAAAACAACACATTCTTGGCTTGTAGAGGTCGTAATATTAATTACTTAATCACGTTGTAATCCTCATGAAATCTCTAGTTACGATACATTACTTTTATATGCGTAAGTAAATGCAGCGATTTTGAATTTTTTTTTTTTTTTTTTTTTTTTTTTTTTTTTGTGAAGCAGTATTCTGTTTAAATGATATGGTTACTACTCTAAAACTCTAGAATCGAACAAAACGCTGTTTCAGAAAATTGATAACAGCTTTTTTTAACAGTTGAAATTGTGGAATATCTAAAACCTATGGAAAATATTCCTGTCAAACATGTATTAAAACATGAATGCGATAAATTGACGTTTTTTTTTAGTAATACAAGAGTAAAGTTGATGCACAATGAAAACTAGTAAAAATGTCAGTACTTTTTTGTTACAACTAGGAAAAAAGGATTAAAAAAATACAGTAAAATTTACAAAATACAAATTTCTAACGTACAATTAAACTAGGAAAACAATGATGTGATTGGATTTGTCACAGGCCTCTTAGTTTCTTTGTAAACAACCTTAAAAACTAGAGTACACATAATTTCTGCGCCGACAGTTTAATCCATTTAAGGTCATGTGCGTGATTTACACGCTTTAACATTTAGTGTAAAAATGCATGTAAGTCATGTTAAAACATGCAAATCTAGAGTTGTAATTATGAATATTGTATTATTAGTAATAGAAGATGTTGTATGTCTTGCTAACCAAAGTGAACTTGTATGTCACTACTGTACTTGCTGTTGTTGAATCTATGGAAAATCTAACAATTTTGTAAACATCTGGGAGTAAGGTTCATTTTATGTCTGAAGTCTATTTTCATTTAAAGTTGTTTCTACCTTTAAGATCGTGTATTAAGAGTATTTAAGATCACCTTTAAGAGTATTTTGTGTCCTTCTTTATGAATAGACCAAATATCTGCTACTGGCTTCTACATTACTGTAAGAATATTAGTACAGAGTATTTAATTTTTTCAGCAATTAATTTTATCACTGTTAACTGCTAAAATGATTCTTGATAATATTTGTAGAACATAGTTCTTGTAGTTCTACATAACTATGTAGAGATTAACTTTTTGAGGTATGACTTTCTTATTAAATCTAGGAGACAGCCCCGCACCTTCGCGTGTCAACCCGTCACTCGCTACGCTCGGCCTTCGACTTCGCCTTAATCACAAAGAACTTTGGTTTTGGCATGAAGTAGAGTCCATAAACAAAGTCTTCTCTAAACCCTGATGGTATATTAGGAATCAAGAGAAGAATACCTTTATTTTGATACCCCACTTGAGTGCGTTAGTTGAACTTTACTCATTTTTGAGTTTTGGGGTATGTTTTGTTTTTCGGGGAGGAGGGTCAGAGCTTATAAACGTCATCTCTTTTAAAATGTTCGTTAAGATATATTCAGATTTAAATATTTTACATGGGCGTTTTATTTTAGGATTACCCTTTTCTTGGATTTCGGAAAATTGTTTTGGAGCTTAGGCAATACACCCCACATTATTTGCCCTTTTCAAAATCTAAAGGTATATTTGGATTGTATAATGATATGAACCTTTTCAGGTCTGCTTTATGGCATAGCGTTCTACCATTAGATGTATAATTTCTCTGCCTTTAGGGTGTGAAATAATTCAACCTATGCTCTTTGCTATGACTTTATATATATTTTACGATAATAAATACAACATCCCTCCTTACCAAATATTCCCACACATTACCATACGTTCTCCTACCTTACCAACCACTATCCTCGCACTACTTTACACAATCCCACGTCACCTTACATCCATCCCCATCAACGTACATCCCTCACACATTACCATACGTTCTCCTACCTTACCAACCACTATCCTCGCACTACTTTACACAATCCCACGTCACCTTACATCCATCCCCATCAACGTACATCCCTCACACATTACCATACGTTCTCCTACCTTACCAACCACTATCCTCGCACTACTTTACACAATCCCACCTCACCTTACATCCATCCCCATCAACGTACATCCCTCACACATTACCATACGTTCTCCTACTTTAGCTAGCACTATCCTCGCACTACTTTACATAATCCCGGTTCACCTTACATCCATCCCCATCAACGTACATCCCTCACACATTACCATACGTTCTCCTACCTTACCAACCACTATCCTCGCACTACTTTACACAATCCCACCTCACCTTACATCCATCCCCATCAACGTACATCCCTCACACATTACCATACGTTCTCCTACTTTAGCTAGCACTATCCTCGTACTACTTTACATAATCCCGATTCACCTTACATCCATCCCCATCAACGTACATCCATCACACATTACCATACGTTCTCTTACCTTACTTATCACTATCCTTGCACTGTTTTACACAATATCACCTCATCTTACATTCTTCCCCGTTAACGCACATCCCCACTCACATTACCATACGTTCTCCTACCTTACCTATCACTATCCTCGCACTGGTTTAGACATTACCACCTTACCTTACGTCCTTCCCCATGAACGTGCATTTCATCATACATCACTACCATACATTTTCCTAACTTAGCCTGCATTCTTTCAACCTACTTATCACAACCCCACTTTACCTTACCTTTTCCATCAACGTACATCCCCTATAACGTTACAATACTCAATCTAACTTAGATAGCACTCTCATATCTTGCTACATATGTACAACCACACTCCTCCTCTCACCCATTCCTCTACATCCTACCAACCCACTTTATACTCTTCTACCTTGCCTTACACTCTTGACATTACCTAAACCATTCCTTTTTCATCCTAACTTACAATCTCCCACTTAAACATACATTCTCTAACCTAACGTCCTGCTTTATCTGATGCCCTTTGACCTGACTTAACTCAGGTCTTCATCTCTACATCCTCCAAACTTACCATACTCTTACTATCTTAATTTGTACCTTCCAACTTAACCTTACCTTTTACATCTCAATTTATTATCATTCCACCTCACTAATCTCCACTTATTTTAAACCAATATATCAATTAACAACTTACCCTCGTATTCTATAATTACAGACAAATGCTACTCCCACCCACCATACACAAGAACATCTTTAGTTCAGCCCTTTTTAAACTACTTCATTATATTTTTTTTATTTATTATTAAAGTAGTCATCTAAAGGCAGTGGAGAGGACAAGTCTTTTTAGCCTTTGGACTTATGAATTGTTGGTAAATTAGGAAAAAAATCATTTTACTAATCACAATTTTTGGCTGTATCTTGTAAATGTATTTAATTAGTTCTTTCGTTAGAGTAATGCAGTTGATGATAAGAAGTGAAAAACGTCATATCGTCATCACAACGACGTAGCAGGTAAGTAGCGGAGG